>JAWZYV010018420.1:0-459830 GCA_038373885.1 Cheiracanthium punctorium | reverse complement strand
TAATATTTTAACAATACATGAAAATTATAACTTCGCTTTCTTTACTTTGGCAACATACTACATCCATTCTGTGTACTCCTACAATGCTGACGAAAGTTCTTGCTTTTTGGAAATTTTCATTCACTAACCCGTCGAGGACGGGTACTTCAGCTAGTATATATATATATATATATATATATATATGTGTGTGTGTGTGTGTGTGTGTGTGTGTATACAGTAGAACCTAGATTCATCGTTTTTCAAGGGGCGCTTAGTAAAAAACGATGCATGCGGGAAAACGACGAATGCGGGTTAAAGTCAAAATATGAAGAAAACAGTATTTCTGAATACACACAATGTATACAGTACGCCAAAAATACTAAATTTGTTATCAAACTGTAAATGAAACAAATTGAAGTTGTGTAGAAATTAAGTGATACTTATTTTTAAAAAATCAGCAATTTTACACTGGGTTTTTCATTAATCTTTTAATTAAATAAAACTTTCAAGATTTACAACTTTTTTTTTTTGTCTTTTTATGTGTATTCATGTTATTGTCTTTTTATGTGTTTATAAAAGTCATACAATTTCAAATACCGTTATTGCGTAGGACAAACTAGGCTCTAGTGTTGGCTCAATCTCATCGACATGAATATTATTCTCAGCTTCTTCCATTATTTTCAAATTTTGCATCACATTTCTTCCATTCTTAGGATACCGCACGTTTCTACTTCTAAATCAATGGAAATACAATCATTACATTTCACACGATACACATCCCTGCTGGATGCAAGAACTCTTCATCTATACCATCATCAACTCAAGATATCATACCAGTAAGTCATTAAATTTGTAGGCCATATTGATCCATTTGACCTTCAATTTTCTTTCGGTCAGAAGAAACATTTCACAAAGATGAACGCGGGAAAGCGAATTTTTGACGAACGATATATGCGGGTTTTGTTAACGTTATTTGAATACAGTTTGTGCAGGGACCATAGAAATAAAACGATCAATACGGGAAAACGATGAATGCGGGTACGATAGATCGGAGTTTGACTATATATATTTTGGCAACTTGACTTATTGATTTCTTCTAACATTTTTCCAGAAGCATTAGGCATTAGGCCCATGTGCTGATCTTGCTTCTTTATACACCCTTTCTTCCATTCTTTTTTATATTTATTAATTAATTAATTAGGATTACTTAAAATAGTAAGCAATATGCATGAGCTCTTACAGAATATTTGTTTGCTTAATATTTTATTCTTAGCCTCTAATGAAAGTAATTGCCTTAGATTATTTGAAGATTTAAAGTTAATCCCTAGGAGGTCTGACCCACCGCCACTTTGCCTCCTGTGTTCGGGTATGATGTCCTCAGTGAAGAGCAAGAAGCCAGCCATCGCGGGCTGGCGATGGATGTGTAAAGTTCGCCACAGCTCTACCAAGTGTTCTGGGACAATGTCGCCTTTAAAAAATACTTTTTTTGAAGGTGTTCAACTGCCACCAAAGTCGCCGTGGTGCAACTTTGGAGTAACCTCGATGTTATAAGGCGACAAAACGGGGAGAAGCCAATTTCCAAACATTTGGTTATTGACTACTACTCGTTTTGTCGAGAGGTCTCTGAAGTTATATCTTCACATTTCTCGGGGCAGTTTGGAGGGCTTGGTAAGACCATCGAGCTCGACGAGACATTCCTGACCAACAGGAAGTACAAGAAAGGACGCATCACGGAGCAGATGAATATGACAGTATTTGGGATATACTGTAGAGAAGATAAGGAAGGATTGTTTTTTCGAGTCAACGGGAAGAGCAGATACCGTTAGTGGCAAAGTACTGCCATCTAGACACCCGTGTTGTCTGTTCTGATTCTGCAAAGCAGTACTACGGAGTAGAAGTACTATTCAACGATGCTGTTCACAAGTCTGTGAACCACAAGAAGGGCGAGTTTGTCTCTAAAGAAGATAAAGGCAACACTATCAACTCACTGGAGAATCAAAGTAAGCACCTGAAGAGGTCTCTTCCTTCACGGAAGACCAAGAGGATTATTGATGCAAATATGGCCTTGTACTTTTATCGGAGGAAGTGGCTCCAGCCTTGTGAAACTGATGGTCATCGTCTCTACCAGTTCCTCCTGCATGTTAGGGATGTACATCCCGGCCCTGGAAGGACAGGTTTGGAACATAAGCTCCTCGAGCTTCCCACGCCTGATTCTGAAGGGATTGAGGACCTGATGCCACGAGGAAGATTACCCAGTGGAGATGTATCATATGAAGATCTCAGCGACAATGAAGACGACGAGTAGACTCAACTCTTCAAAGAAGAAAACCAATTTATGTCTCTGAGAAGAATTTGTAATTTATGTTAGGTTAAATTAGATTTTAGCTTAAGTTAGAATTAGGTTACCTCAGGGGCGTAGCCAGAAATTTTTCATGGGGGGGGTTACGACTACTACAACTCATATATATGTATACGTGGGTGTGATAATGTAGAAGAATATACATTTTGTATGGCAAAAAATTCCTCATTGGGGGGGGGGGGGTTATGACACCCCTAATCCCCCCCCTTGGCTACGCCCCTGGGTTACCTACCATATGTAATCGGTAGATAAAATTATTGAAAGTTAAATTCCAATTAAAAGTTAGGTATTTTTCGTAACTTTTCAAGAAAAACGATCTCAAGATATCCAAGAAGATGTCTTGCTGTGGATTTATTCAATTAGAAAAATTAGCTTTTTAAAGGAAAATACTAAATTAATTTAGGTAAACATAGATTATACGTTAAGTTAGCATTAGGTTACTTACCGAGTGTAATCAAATGAAAAAAAATACTGAAAGTTTAAGTTTAGTCAAGATCGGTGTTTTCCTTAATTTTCATGACAGTCGACTTCAAGTTCTACAAGATTTCAAGATTCGGTGTTTTTTATTTTTAACAAATGAGCTTTTTATATAAATTTTATTTAGGGGAAAACAGATTTTAGGTTAAATTAGCACAGTTTGTTACCAATAATAAGTAATTTTTATAAAAACAGTTTTTCAAAGTTTAATTTCATTGGAGAGGTATTTTTCGTATTTTTTCAGGAGAATGGGTCAGACATCAGAAAAGATTTTATGCTTAAGATTTATGTAGGGTTATGCATAAGAAAAATTATACTTTTAAAGAAATTTTGTTTGAATAAGATTCAAATTTATCTAGGATAGGTATTAATTACATTATGTAAGTATAAGATTATTCGGATTTTAATTTTTCTACTTTTTGTAATTAGATATGACTTATTAAGCTATTTTTAGTTAGATATGACTTATTAGGTTATTTTTGAGGTTAGATTTGAATTATTAGGTTATCTTCGAGGTTAGGTATGACTTATTAGGTTATCTTGAATGTGACGTTGTTCTTCCTTCACTGGGTGTTGCATAATAATAATAATAATAATAATAATAAATTTAAAAAAATAAGGAAAAAAAATTAAAAAGAAAAAAAAATTAAAGAAAACTGTAATATTTGGGTAGACGGAATAAAACAACATTATAGTTTCTGAAGTAAACCCTTTTATTACATCCTGTGGAGTGATTTCTTTAAAACTTTTACGTCTTCAATTTAACGGAAAATTCATATTTAAATAAGAACTTTTTCTTCTTTTTTTGCGAGAGGGGTATCTGACTTTTTCTTTCTGCAACTAAAACTGAATTCGAATTAAAAATTGAAAAAAAAAATATATATATATACATATATGTATTCGTTTTACTTTATCCTCGGTGCGATAGGAAAGAGGATTGGATTTTGAAATTTTTTGTTGTTCTGGTTGGAAAGGATAAAGCATGTTATTGTTTGAGTAGGAGGTGTATGTGTGTTTCCGAGTCGAAGAACGATAGAAATGAGTTCCTTTTCGTTTGATTGTTTAATAACTTGTGTAGCAACAATGGATATGTTTATAATAGAACGTTGAATTCATTATTTATTTTAAGTGGACAGAATCTAAATGTATTGAGTATAAATCTCATTAATTAAAATAAATTTTATTTTACTGTCAGAGGCTATCATTTTTTTGTATTCTCAGATCGTAAAATACAGCAGCACATCCGCACTTCCCTTTACTCCCTGCTCCGATGAAACTCGTCTGGAGTGGAATTTTTTGAAATAATTCTTATTATGTAGATTCCCATCCTTAAGTTTTCACATATCTATGAAGCATTCATAAATCTTACATTAATATTGCTGAAAACGATATTGAACTGATAAATAAGTACTGGCTAATCCATGCAACTGAAATCATAAAGTTAAATAATTATCTTATTCCAGAGGAAATTTTTACTTTGAAGTCAGACTAACGTAAATGAATTTCAAACGCATTTGTGAATTCGTGGCATACAAATGACTTAGATCTCACATACGATATTTCACTTTACTCTCATCACACCATTGGATATTTAGGGAGGTTAAAATTTGGAAAATTCGGTTAAAAAATCATTGAACCGGTAGATTTTCAGATTTTTTAAAGTAGTACACATTTTCGAACGTAATTATGAAAATTTTCTTGATGCTCCTGTCTCAGGTCTCGCCAATTTGGCTTCCTGTGCAACTCGCGTTTTCTTGAGAACTTAAATTTTTGGATACTGATTTAGAAGGACTCTAATTACTGCGCCTAACCTGGCCGACAGCGACCATTACGTATTAAGAGCTAATTAGTTATTCTTTTATTCTTTAATAAAAGCCTTTGCAGTCATTATTTTGACCTTTGTAATTGCTCCGCGCCTGGCTATTGAAACGTATCTGTATTTAACAAACTAATTACGATCACCGAAGTAGCTTGATTGTTGAACTTCTCGCAGCTGCTTCATAAAGACTGTTCTGCAAGTTTCTAGAACCAATAAAATGTGTGTTTTTGTCCTGAAAATTCTACTAGTTTTGGAGACTTCCTACACACGCTGAACTTTCGAGTGTACGAACCCGACAATTCAGCAGTGCTTCTGCGACAGCATTTTTAACTGAGAAATTAAAAGCTACATTCTTCGAAGTTAAAAAAAAGCATCTGTGAAAACCAGTTCTTTGGAAAATATTTTTCATAAAGAAGTATTCTTTATTTGGCAATATTCATGCATTTAAAATTTGAAATTAACCTAGTGCCGTACGACTAAAAACTTTTAGAACGTTAGTCTTCTTAAGATGTTCAAGTGTTGAAATATATGCACTAAAATTTTCTAATCTAGAAGGCATTTTATTAAAGCTATCTTTGAAGCAATTTTATGCCTAACACGAACTCATATATGTTGAAAATTTCCTATCTTTTACGAAGTACAGCACTTTCTCCTAATACACCGGTGAACAGAGGCAAAGCCATAAATTATCCAGGAGAAAACGACGTTATTATTCAAAAAGAGCTTTAGTAGAAACTTTGAAATGGTGTTACGAAGGCTAATTTAAGAGTTAAAGTAAAGCATGTAAGTTGCACAGACTTCGTTTACGATCTTAAGTTGATCGATTGTCTTCATATGACTTGATTTTATTCTGGAATGATAAGAATCAACAAAAGTTTATTTGCTTTTATATGTATTAAGTATTTTACTATACGAGAATATATTATTTATAGAAAAAAAATATTTATATTACTTATTAAATTCAATGAAACATGGTTCATTTGAAATCCATGAGAAGAACTAAGATTACCTTATAAATAATAGCCTAAAAATAATAGTTCCCAATTGTACTGATAATTAGGTTAATCAGGATTCAAAGTGAAAACTACGTCACGGGCAATAATTTCGTAAGTTTCTACTTACATAATACGATAACGTATGTGATACCAAAATCGACGCTATTTCCAAGCTGCGAACGGCAACAGCTAGATGTAAACATGAGTGCAGTAACAATCACGCGTGTGCCAAAATTCAAATGGACAGTTCAATGACGTCCAATGGAGCAAGCATATGTCAAGCAATAGATGGATCACAAAATAAAAATTATGGATACACAAAAATGCACGATCTTTCGGACTTTTTCGCAGCTTTAAGATATCGAATTTACAATACTTGGCGCATTCATCGCCCATCTAAAACATGTCATCCTACTGAAGCACATTTTAGCCATTGGCTGTTTCAACATGGCTTTCAGGATGACACCCGAAATGTGTAGCAACCCTAACCTAAATAAATTGAATGACAAATATTGTTAAAACAAAAGAAACATGATTTTAATTGAAATGAGTCCAGAAATGAAAATGGAAATGTGGGTTACGGCCAATTATCTATGCTAGGGATCTAGACCGGGGGTGGAGTTGCCCTCCGTGGGGGACTTTCTAAGGGGTCCTCATCCGTATTTACGCGAAGTTTCGGAGAAAACCACGGAAAACTTCGAACCAGGCACCTTCCGTCTCCCAGTTCAAAGCGCTCACGCTATGTCACTGGTAGGGGTTTGAAATGAGTCCAGAAATTTAGTCAACATACCTTACTGTTGTTCTTTATACTCATTGCAACGTCGACTAAATTGAAATGAGTCCAATAATTTGGCCAGCACTGCACTGAGTATAAAGAGCAGTAAGGGGCCTCACCATCGCTCGGTGGTTATGTCACTGGAAATGGTAGACGGGCGAACTGGGAAGTACCCAGGTTCGGGCCCCATTTGACGACCTTGCCATTCGGTGTTTTCCGTGGTTTTCTCCGAAACTTATCGTAAATACGGATTAGGACCCCTTAGAAAGACACTCACGGAGGGCACCCCCCCCTTGTGCTGCCCTTCTGACGAGGATTTATAAGTGGGTCTTGAGCCAAGCACACAAATCCGATTACATGTTCACAACTACAACGGTAAGCATGGGGTGGAGAAGCTGTCCGCCGTGGCAGCTAGTTTTTATGATTTCAGTTCTGGAAGCAGTGTCGTAGCCAGAAATTTTTCATGGGGTGGGGTTACGACTACTACAACTCACATATATGCATACATGTATGTGATAAGGAAGTGAAGAATATACATTTTGTATGGCAAAAAATTCCTCATGGGGGGCTATGACCCCCCTAACCCCTTCCCTTGGCTACGCCCCAGCCTGGAAGAGCTCTTTGTGATACCAAGACTGAAGACTAACCTCTTTTAGAGACCAATATAGAAACATTAATGGCCTTATTCACTAAACATGTCACATGCGGATTAATCCTAGAGCGTGTGTTAAAGTCATCGAGTAAGATATCTTACCTATGACTTTAACACGCGAGTTTGGATTAATTCGCATGTCAAGTGTTTGGTGAATCAGGCCGTAAGAATTTCAATGATTTTTCATAAACGATAGATCAAGTATATAGCCTGGGAATCTTAGTTTTCAGAAGTTCTCCTTTAACCCTTTGAGACGCAACCCTCACCCAATGCTGAAAAAAGGGCAGCCGTTGCCATCGCTCGACTTAACTACATGCAAGTTGGCGGGCGATCGAAACGTTCATCGCGTGCCATCTTGCTGGTAGTGAAGTCGAGCGATGGCAATGGCTGCCCTTTTTTGAGCATTGGGCCATCTATCCAGCTGTTCTCGCATTCTTCCATTTTTCAGCAGATGTCAGTGCTGTTAAAAATAATCGTGACCATTTTTTGACGGGAAAGGACGCGCTAAAAAGTAAAGGATTCTCGTGGAGCTCTGTCACCCGCCACTATTTTTATAGAAATCAAATCTATTCTTCGTGGCTGGCAACAGTCATAAAAGTCAGAGTTTGGTGTTCCCAGAGCGGGAACACAGCGCGTTAAATTGTTAACCGTAGATCCCCAAATAACACGATAGATACGTTTTGTGTTACAAGAATACGTATTGTACCAGTCATTTTGATCATTCAAATACATGAGCCGTAGCTCGTCTTTAGTATCCGTATCCGTATCAGCATGTGAGAGAGTCTTATCTCATTCTTTTACCCTGTTGTAAGAGACTCTTTCAGCGCTTTATGCGAACACGATCACAATTTTTCCCTCCACGTTAAACGAATCCGTTTTTTATGAACCCTTGCTATAGGGGGGGAGTCTACAAGTCAACTACTGTATTTCATAACTACGATATTGTTTGAGAGAAAATTGTATTAAAGTTTTTCTAATAGCAATCTTATTTTTGTAATTTTTGTTTTTGTTGGGTAACTCTAACGTTGATTTTCAATAACGTTATTTACCTAACTCGTTGAGAAATCCCTTATTTTACAGTAGAGTACCGTGTTTGTTTTTATTAGACAAACAGTCGGATTGACTTTGTGAGAAATGAAAATGTAATTATTTGAAATTTGTTCTACTCTTGGTATATTTATTTTTAATTCTGAAGACCAGTAATAGTATTTCTTATAATGAACTTTTGTGATTTTAAACTGCTAAATATTCTTTCACAAATGCTAAATAGCATTTTTGGTTATTAATAATATTGTGTTGGTTGACTTATATAAAAATATTTCATATTTTCATTTTAACAAATTTTCTTCGGTTGGTTTGTAAGCACGCTATCTTAACATTAGGAGAATTGAAATTACTTTCAAGTGTAATAAATCATTGCATTTATTGATGCATTTGGCTAAGTGAAAAGTTCTAAACAGAGAAAAGGAATAATGAGTAAACAAATTTTCTGCATTTAAAAACATACATAGTTAGGTTTTTTAACACACGTCTAATTATAACTAAACACTGTGTTTAGACCTTTTGGAGATGTGGATGTATTTACAACATTTGTAAGTAACACAGAAAACAATCCTCATTTTAAATAAAACAGTTTTAAACTACATTATCGTTCTGTGACTACTTTTGTTGAGTGAAAAACAAAGTAAAGCTTTTTGTTTTCAAAAGAAAATACAGTTTAGAAGAGAGATACAGATCAATTTATAATACTTAGTAGGAAATTTACCTACAAATTATACTCGAAAAAGTTATGAAATATAAACATACAAGGGGCATTCCCAAAGTAAGTTTTTTTTTTTTTTTTCCGCACGAAACTTTATTGACACACTGTCATTCAAGAGCTACGAGGGTTGCCTTAATAATTTTTTGGGAATAAACTGCGTTAATACTTTTCAAAATATTTGCCTTTAAGATTTATACACTTTTCCACCCGTTCAAATCAATTCTTAAAACAGTTTTTCACTCTGAAATTGTCATCTCGAAACATGGTCTTGGAAGATATCAACATCTTCTTCAGGTGATGAAAATTGCTGCCAACGCATTTTTTGTTTGACATAAGGGAACAATAAAAAGTCGTCAAGCGACAAATCAGGAGAACATAGGCAATGAGACATTAATTTGACATTTTTATCCTTCAAATAATCAATTGCTTCACGTTCTGTGCGGGAACTGGCGTTGTCGAGATGAAGAATGATGCGTCGATTTTTGTTGTTTTTTCCTGATTTTGTCGATGACTTTTGGCAAACAAATTTCTGTTTACCATTTAGCGTTAACAGTTTTTCGATCCTCTAAAGGAATGGTTGCGATATGTCCTGTACGGCCGAAGAAACAAACAAACATATTCTTGGAAGTGCTTGATGAACGAACAACTTTCGTGGGATTCGGTTAACCCATTTATGCCTAGCGTCCCTTTTTTGGGACGGCATTTTCGCTATCAGTCGAAAACGTTATTTATTTTTCCTAGCCTTTATTCGCGAGTATTGAACCTCAATTCCACAAAACATTTTAATATGGCCAAGTGGGATGTTGACATTTCAATTTTTATACATAATGATTTTAAATGAAATCATCCCTTGTTCAAAAAGTTGACATCAGAAATTTATCAATTACTGCTGGTGTTAGCAAAAATCGAAGAAAGTCGCAAAAATATCCAGGCACGAATGGGTTAATCTGGAAACACCCGAACAGTGGATTGTTGTTTTGTTTCCAGCTCATACGAATATATCCAAGTTTCATCAGCTATAAAGATGTTGCACACGGATTTTGCAGTTCCCAGTTAGAATTTTTTTAGCATTTCCTTACGCCAATTTGCACGAGCCTCTTTTTGAGCTTCTGCCAAATTGTGTTGAATTCGTCTGGATCAAATCTTTTTAACAGCTAAATGCTCGTGCAAAATCGAATGCATTGCAGTCTGTGATATGCCAAGGGATGTTTCTATCTCCCGATATGCGTCATGCCGATCTTCTTCAATCATGTTGCGCATAGCATCGATGTTGTCTGGAATCTCTACCGATTTTGGTCGTTCTTCACGAGATTCATCCCTGACGGACGTACGACCACGACGAAATTCTGCAAACCAATTGTAAACAGTCTTTCCTGATGGTGCTTCATTACCAAAAGTTCCACGAACTGATACTAAGCATTCTTGTCGAGTGAGGCCTTTCTTAAAATCATAAAAAAATCATCCAACGAAAACCTTCACGAGTTCTTTCCATTTTTTTTAACTCACTGGCTTCTTGAGAACACTCGTGTAAACAAAATACGTAGGCGATTTCTATAATGCCACTGATTCCTAGATTTAAAAAAAAATGTGAATTTTACGAATATCCCGAAGAAAAGTTTCAGTAGCACCTCCTATTGGTCATTTGTAAAAACATAAAAGGCAACCTACCGCATATACTCGTGTATAAGCCCACTTTTTTTGGACAAAAATTTGGATTGAAAGTGGGGGGGTGGGCTTATACATGGGTAAAAAAAAATTTCAAAATTTGATCATCGGAAATTCAATGTTCAGGGAGCTGTAAACATCTACACACATACGCGCAAACATGTATACTATGTACATGGGAAAACCATGGTCCCGGAAATTGGCATATTAATCCCCCCCCCCCTTCCGGTGCCCATGCATTTGGGGCAACCAATTTAACTTTATGGAAACAAAAGTAAGATCTAGCACATTAAGTTTTTGCATTTTTTAGATTGCCTGTCTTTGTAGTCTGTACATTATCGGAAGACATCCATTCGTTCCAGAAGTTTCGAAGCCGGTCTTTGAGTGCTATAAGGCGCCAATTATGTTGACCCTGCGTCGCAAAACAATCACGTGATCACCGAAAGCCAGTCGAATTCTGATAGGGGGAGTATTTTACGGACGCGTCCATTTTCAAAGTTGGGAGGGTGGGCTTATACACGGGTCAGTCATTTATGAAAGATTTTTGGGAGAAAACTGGGGGGGTGGGCTTATACACGGGTGGGCTTATACACGAGTATATACGGTACTTATATGTCGTGCACGATTTTTCAACATAGTGGCCACGGACATAGAGACATTTTTCGTAGCGTGCAATCAGTTCCAAGAAACCATTGTGGTAAAAATCGGTGCCCTGTGATGCAAGGAATTGTCGCATAGCTTACCCCACTTCAGCATCCTTTTGAAAGTGATGTACTGAGAGTGCGGCCTAGCCTCCCTTTTGGACCAAGAAGCAAACTGTACATCTGTATTTCTCTCAGTGACTAAATAATTGAAAGTTTATCTCATGGACAGAATCTTTCAAAAACGGAAAAGCGTGTGTTAACCCTTTAACGCGCAGTGTTCCCGCTCTGGGAACACCAAACTCTGACGTTTTGACTGTTGCCAGTCACGAAGAATGGATTTGATTTAGTTGCGGGTGACATAGCTCCATGAGAATCTTTTACTTTTTAGCACGTCCTTTCCCGTAAAAAAATGGTCACGATTATTTTGAACAGCACTGACATCTGCTGAAAAATGGAAGAATGGGGAGAACAGCCGGATAGATGGCCCCATGCTGAAAAATGGGCAGCCGTTGCCACCGCTCGACTTAACGACCAGCAAGAGGGCGGGCGATCGAAACGTTATCGCGTGCCGCAGACACAGAAACCATTTTTTGACGCAGCTGGCTGTGCGGCGCAGCTAGCTGTCGTCAAAAAAGGGTCTCTCGATCTGTGGCACGTGATGAACGTTTCGATCGTCCGCCCTCTTGCTGGTCGTTCAGTCGAGCGATGGCAACGGCTGCCCTTTTTTCAGCATTGGGAAAGGGTTGCGCCTCAAAAGGTTAAGCAGGATTTAGAATGTATCACTTTTGATGTGCGTACGTCCAAAGTGAATATCTCAGAATGAAGTCATACAGAGGGATTATCCTTGTTCAGATATTTTCTTCCAGTTCGGTGGTTTCACCATACGTGCACTGTTACTGTTGCAGATGGCGCAAACTCTCTTAACCACAAGGGTTCCAACTAATAGTGAATGAAGTTAAGGAAACGAACGGATCGTTTGTTTACACTGTACATCGAGCTTTCACTCTGAATGTACCATCGGTTCGGGGAAAGAATCTTTTCTCAAAAGTTGGTTGGGCCTGGAATTGTTTCATTATTCTTTTTTTAGTGTACGCTTTGGATGAATCAAAAATGAAAGCCAATACACACTCATCACTTCTGATGATTTCCCCAAGATGAACACCCGAAGCGTTAAATATGAGTAAGTCTTTATCTGCCCTTCACTTTCACTAATTGAAGAGCAGTCTACAACAACTGAATAACTGATGAGACGCTTGATTTTCCGTACGTTAAAGTGCTCCCCTCGAAGCCAAGCATTGAATGAAAAAAAGAAAAAAAAAACGCGAAAGAAAATAGAACAATTTCGTAAAAGTAATAAGCAATCAAAATGTAAACCAGAAGCCACCCATTTGAAACAATGAAGAAAATAATGCTTGTGTTAGTTCTTTCTGGAGTTCTGCAATTCACCACTTGCAATTAAACCTTATGAAGATACTTTATGAATAGTTATGAACATGTGACTTAAAATTATTACTTTTAAAACTGTTAAAAAATTCAGTTTTATAAGATGCATTATCTTTAAGTTAACAAAAGAGTTTTGTAAAGGTTCTGTCAATTTCACTTACAGTTCAATAGTAAAATGAATCGCATCAGAGTTTAATGAATTTCGTTACCTTAGTTTGAAGGCAAATATTTTACATATTTTAAAAGACTATTAATATTGAGGACTGCATGCCTATGGAAACCGAAAATTTGAGATGCATGCTACTGGGACATATTTTAAAATTAAATATTCTTCCTGAAGTAAATGGGACTATAATAGCTGATAATGTTATTGTATCGGCCAAAGCTATAAAATATTGTAGTAATATAAAACATGAACGGTCATAAACTGAATTTAACTGTGCATAAATATATGAAAGTAGTAGTTATACTTCGTTGCCTTGATTCTTTTATGGACGCTATCATAAGAGCATAAAATTAGTTAGCATCGTACAAACATGGAGTTTATGGTTTTTTTAATGGAGAAAGATATTTCATCTAAAATTTTTAAGAGGGTATAACTCCTTATTTAAAAAGAAACATTATGCACTTAATATTATTATCGAATGTAACTATATTAGTACAATATATTATTTTAAAAACACCTTAAATATGATTTAAATTTCAACTTAGTTGCAATATCGTGAGAAAAAAGTAGGTATTACAAATTTTTAAAAATACACATATTTGAGTAATTTTTCCCATTTTCAGTGTAACTGTGCTGTTTATTTAGGTTAATATGTTTATGAGAGACATGGACAGATATTTAGTTTTAAATAACTAATTGTAGTGTAACTAAAACTGCTACGTTTCAATTTCTGAATGTATGTGATATGGATATATTTATCTTGCTTCCTGTTGTTTAAATTTTGCTATGAGAGACCGGGCACGGTTTCCAACTTGATTTAGTTTTGAAATAAGCCACTAGATGACACCAGAGAGCAAGCTGAAGAAGCGACAGCCCTTGTGTTGTGTTGTGGGATTAAGGCCAATTATCTGCACGAGGAATGTAGGCCTATAAGTGGGGTGCCCTCCATGGGGGTTCTTTTTAAGGGGTCCTAACCCGTATTTACTCTCAGTTTCGGAGAAAACCACGGAAAACTCCGGACGGTTAGGTCGACGTATGCGCGATGGGACCCGAACCGGGAATCTTCACACTTCGCCCGTCTAAGATTTCCAGTGACTTCTACATAACCACTGTGCCATGGTGAGGCCAGCGACAACTCACAAATCATCTACCAACGATTCAGTTCAGTAGCTGCTGTTAAATTGTCAGAAGATGCTATTTTCTGCATTTTTTTCATATGAGCAAACTTTCAAATCTTTATTCAAAACTAGCGTACTAATATTGAACTAACTGTTTTTACATTGCTTGTACTATAAAAAGGGGTTTCCTTCTTCACGTAACTATGCGTTTTTTTTTTTTTTTTTTTCAAATAACTTATACCGCTATTCATCGAAGTAATGTCAAAGTTCCAATAGGGCGACGGTGACAGGTTTTCCATCAGCACACGGGATACGTATTTCAACAGATATTTCATTGGAAAACTTGCTTCACGGGAAAAAAGGAATCACATAAAAGGGGAGAGAAGAAGAAAACCAATCCTGGTTTCCGTACGATACGTCCGTTTCCTTCACCTCATTCACTATTAATTGGAACCTGGTTAAGAGAGTTTGCGCCACCTGCAACACTGACAGTGCACGTATGGTGAAACCACCGAACTGGATGAAAATATCTGAACAAGGATGATACCGCTGTATGACTTCATTCTGAGAGATTCACTTTGGACGTACGTACATCAACAGCGGTACATTTTAAATTCTGCTTAATAGAAATTCCGTGTCATCCAATTCATTTGTTTAAAACTAATTCACAAACAAAACATTTTTCACAAAATCTCAACAATTACTGTAATTTGGGAAAAACTCATAGCCCACATTTTAATCTGAGCAAACATTTGTCATATTACTCTTATCATTTTATGTTTTTTTAGCTGTATTCATATCAATCGCGAAGAAAATTGCATTAAAGAGAGATGAACAGGTATAGGGAAACACACATACGGACATAGATTGAAAGACATTTTAACTTCTGTAGTATGAAATATCTGTTATTCTGTTTTTATCTCATCTATTATTATTAAGTCTTCTCAGTTTACCATAAAAATTATACATTATGTGACGGTTTATCGCCTGTGTGTTTACCATTTATAGTTGGAGAATTGCCCTGTAAATTTTTAAAGACTGGCATTTAAAGGCTAATTTTTAAAGGGTTGCATAAGGGCCCTGTGATGAAGATCACATATCTAATTTAATTATCATTTCATTTGGCTTTCTTTAATGTAATCTATCCAAAATTCAAGAATTCTAAATCACTTCTGTTTTCATTTTCCTGTCATTTCGGCTTTTAAATCTGTATTTACTTTTCCCTGTATGCACTATTCTTTTTGTTCTGCGTCTCTTCAGACCGGTGTGCTAAAAATAGATTATATTACGTCCGTTTGCAAAATCAACGGCCTTTTTGAGTTTTCTCTTGGCATCCTGCTGGCGTAAGTTATTTAGTTGTTCCCCTGCGACGACTTTGAAATTATTTGCTCGCGATTACGTCATTGTAATTTTATTGGATTAACTGTTAGGGTTGCTCTGGAATTGGCGTTATTAATCTCAGCCAAGTTATTGTTCTCGCCAATGTGTCATTCTGTGCTGGCGTAATTTTTAAATTATACTACCTTAATTTCACTGTCCATATAGGACGTATTTTTCTTTTCGCTGAGCCACCACCGCCGTTATAATAATGTTTCAATAGTATATGTTTAATAAAATAGTTTTTCAGTATGTAACGTCTTTTTATTATATTGCAACTATAAGTGCATCGAACCTGGATTATCATGTATCACAACGCAGTCTTTAAATTTAAATCAGCCCAACCAATAACCTTCTTTACATAAATTGGTGCCTACCCAGGCACTTAAGTTGCATTTATTCTGGTGGTGGCTTAGCAAAATGGCGGAATCAAATTTCCCGATCAAGACTCTTCTCCAATTCCAGCCCTGGTCTGCTGAAAGCGCAGTCAACGTTTCGGCCCTGACAGTGTTATTTTCTACCGGCTGTAACTTTCGTTTTTACGGAACACGGAGCTCCTTGATGGACTGGCTATTCATTAATGATGAGTTTCCGATCGTCTCCTCATTTCATATATGTATTATCGATGATCTTACTACACACCACCCTCCGACGAATCTTATGTGAGTTCTACACGTTCCTATGACTATTTGGAGACTTTTGTGTCGGCTTCCTGCACCGCGGTCTATGGAGTATGTTATGTTTTCCTGCCTTGCTTTACGCGTGAAACTTACAACTAATGCTGAACTGTGCGAAGAGCCGTCCGGTCACCGCAAATTTGGGACTTTGTTTCCGGATGTCTGCAGTCTACAGTGGTTTGTATTTTTCGTGCGTCGCTAGGTATGCCATTCACTGAACTTGGCGAAGACTGTTTTTCCCCCTCCTGTGATCGGCAATTTGTTTTGTTTTTTTAATGTGCGCGCTCCTGATACACCGACAGCTCATATTATGCAATGCCGTTTGAACTGATAATTTAAAGGACATTATGTTTTAAGTATGACTAATGAAAAGTTCTTGCTAAAATTTTTATTTACTGAATGACTGAAGTTTTATTCTTGAGAAATTTGGTAAGTCATTTATAAATGCAGTTTTTTTTAAAAACTAGTATGATAATAATAATAATAATCATGTTCATATTGTCTTGGCATTCTTTATTTTTTAGTATGCAAATAGCACATGCTAATAATATTTTTTTAGACATAACGTGTCAAAGAAGATATTTAATATGCTGAATTTTTTTCTTTTATTATTTTACTGCTTCTAAGGAGTTATAAAAGAAATAATTATTATTGTTTTTCAACTATGTTTATAAATTAGTTTAATTCTAAATTACTCCTTTTATATAGTATATATGACATTAATATTTTACTGTTTAATACAATTGTTGAATTGCAATTCACACACATTTAATTATTTTAATACACTTCTTAATTTTTTTCTTCTTTATGCACTGGGTTTCGTTCACTCACGACAAATACCATTATTACTCATTGCTTTATATGTTTATACTTTTGTCTACAGACCTTTTTGTGTGTTTAATTTTCTATTTGCTTACATATTCATACTTGTGATTTTAAATTATGTTTTCGCTTTTCCTCACATTGTATTTTACATTTTTGTGTTCATTTTTCAGCCTCTATGACGTACACATACATCGTTATTTTTTCTTTATTCTTTATTTTGATAATCATGACAGTCTTCAATTACATATCTTGTCACCCTCTTCCATTACTTAAGTCCATGGCTAGGCCTTTCTAAGGCACACACTTTTTACATACTCTTTCACAATGCATTTTTACATATTAACGTCCATGGCACAACATACATATGCTTTCAGTTTTTTTTCCTTACCTCACAATATACTGTTTCTATTTTTATCATATTTTTTCACATTTTTTTTCCCTTGAACATGCTATTATTTACAGTTACCATGTTGACTGATTTTTTTACACACATTCTATGTTTTGAACATATTTTTAAAATGTACATTTATATTTTTGTTTCACTCTATTTTTGGCTTTTTTAATACAATGTTACATGTTTACCATAAGTTGTACTGTTCACATATTTTTACATTTTTTAGATACACTGTTTTATTGTTTTCTTTCCTGCCATTGATATGCCTCTGTTTAATACATGCATTCTTTGGAAGAGTATAGTGGTATTCATTTGATTACCTTTTTTTTCTTTTCCATAAATACACAATATCATACATTGTTTGTTGTACTTCAAATAAGATTCATACTTGAATAGTCACTGATCTTTGAAGTATGTGTTTGTCCACAATTACACTCTTTTTTCATGTTGTTGTTTTTATTTACATTGCTTACACTTACTGACTCTCAACTTTTTCACATACTTGATTTTTTTTTTCATCACACTTGTGTTTATGTCTTATGTGTTCACACTCACAAACATGTTCACACTGATGTTCCGGTCATTGAGTTCATTGTGCTTGTCCTTCCACATTTTGCTACACACAAAATTTTTGAATATTTGTTACATTTTTTTCTCCCACATTTTCACTATGGTGTACAGTAGTGCATTTCAATAATATTTTAAACACATTGTATATGTTTTGTCACTCTTTTGTGTTCACATACACAAACATAACATTTTATTTTGAAATTTTTTCTATACTATGAGATATTTAAATCTCTTCTGTACCTTACTATAAATTAATACAACTTTAAGGTATCAAGTACTCACTGAGTTATAAAAAAAAATTACATTGATTTACATTTTCAGAGTGCTTATAGTTAATTTATTATTTGAATTATGTTTATTCTTATCTTTGTGATTATTTTGTGAAATATTGTTTGTTTAGTTAAGCTCATAATAAAATATATATGTAGTGATCAGATTAACTCAAGACTTTAATAAGTGAAATTTGATGGTATATAATTTCAGAGTATCAGTATATTGTATACTTTAGTAATTGCATTTTAGTGTATTTTTATTTGTACTTTTGTGTGCTATTCTTTCCCAGTTTTGTCACTTTTGAAAATCTTAGTGTGTTAGTAAGTGACACAACAACATTCCTTTCTTGAACAAAAAAAAAAAAAAAAAAAAAAAAAAAATCATTAATTTTGTTATTTTTACCGTATGACCACAATTGCCTTCAATTTTCTTTTTAAGCTATAACTAATATTTTACGTACTTGTTACCAAGTTTAAACCTACATTTTCAAGACTTGCAAGTTAACTAATTTCATTCTTTTATAACTTAATTTTTTTCTATTACCTCCACATAATTAATAACTTGCTTATTTGACATTCACGGATATATTGCTGTGTGCATGTGTTGAATGCTTGTTTCCTTGTTTGTGTGGTACCCACAAGCTTGGAGGTATAATTGCTTTTGTGTACTGGCTGGCTGGTCCAGCAGTTTTCACTTGTGTATTTGGATTCCATGCTGTGTCTGTCAATATATCATTTCTTCAATAATGTTCTTAAAACTTAACACTTATTAAATGATGACTTCTAAAGTAAATAATTACACAGTCATAAAATAATAATTAATAATAAAATTAAATGATTCATTTAGTATTATCTCTAACTTGAAAATTTAAAATAAATAAATAAATATGTGAGTGTCCAATAACACTTAAACCTTTTACTGAGATCCTTTTTTAATTGTACTTAGATTGATGTTCGTTGATGGTATTGTACAGATTGATATTCAATTTCCTTGATTTTTTTTCATTGTCATTTTGTGCAAGTATAATTTTTTCAATTGAATGTGCTTATTTTTCTTATGATATACAGATATGTATGTCAAGATACTGTTATGTCATGTACTATTTACAACATTATTACAATTCTGATGGTACAGAACTGTGTGAAAAATTACCATCAAACAGACAAAAATTTTTTTAGTATCATATTATAATTTGAATGTATTGTTTTATTTTGTCAATTGAGTGAAGTATTTTTGATGCATAATTCTGACATTTGAAGGCCTTATTGATATATATATGCAAACCATTCAACAGCGCTGGTTTATAATTATAATTTTGAGTACTCACTGCAAGTTTAAGCAGTATATCTTTGATGTGCACATGAGCTTGAGATGCTCAATTAAAGAGGAAAGGGTGTGCTGAAATGCCCCTTATTTAAAAAAAAAAAAAAAAGGATGAGCTAAAATGCCCCTTTGTATTGTGAGCTAAATGCTCTCTTTATTTTGTCGACATTTACTTTTGTATTGCTAGCAGTTATTATTTTTATTGTGTCATGACATTTTTTTTTCTTCTCTAAACATTTATTAGGTGGTGGTCAGCAGTAATTTTGCAATTGTATAATTTTGTCTGAATATGTTTAAGATTTTCTTAATTGTTTAAGCCAGCCAAACAGAGCGTTTAATTAAAATTTTTCTAAAGACATTAATTGTAACTAATAAAAAAAAAAAATTCTTCAAAATTTTTTTTCCTGGTTGAGGGGAGTATATATGTGATGAAGATCACATATCTAATTTAATTATCATTTCATTTGGCTTTCTTTAATGTAATCTATCCAAAATTCAAGAATTCTAAATCACTTCTGTTTTCATTTTCCTGTCATTTCGGCTTTTAAATCTGTATTTACTTTTCCCTGTATGCACTATTCTTTTTGTTCTGCGTCTCTTCAGACCGGTGTGCTAAAAATAGATTATATTACGTCCGTTTGCAAAATCAACGGCCTTTTTGAGTTTTCTCTTGGCATCCTGCTGGCGTAAGTTATTTAGTTGTTCCCCTGCGACGACTTTAAAATTATTTGCTCGCGATTACGTCATTGTAATTTTATTGGATTAACTGTTAGGGTTGCTCTGGAATTGGCGCTATTAATCTCAGCCAAGTTATTGTTCTCGCCAATGTGTAATTCTGTGCTGGCGTAATTTTTAAATTATACCACCTTAATTTCACTGTCCATATAGGACGTATTTTTCTTTTCGCTGAGCCACCACCGCCGTTATAATAATGTTTCAATAGTATATGTTTAATAAAATAGTTTCAAGTATTTAAAGCCTCCTTTTTATATTGCAACTAAGTGTTTCGTTCCTGGTTTATTCATGTCACAACGCAACTAAGTAATTTTAAAACAGCCCATCCAAATAAACTTCTTTACAGGCCCATTTTCCAACTTAAGCAGAAATAACTATTTACTGTCAAAAAGTAGGTATATTTAATTTTCTTTTGGAGAAATAAGTGTTCGCGTGTGTAAATAAAGCTTTAGGCAATAGAAAGATATTATGTTTAAACCAAAACTGATAACAATAAAAAGTACAATATATATATATATATAGAGAGAGAGAGAGAGAGAGAGAGAGAAAGGTGAAAAATGTTCCACATCCTCCTCTATATTGTATTCTCTACATTTATAACTTGCAAGGGTTTAACCTTTGTTAAAATAAAAACTGCAATTTATTTTCATGATTTTTAAGCTTGGATTTATTTTAGCTTAAGTAAAATAGAGAAACACAATTTGCGGAAAATGAAACAGTGTTACACGTCTTATTTATTTTCTCTAAATAAATCGAAGGAAAAAAAAGAGTGCATCCTAATTTATCTAAACTCGCAGTAGTTCTCTTAGAATAGAATGCATTTGCTTTGATTTCTTAGTTATATGTATTCTTTTGTGTAGCCACTACAACATATCTAATGCCTCTAATTTTTAAATTATTTTCTTTTCCAATAGAGATTTTCCCACCTGACGCACATATGTGTCTTATTCAATTAAATCTTGTTCTGAAACTGGGTTTCAGGATTATAAATCTAAAATAATTCTTTTTTATTGAACAAGTTCTCCATAAGAATTTCAAATGTTTAATGAAACAATTTTGATTGAAATTTACATTAAAATTTACCTTAAAAAGGAAAATACATTTTCTCTTAAAATGAATTAGTTTTTCAGTTTCAGATATGAAAGTTCAGAATGATTAATAATAATAATAATAGAAACTCATTTATTTGACGTACAATAAAAAATATACTTTTAGGTATTTTTGCAATATTTATATAAATTTTTACGCAATCAGATAAACGGCAGGAAAAACACCGTAAATCATCTAGGGGTTAGAGGAGATGATTAGAAGATGCTAGAACTGTTCATAAAAATAATTTTTAAGGTTATGACGTGCTACTTAACGAAACTTCAATCATTATTTGGTATTTAACATCATTCGAAGCGAAAATTTTATACTAGACCATTATAACTTTTGAGAATTTTTTCAGGTGTTATTTTTGTACTGGGGATCCTTTAAAAATTGATGTTTGAGAAGTTTTTATACAAAGAATTATAAATCGTGTTAGATGCATTTACTATAAAAAATGTTCCTTTCTTTTTTCTATTTGAAGAAGTAGATGGCGTGGGCTGTTACACATATTTTTATTTTTTGCAATATATATTGATAAATATTGTTTTAAGTTATTGTTTGTTATTTGAAAGAGGTAGCGGCTTCCACTCAAATGAGCCCCAATGAGAGGAAGACTGTCTTAGCTCTTTCCCTAATTTTGGACCACTTCCATATGAGGGACCAACCACCTGAAATCGGCATCCCCAGAGGTGTCATTTGAACATGGAAGACATTGGAGCCACGTCAGATTTGACGTGCAGCAGTTCCCATTTGCTTACATGGTCCCACAGCAGTCCAGCCGAGAGAGGAGTTCTCTCTCCGAAGCACTGACCAAGCCGGTGCTGTTTAGACAGTACTTATTCAATAAAATCGAAATCTTTATCTTATTATCAAAACAGCGAAATGGTTATTGAAAAAGTAGGCGATATTTTAAATTGGCAGTTATTTGCGTAAAAATTTACATTTCCATTTTCAGCACTTTTTTTTTGAGCAATATTTAATGTTTTTAGAATACGGACAAATGCTCTTATACTGTTTTATTTAGTTTGATTTCCTGCGAATATTACGTTGTTTTCTAGGAACAGATGCAATGGTTGCTAGATCTATGTAATGAATGTAAACAAACCTGTGTAATGGCATTAGACCTACGCCTGCAAGCAGCAGGGGTAGGCTGTCATAATAGGATAACGTTCCCCAGGTGATATACTACACTACAGAAAGCATTTTTATTGAAATAAACGAATGGTACCTACAGGACACAGGTTAAACAAATTACATTTTAAATTTGAAGGGCGTTAATTTATACATTTAAAAAATAAAATTTTTATACAAATCGGAACATACATCTAGTATAATAAACACGATCCTTGATTCTACTAGCCGTAAGATGACTGATGAAGTTGCAATAACACGCGATACAGAGTAATGTATACGTCATTAAATAAGGTAAGTCGCTGCCTACATTTTACTTTTTGTTGTTGATCAGAAGTAATCGTAACATCAATGATCTTGAAATGGATCATTATATCCTGGTTAAATTTTAGTGAAAAGTTCTGTAAAATACTTCGTAAGAAGAATACAGAAAATACTGTATGATATTCATGAGACTGAAACGAAGTTCATGAGGAGTTTGCTTTCCAAGAATGTCAAAAATTCTGCATCCATCATCTAAGCGACGTAGTGCTGTCTTTTACTCATAGCACCTGTAAGGGGAAACAGCGAGATGTCGAGATCAATACAACTTCTTTTGAATAGAACTTTTGGAGTACGATGTGATTTGAGACAACCAACCCCAACACCTGTGACAACCTACCCTATACCATGGTAGGTTGTCTCATCACAAATTTGAATAAAAAGCGATGATTTTCAATATGAGAAAGTGATTCCTGGCTTTTCATGTTAATGTGATACAAAACAACTTTATGACTATCAACTATGATCACTAGACAACTATGAACATTTTATAGGCTACAAATTTCATTTAAGTTTCATTGATGCAAATAGAGTTATTTAAAAACATACGAAAAGGGAAACAACCTACCCCATCCACCCCTACGTATTGAACAGGAAATTGAACTTAAAAAAAAAGGTACACACAGTAGTACATTAAATCATCGCCCCTTGAGCTATCTTGATGCGATTATGTTTGTGATCCCTTGTAATAAAGCTATAAGTGTCATAGTACACATAATTCACAATAGAGAACTTATTTAAACGACGTTTTTAGCACATAATTATTTTGAAAAAATCTAAAAGCATGCATGTAGGAAGTTTAATGCTAACTCCTAGAAATCCTGCGTGGCGTGGCTTTCGCATAGCACGTATAAAATGTCCCACTACGTAATCAAGAGAGACGTAATTGCAGTCGACGAAAGAAAACGTCTCCGTCGCTCAGCCCAGAGTTATTTAAGTGTTTATAAATGCTAATTGTACGTCTGTAATTGTTTTGTTAATAAAAGAGTACTTTGTTTGTCATTATGCTCGTAGCCTTTCCCTCACATTCATAAAAAAAAAAACCCGAACTCGGCGAGACTAAGCCCCACAGCAAACTTGACTAACCAGCTTTCTAATCTCGGAGGAGTAACATTTGCAGGTTACAAGGTCAAAATTAACGTTATCATGCAAGTGTTTCGTTGAGTAGGCAGGAGGGACATTTTAAGACGCGGGGCCAACTGGGCCCAGGGCCCATAGGACCACAGCCTCGGGTGGGTCTCCTCTCGTTCTCGACTCTGCCTCAATATGATCATGGTCTGAATAATTTTATTTGTGGAATGTTATTCCTGGATATATTCTCCAGAAAGCTGGTAAATTTAGAGCAATATGCCAACTGTTAACAGTGGAAAGACTGTATTATTATTTCATGTCCGTGTCTAGGCCTAGTGCACCAGAACTAAAAATACAGTTATGGTGCTCTAAGAGAACAGTCGTTGAATGAGGGGTCATGGATTAGAACCAACACATTCTATGCATACATATGCGATGAAAGACTATTCAGAGTGTTCCCAAATATTGAAATAGTAATGGGAATTTTACTGTTAATTATAATTACTGACGCGAGAGATGAGCGTTTATTTTCAAAACTCAAATTGGTCAGCAATGAATTTGAGAAATCGCATGACTTAATCACGTTTGAATAATTCGAACATTAAGCTTGATGAGTATCGAAACAAAGTATTATTAAGAATTGATTGTGGCTCCAATGTCCTCAATTCAAACGATGGGCGTGCCGAATTAGGTGGTGGTTGGTCCCGCATGTGGAATGGGTTCAAAATTGGGGACCAACAAGCAGAAGTCCTACCCCCCTCGGGGGCAATGGCGCCTCTTTCCATGGATCGTCTATTCATGGACACGAGAACAACAACAATAAAAGCATTAAGAGTTGATTTTGAAGACAATTAATGATTTTGATTATTTAATAAGTAGAAAACGAATTTTCTGATGAAACTGTGTTGAATCTGCACATTGATGATTGATTTGAATCAATGGGATTGCTTTTGTTGAACCTTTTCAGCACATTTCAGTATATATATTTTAAAGTAAAAATCACCAATTATTTGTAAATTTGAGGTCACAACTATTTTCATCAGAGATTATTTTAAGCAGAATTTCGGCATCTGCGGAAGACTGGAGAATATACACTACATGTATATTAGGCTGGATCGAAAAAAACTTATTTTCGAAATTTTTATCTCCTGAGGTGTCAAAAGTTGTATATTGATATGAATAAGACGTGTTTAAAATTTGAATGTTCTACGATAACGTCTTGGGGTTGCGCATCGAGCTTGAAATTTAGAAATTTTTGAAAAATATGACTTCTTTAAAAAAATCGACCAAAATAATTCTTTTCCGAATTATTAGGCTACCGAGGTTTTGGGAGTTGAATATTGTTATGAATAACACGTATGCAAAATCTGGAGGGGCTACGACAATTTCTAGGGATTGCACATCGAGCTTGAAATCTATAAATATCTGAAAATTATGTATTTTTTGAAAAATTTATGTAGAAAGCAAACTTTATTTGTTAAAAATAATTTGGTCCTTTTATATGTTAAAAAATGTTCAGAGAAGCTCAGGAAATCACAAAAAATGGCTTTACGAATAGTTTGATGAAATGCACACGTTATGCTGTCGTTTTGTCTTGGGCACAGTACGCAAACTGTGATCTAGACAACTAGCGCCGGTTTGCCTGCCGAGTGATGGCGATGCACGTGCATTCGGTTAAACCAGGCACGAGATATTCCGTTGTTACAGGCATTTAATTTAACGTTTCAGATAGATGGTGCTTTCAGTTTACTCTCAAAAAAGCTAAAAGGTGCCCAGCAAACACACACTGGTTCTCTGAACGTCTATTAACATTCAGAAAACGTCTTCTGAGCGTTAATAGACGTTCAGAGAACCTGCGTGTGTTTGCTGGGTGGCTGCCTTGCACTGCTACGATTCTGAATAGTGACACTGCAATAAGACACTCAACAAAATCGGTGTTCTTAGAAGAGCTGGGAATATCGAAAGAATTACCTCGTACCAAGTTACCAAACCGAAAAGACATACTCGTACTCTTTTGTACTTAATATTACTCTTTTGTACCTAAGAAGAAAAATTTCTGAATAAAGGGCAGGATCCCCCGGAAGGAGAAGTAACCTTAGTTGTGGCAATCAAAATTCATGAAATTTGGATCAAGGCCAGTATCCTTACTGTTTCAATCCAAGGAATTCCAGAGATAGTTAGAAAAGATCAGGATCAAGTTCAGCAGCTAAATAAATCGTATGTTAGAGAGGAACATAAGGTATTGTTTATGAAGAAAGTGGGAAAAACTCTCCCTTACCGAGCTATTGAATATCGCACTTACAAATGTACTGACTTTTCCCGGAGCACGTGTTGCTCAGAGCCTCACATACCTCACACAGTACGGGAGTCATTAGCAGAGCAGAGGGGAATTAGATTTGTGACAATCGATGGGATTGTAAAGAAGAGAAGTTTATGGAAAATGAGAGAAAATTTCAAAGGTTGGAAAGAGAAATTTCGAGATTGGTGGAGAAAAAGGTGAAAATTCCAATATCCAGTGTATGTCTCTAACTAGTCATTGATTTGGAGAGCGAAAATAAGGAAAGGGAAGTACGAAAGACTGAAGAAAACGCTGAATGCCTATCTACCGCCAATTTGGGAGGCGCGTTCACAAATGACCAAGTTAGAATAAAAATATCAGTGCTTTCACAAGTCTGCGACACAAAGTTATTACAGACTGGGTAGCAGAAACTCTGGTATCAACTTTATTTCACAACCTAGAAAGCGGAATGAATGCAGATGGAGAGAAAACTTCTCAACTGATTTCTCGACCCATATAAAGTTAGAGGGAGGCTGAAATGACTCGCAGTGAAAGAAACGGAAGAAGGCTTTAAAATTTTCTTTGGATTGTTTTTTCATAGGAGGTAGAACAAAACCAGATACATAGAAAAATGTGTTGACGGCAATTTACACCCAAGTGTTTGTCACAAAGAACATATCTCGCTGATAATGGAACCTGATTCAACATACTTTGGCCATATGTCACGATCTGATTTTAAGAATTTCACTGCAAATTTGGAAGAGTTTAACACGAAATCCATTGATCTTGGGACCCTCACATGCATTGGCGGTGGTGGCGAATCATCAAATCCTGGAAAGAACAAAGGCGTCATCCGAAATCTAGAAATGTAGTTCTCTAATCTAACTAAATCTCCCCAATGTTGTAGTATTTGCCAACTTGACACCGTAGCAAACAGCCACTCCGAAATTGGCTGTCTATCCATCTATCAGATGGCGGTTTATTACGATCTAGATTATTACACTAGACATAAAATGCCCCAGTTTGATTTGTCGGGCTTTGCATTATTCGGATTTACATTGTCGGGCTTTACATTATTCATTAAAACGCATGCTCCAGTAATTGGCTGCTTGGGCTGGCTCGGGCAGGACTCTGATCGCAGGCAAATCAACGAAGTGGGCATCTTGGGTAATGTAGCTACGACTGTGGTTGTATTACGGAAGAGCTGCGAACGTCACTAACTATTTCTCTACGTTACTAATTCATTAAAAACATAATTTTTGCTTTCTACACGTTTTTGTCAAAAAAATGTTTTCTTTTGAGATATTTATAGATTTCGAGCTCCTTGTGCAGCTCCTAGAAATTGCCACAGCCTATTCAGATTTTGCATACGTCTTATTAATAAAAATATACAACTTCTAAAACCTCGGGAGCTTAATAATTCGGAAAAGAATTTTTTTGGTCGATTTTTTAAAAAAGTCACATTTTTCAAAAAGTTTTAAATTTCAAGCTCGATGCGCAACCCCAAGACGTTGTCGTAGGACATTCAAATTTTACACACGTCTTATTTATATCAATTTACAACTTTTTAGACCTCAGGAGATAAAGATTTCGAAATAAAGTTTTTTTCGATCCGCCCTAATGTATATACACTAAATTCAATAAAAGGGTCGAAGGTGAGACCTACTTTTGCACTGGGGCGCTTAGTCTTAAGACGTCACTGAAAGTAGTCTATAACTTCTAGAGATAATCAAACAGTCTCAGAAGAAAATCGTTCAATCAGGGTTTGAGGAAAATGATTAGTTCAGTAATCTTTAACAGATATGCGTACCGTATTAAAAATTTTAGGTAGGGAACTGATTTTGTTTGGGATTTTAATTGAATCACAGAGAGAATAAAACTGAATCGAAATAAAATTATTTCTATAGCAAGATTATTTAAGATCAGTGAATGATGAATGAATGGTGGAAAGTGAAGCATGGTGGAATAGTCGGCAAATATGGAATACCAAGGTTACGACTCTCTTGCTAGCATGCGAGAATACCAAGAATTACTCAAGAGCCTCTCATAATGCAGCATAGTGAAAGTTGTTGTCATACTATTCGCTACAGAACTAACGTATTTTGTGATTTTTCAGGAGCTTTCACAGATAAGCTTTCAAACATTTTAACCAACTAGTAGGCATGTGACTTGAATATTGGTGTTAAATATAATTAATGTACAGTGAAAGAATTGTAGTTTGGTATACTGTGGTCGTTTTATAGCTGCTAATGTTTTACCTACGTGTTTAAATATTCATTTTCCATGATGGCGTGTCCGGTATTATGGAATACTAGGTATTCCAGTCTGGGTAATAACCGGAAAACAAGGAATGTGATTGTATCTTGTGCAACAGAAAATTCTTCAAAACTCAACGAAGGTAAATTTGGATTCAATGCTTCATTGTTTCAGTACGGGCTCACCCTGACTATACTACAGCAGAGAAAGATTATATCTGTGATTTTTGTAAGTAGACTCGAAGGAGAAATGATTTGTACATAATTTTATAATGTAGTCTTTATAGTTAACAATAACTGCTTTATGAAGTATTTTTTGAATGTATACAATCAGTTGTAGTATGTACTCATGGTGATTTTGAGATTTTTTATTAAAAAACCGCAAAACTATAGAAATATAAATATATTTTATAATGTTCTCATCTCATATTAAATTAATTAAGTCTTGATTAATAAGGAAATTTAATAACGAACCAATGCAATACGCATTAATGATTACTAAGAATATATGTAAGTTTTGAGAAGAATTGAGCAATGTGGTAATCTGCACTTTAAGTAACTAAATATTAGTCGATGCTTATTTGACAGAATCGGATCGTAGAACTGAACTACATAAACTATTTCTAAAATGGTTGAATAATACTTGAAATATAATACTTCCCAGAACATGACAAACTAATGTTAAAACTAGATCATGTTTCTGAAGATATAGAGCAGTAATGTATTATAACAAATTCCAAAGATTCATACTTGTCAGCACAAATAAATTGAGTGCTAACAAATACAAATAAATAACAGGAGTAATTTTAAACTCACGTCAAATAAAAATTAAAGAATAAGCCTTGCACATATAACAATAGGGGATAAAGAATTTTAAAATTTTGCTCTGTAGTTTCGTATATTTAGAAATAATTTATGGATTACAAATATGAGTTATGAAAATTATAGAATTAAAAAACCCGTAAATATAAATTTAAAAACATTTTCCAAATTTAAACAATAAATTGTACCACAAATTAAAATGGGATGCTGAATTATGTACATGACTTCGTGTAATAGTTAGGATTTTAATAATAATGCGTATATGATCCCCGAAAAAAAAATTTAATAAAAGTTTTTTTTTTTTTTTTGGTTTTCCTTCTAAGTAAAATGTTTAATTTAATTAATTAATTAATTTATTTTCTGCCTAATTTATTGTTTGTTTGGATGTTGTTCATTTATAATATCCAGAGATTGAATTTGTTTTATACTGATTAAAACCATACGTTAATATATTTTTAGATTTATCATTTAAACACTTAGCATGGTTTATAAAGAAAATACTTGTTTCATTAAAAAAGAAATTTTTAACGCTATATTAATAAAATTATCTTAGTGAGTATGTATTCTTATTATGAATTAAAATAAATAATTAATTTTTTAGTGTAGTGCATTGATGTTAGTTACGCATTCTCTTAAATATGTCTCATAAATTGTCCATTATTAATTTCATGTTATATTTCATGTATTTAAAGAATTATTCTAGACCTCTTCATTATGTGAATGAAAAAGTCTCGAGTTAATTAATTAATTAAAGGAACCTAACACGAAAATCAATACTCAAAATTTACCTATCTGAGGTAGAATGACATGATAACAGATCAAAGCTCTGAGCAGTTTGATTCACACAGTCAAATGCATAATGACGTTATTAAAGATCTGGACAACTGCAGATCAATGCCCTCTATCTATGTATTTATCTGGTTCAAAGCACGTTCTCATTAAATTTGGCAGCGCGTCCTCAATAAAAGGGGAATTGCGATACGGAATGACATACGGTGACATGGAATCCTATGAGTTTCTTAGCAATACTTAATTATCGAGATAACACTTCGTTTAGTAGAGCTGTACTTTGAACTATAATTCTCATTTCCTGTACTCGAACGATGCCAAAAGATAGTTCTCTGCACTGAGAGAGGAGAATGTTGACTCACCACGTCCTAGATATAGAAGGCCTGAGAACAGAAGCTTTTACGTCAGCAGTAGGTACTCTAAGATGACGTCATCACAGTTTTATTTTCACAAAGTAAATTTAAAATTTCTGGTGAATGATACAAATTTTAGAAAATATCTTAAGATGAAAATTAAAATACCTTTCAGGTAAAAAATTATTTATTACGATCTATTTTTATATCAAATTATATAATTAGTGATAGTTAAAATTTCCTATTTGTGGTAAAATTAAATTGTCTATCTTAAATCATTAAAATGCTTTATGCAGGTGTCAATTCACCACAAACTTTGAATAGTTTTACTCTGTGAAAATAAATGCGTGATAACGTCATTTTAGTGGACCTAGTGATGACGTAAAAGTTCCTGTTCTCGGGCCTTCTACGTCTAGGAGGTGGTGGTTGACTGCGCACCGAGTTAACCCTTTGAACCCTGTGCAGCTCCGCACAGGCAACTGTGCCAAAAATGTCCTCAGTTCTATGGACGATTCAATTGATTTTATGAGAAGTCAATCTTTAAAGCATAATTTAAGGACATTCTGTTCTTTAAAACGAAAAAAAAATTGGTATATGTTATTTATGATTGCCAGGTAAAGCTGCCCATCGAAAATACTGCCGATCATCTACACTTCCTTTAGAGGAGCACCCGAAAGAATTCCAATACACAACTGTCAATGGCAGTTTTGCTGACATTCAACCATTTCAAGCACAATACATAATAGTATACCGTTAGCTTATATTCCACCGACAGTCGCCTGTCTCCCTCAAAAATTGAAATCAATGTCGACAAGCTTGGCGACTTTTGGAGATAAATCGCCAAATATAACGGTTGCATTGTATAAGAAAGATGTTTATATATTTAACACTTTCCAACAAGATTAAGAAGTTTATGATTTCTGTTTCTTTGTCCATCCGTCTGTTCGTCCGTGATCTACTGCCGTAAATATGCATATGAAACTTATGTATGTTATTCCTATGTACAGTACCGTATACCCAATTGAAAAAAAGTTGTATGCAGAGTTTATAGTTTTTTTTGCAGAAGCACCGAAAAGAATTCCAATACATTACGCTTTATGGTTAAATCATCTTTAAAGCACAGCTAGACTTATCCGACTATTTTAAACAAAACAAATTCATTATTAAAGATAGCAAAATAATGATCTTGATAGAAAATAGTGTCTGTAGCGTTCATAGCTCTTCTACAGGAGCACTCAAAAGAATTTCAATACATTACGATCTGTAGCAGTGTAGAGACATTCAACCTTTTCAAGCACAATACTTGAGGTATATAAAAGTTTACTTTCCAGTTAAAAGATATAAATATATTTTACAGCTCTTTTACAGGATCTCGTGGAATTGAATTATAGTGGTACACAACTTTTTACTTTCCGAACATGTACCATGTAAGGAAAGTATTGTAATCATGAAAAAATTAGAATTCGAGATTTTGGTGTATGTACACGTTTAGAGGGCTTCTGAATTCATTTATGCTATTTTTACGAGATGTATGTATGTATGTGTGTATGTGTGTGTGTGTGTATGTGTATGTGTGTTTGTGTGTATGTGAGTGAACACGATAGCTCCTGAACGGGGCATGCGATTGAGCTCAAATTGGGTATATATGTTATAAACCACCGTCGCAAGACCGGTATTGATTTGGGTGTGTATAGGACTTATAGTTTTTCTACAGGGCTACGACAAAGATTTCTTTTACATTATGGCCTGTGGGGGAAAATTCTTGAAAGTGCGCTAGCGTTTAAACGGTACATTAGATTGAGCTCAAATTAGGTATATATGCTATAAACCACCGTCGCAAGACCTGTATTGATTTCGGTGTGTATAAGACTTATAGTTTTTCTTCAGGGCTACGCCAAAAATTCCTTTTACATTATAGCCTATGGGGAGAAATTCTTGAAAGTGCGCTAGCGTTTAAACGATACATTCGATTGAGCTTCATTTTGGTATATATATTTGAATTATTCATCGATTAAAATTTATTTAAATGCTTGGTAATGATCTTAATCGTAAGTGTTCGGAAAGTCGAGTGGAGTCACTCCAGATTTTTTTATTTCTAAAATCTCGCCGAAGCGTAAAGGTCTTTCTCGTCAAAAAATGAGTGTGACGACGGTACATAACGCAATGGCCTCTCACTATTCAGAATTTTCGTAATTACTGGCCCATATAAAATACAATTTACTTTGTGTATTTTTGACTATGCCAAGTCTAAACAAATTTTATACATAAATGCGTTTTTAAAATTACGACGTGAAGCTGCCGACGGCGAAAAGTGTCTCCTTTTTTCCACATATATATTTTAAATAGCTAGATTTATTAAATTATTTTTAATAACCACTGACTAAACTATCAAATTTATTAACTTATTAATTTGATGACTTAAAAATTGCGAAAAATCGGGGAAACGGTTGAATTTTCACATTTTTAAAGTTGAAAATATTTTTGTATATCTATATTTGCTTGCTGAAATTTTCAGGTTGACTGATCAAAAGGTTTGGATTTGAATAAGGCATGAACAAACAAAACAAAACGTACAAAAAAAAAAAAAAAAAAAAAGGAACACAGATAAATTTTCTTTCTATTTATGAGAAGGTTATAAAAGAGCAAATGCATAATATGAAGTTAAATTAGATATTGATTAGGTTGGATAAAATTTGCATTGAATATTAAACTCTACAAAGACTGCAAAATCTTGCCCCAACATAGATAGATAGGTGCACATCTTTTAAAATTTACATTATTTTTGGTTCACCACGCTACACTTTGGCACCAATTCTTAAATTTATGATAATAATCAAAGAAAAGTACACTTTAATAAAGAGGATTTTTAAAGAGAACTTAATCTTACGATGATAAGCCAAATACATTTTTATGTAAATAGTTAAGAAAATACGGTTAGTTTTGTTCATTCCATAGTTAAAAATTATGACTTAAGCTGATTTATTCGTATGCAAATAGTATTTATATTTAAATTTAAAACAAGTTATCAAATAATTTTTCATTAATAATTTTTGATATACACGAATCAAAAATCAATTACTATTTCTTTTCTTAATTTGTTTAAACCAGAAAGCTTTACGTTAATAATTTGTTTTAGAGTCTTTCGAAAATATCTTTTGACATTTAAATGTTAATATCCTCATGCATTATATTTATTATTATTATGCATTTATATTTATTGTTAAAGAAAATAGCTTACAGAATGACAGTAATTAAATTTCATCTCGCTTAAATTGAACTGTATTCTATCAAAACAGAAAGAGAATTTCCATCTATTAACAGATCAGAGATAACAATACTGATAAAAGATTAGTAAAAGTCCACAAGCTGAAACACTAATTGCTTTACTGTTATCCCACTTGCATTCCTTAACAACTTCCTTAAGAGTATCTAATTATTTTCTTTTTCCTTTCCTTAAGAAATCTCATTGTACTAACAACAAAATAGTTTCGAGAAAGAGAATTGAACTTTTCTGTAAGTCTTAATTCTTAACGAAGCAATTAATTTAATTCCTGGAAATTAATTTTTATGTATCATAAAGCGAATTATTAAAATAAAAAGAATCAGAATGAGAAATATTTCTATATTGTTGCAACTAGGTGAAGTACCCGTGGTTGACGGATTAGTACATACTGCAAATTTCCATAAAAGCCTGAATTTTTGACAGCATTAAGTGTAGAAAGAACGGAATTAGTACATTGGCAATAGCATAGAAAGCTGAATTATACATTCTGTGTATTTTTAAAAGATTCCTGCAAAATTTCATTGTACTCTCTTAATCCATTTTTAAAGGATGCGAGAACAAACCTTATAAGACTTATCTCAAAATATATGTCTTAACTTATAAGACTTATCTCAAAATATATGAAATATTTAAGACAGTTTTGGCATTTACAGTTTGAATTAACTTACATCTATCATAAATCCGAATGTGTTCATTCGATGTGTAATCGAATGTGTTCATTCGATTCTAGTGACATTTTTCAGAAATGGAACAAACACGTACTGAATTTTCAAAACATCACATGTTCTATAAAAACTTTTAAAGAACATTGACGTCTAGTTTAAATGACCAAATGTAACAATACTAAATTTTATTAATATGCTTGAGTGGTTTATAAGAAATAGGCAATATTTTTCACAATTTGACATTTTCTTTGGAAAATCTCAAATATTTAAAAAAATCGGCACCTATGGTCTAAGTTAAATGGCAACCTATCATGTCACCAAATTTCATTTCATGCGTTTTAGTCATTAGAACGTGATACGCATCAAATATGTAAACATTCTGAAACGAATTTTACAAAATCTCGGAGTCTGAATTTTATTTATTATTTTTTTAAACACCTATACAGCTAAACTCAGGGACTACTTGCCATGCACTTAATTTCATTTCATTCGTTTTAGTCATTATTATATGATGCCCAAACGATTATGAAATAATTTTCCCAAAATCGAAAAATCCAATTTAAAAAAAAAAAAAAATTGACGCGCATATACTTTAAGTTGAGTCACCACCTATCATGTCACTAAACTTCCTTACATTCCCTGGAGTCTTTATTTCGTGATGCTGGAACAGAAATTTACGCATTTTGAAACGATTTTCGAAAAATCTCAAATTCTAATAAATTTTTAAAAGAAATTTGACCCCTATAGTTTAAGTTGAATGACTATCTGTCATGCCACCCAATATCATTTCATTCGCTTTAGTCGTTATTACGTAATGCTCGAACAAAGATTTACGCATTTTGAAACGATTTTGGCAAAATCCGAAAATCTAATCAATTTTTTTTTTAAAAATTCAACCCTTATATTTTTAGTTGAGTCACCACCTATCATCTCACGGGATTTCATTTCATTCGCAACAGTGGTTATTACGTGATGCGCGAACAAAAATTTACGCAGTTTGAAGCGATTTTCGCAAAATCCCAAAATCTGATGGAAATTTTTTAAAAATTTGACACCTAGATTTTAAGTTGAGTGACCACTTATCATCTCATGAAATTTCATTTCATTCGCTTATGTCATTTTTACGTGATGCGCGAACAAAAAAAGCGTCACGGACAGAATGACAGCATGACTGAAAGACAGACTGAAATGACAGACAGACAAACATGTTTTTTTTTTTTTTTTTTTTTTTTTTTGAGGGTCGTACTGGATTTCCAGGTGCTTGAAACGGATAGAATCGCAAAACTTTTGAATTCTAAGTAATGTACAAACAAAAGTCTAATTTTATTTATATAATATTGTCTTTTGGTTAATATTTTAACTTTTATGTACAGGTATTGTTTTTTAAATTGATATTAAATGGATACTCTAGTGCCTGTAAAAGCAAAAGAAGAAAAAAATTGAATACATGTGCATTTTTCAGAATATTTATTATGCACGCTGTCTATTGTTTGAAAAAATTTCAAGTAATAAATAGTCTGATGTTCACTTTAAACAAGTTTTAATATTGCCCCTTCTAAACAAGAAGAAAAATGTTCACTTTTATTTAATTCCATGCAAAAATACTCAAAAGTTAAGTCATAAAATAATGCCTTGTGTTTCAGAGGAGTGTGGAAAATATAATATGTTAGAATAATTAAAGATTTATGCTATAATTTTGTTCGTCCTTTCTAATAGCCGAGTCAGCAGACTACAAGAGGCTTGACCACAACGAGGGCCGAAGTTGTTGGTCACTTTATTATGGGGACGTCTAGTAGGAAGAACAACGTTGTCCCTTATAAGTGACCTAATTATGAACCATTTCCGGATGAGAGACCTAGCACCTGACATCGGCCCCCAGAGGTATCGTTTGAACATGGAGGACATTGGAGCCATGACAGCTCCCATGAGCGTACATGGCCACACAGTAATCCAGCTGAGAGAGGAGTTCACTCTCCAAAACACTGGCCAAGCTGGTACTGCTTCACTTTCTGCGTTCCTACGAAAATAGAGCTTAGCGATTAGGCCACTGCTGAACATGCTATAAAGAGAACTGCAAAAGATAGAAAGTAAGAAACTCAAATCCTGCGGAATAATTGTTAATAATTTCTGCTGTTAAGCAAATGATTTGGGAAGAAAAATATATTTACTTAAAAAAGAAAATTTGTGTACATTTATTGCATTGCTTTACAATGGTTTTATTATCATTTTGTGCTTTCTGTATATACAAACTTAAAAAAGTTAGAGGACTTTCACAGAGAGGTATTAGGATTAAAGAGTCAGAAATTCCGAAGGTAGTAAACTATTACAATACGTTGTGATATTAGGGATGAACACTTATAGGAAACATATAGAAGCCTGTCTCGTCTTGAAAAACAGCTGAAAAGCTTTGTATCGTCTCGTACAAAACCTTTAAATCTCTATCTCGTCTAGAAAAAAACCCCTGTAAATCTGTCTCGTCTCGTTTCGCATCCATCCCTGTGTGATATAAACATACCGTTACAACGTACAATGGATATTTAATAGCGTACTTAATAAAACTAAATTCATAGTACTTTTTAATCAAAATGAATTAATATGCAATTTCAGTTTTTGTTTTTCATTAGATATCTAGTCATCAATGATACAATAATATATCAACGTAGTTTGAGTTCTCTTTTTAAATCCTCTTTATTATATAGTGATTTTATTTTATTAATATTCTAAAATTAAGAATTTGTTCCAAAGTTAGCGTGGTGAATCAAAAATTACGCCAATTTTAAAGGATGTGCACCTATATTTCTATGTTAGGGCAAATTTTTGTAGAGTCTTTGTAGAGTTTGATATTCAATGCGAATTTTATCCAACTCTAATTAATATCTAATTCAACTTCATATTATGCATATGCTGTATCGATAACCTTCTCATAAATAAGAAAGAAAATTTATTTTTCTTGTTGGTCTTTTTATTTCTTAAGCAAATCCAAACCGTTTGACCAGTGAACTTGTAAATTTGAAGAAACATCAAGTATAGAGATTTTGCAATTCCCCGATTTTTTGCAATTTTTGTCCCCAAACTAATTAATGATGAATTTATTAGTTTAGTAACTAGTCACTGGCTATCAAACAGCAATTTAATAAACTTAGTCCGTCAAAATATAAAAGTGAAAATGACACACTTTTTTGCCGCCGGTGGTTTGACGTCATAATTTTATAAACGAATGAGAATGATAAGTTCTGCCATAAAGGTAGTGTTATCTTCCGCTACGGCGGTGAAAGTTGGTCATCAAGATCGTGAAATTTGACGTCATTACACGTTTTTCTCTAGAATTTTCTGATATGTAATGCATATGTAAATGATCTGCAGAACACACAGGAGATTAAAAAAGAAAACCATTAATGTTCAGAATCATGCAAAATGTTATTAAAATGTCATCAAAACAATGAAAGTGTGTGAATTCTCGAGGCTTAAATTTATCGGATATTTTGTCTCTCAATTATCTTTCATATTTGCATTTTATCCTATTAATACACTGCAATCTAAAAGTTAATGTAAATCCGGATTTCTGAGTGTAAGTTGTAAATGAATGAATGAAGAAACAACAAATTTGGAAGAAATATGCACTAAACAGTTATTTATTGAGAATGCAGCATAGACACTTACAGCAAAAATGTAAGTTGCAACAAGAAAAGCAAGTTAAGCAAGTTAAAAGCAACAATGATTTACAACAAGAGAAGCAATTTTTGTGGAAAAGTTCATTCTAGGAAAAAATAGTACAGCTTTGTGTGGTAAAATATCATAGAAACATCACAAAAATGAGTTCTAATAAGGAATGTGCCCTCCCCTAACTTGAATCCATTGGCGGCAGGGGCGTAACCAAGGGGGGGGGGTTAAGGGGGTCATAACCCCTTCCATGAGGAATTTTTTGCCATTCAAAATATATATTTTTCACTCCCTTATCCCAAACACGTATACTTATATATGAGTTGCAGTAGTCGTACCCACCCCCCCACCCCCATGAAAAATTTCTGGCTACGTCCCTGATTGACGGCATCGATTTTCCATGCTGTCAATTAAGTTGTCGAAGGTTGAAATTTGAAGCGAAGTGCAGACACTGAGTAAGTCTTGTTATAGCTTATCTAAAGACCTAGGAGGAGGACTTAAGCATTGCTTATTTACCAAGATAGTCCCAAAAATGTTCTATCGGATTCAGGTCCGGAGATTGAGCTGACCATTCCATTCGTTCTAAACCATGTCCCTCAAGATAATCCTCAAGAAACACAGCTCGGTGAGGTCGTGCATTACCATCTATCACTATGAAATCATTGTCAATAACACTGGCATATGGGCAGACATATAGATCAAGGATCTCTCATCTCGATATCTCACACCAGAGTTCCTCCATGGAACACTGCAGATCAGTGTGACAACCGAGTGAGATCACTGCTAAAACCATGATTCCACCACTTCTCTAATCGTGTTGTTCAACAATGTTGGATTGATGGTATCTAGTGCTCTGTTCTCCCCAGATTTGCAGAAGCCCTGAATTCGCTCTCCAGTGTGAATATGGACTTGTCTGTGAAGAATACAGATGTCCACTAGAAAGTGGTCTGGAACGAGTTGCGGCACAGTAGTGCCTTTTCTTCTTCGTTCCAAACCATGTCCCTCAAGATAATCCTCAAGAGACACAGCTCGGTGAGGTCGTGCATTACCATCCATCACTATGAAATCATTGTCAATAGCACTGGCATATGGGCAGACATATAGATCAAGGATCTCTCATCTCGATATCTCACACCAAAGTTCCTCCATGGAACACTGCAGATCAGTGTGACAACCGAGTGAGATCACTGCTAAAACCATGATTCCACCACTTCTCTAATCGTGTTGTTCAACAGTGTTGGATTGATGGTATCTAGTGCTCTGTTCTCCCCAGATTTGCAGAAGCCCTGAATTCGCTCTCCAGTGTGAAGATGGACTCGTCTGTGAAGATTACAGATGTCCACTAGAAAGTGGCCTGGAACGAGTTGCGGCACAGTAGTGCCTTTTCTTCTTCGTTCCGAAAGAGCTATAAAGCGATCTTCTGCAGGTGTTGTAGTTCTGGAACATGTCTTCTGGACACATAATCTTTGAATTAGTATTGATTCCAGACTCGTTGGACCACACTGTAAGACACATAGAGACGCCTAGCAGCATCAACCTGTGACAACCCCATTTCCATAAATCCGACCGCCCACTATCTTAACGAATCGGGCAAATGGCTTCTACAAGACAGTGCTAGACTCGTACTGCCTATTGTCAATGAATCTGCCAACAACAGCTGTAAATTAACAAAAGTTACATATGTATTTACGAAAACCTGATGTTGGTGAATTTTTCTCTCACACATATATACCTATTCCTTACTGTAAAATTAAACTGGTAGCTATCGTTTTTGCATTAACAATTACTAATGATACTTTATTTTACAAAACTTTAATAAAGTTTTTTAAAAGTTCTTTGTTATCATTTTTATAAACTATAAATTTTATCGTAACTGCCACTTTTTTACGGTCGGCTGGACGAATTTTGATGAAATTTGGAACGGGGATAGTTCATATTCAGAATTAATACATATGCTAAAATTTATCCCCGACCCCCTCCCCCCCCCACCACCAAAAAATCACTGTTCAAGCAATTTTCATGAGAACAAAACCTTTATTCCATAATTCCCCCCCAAATGCATAGTAAAAATGCATAGATATTAAAAGCATGTATTCTTATCAAAAACAGAACAGAGCAGTCCATCAGTTATTGACATCAGCCGACAAAATTTTTCGGTATATTATACTTTAACGCCTAATGTAACTCCAGGCTGCGAAGCTAGTATAAAAATACTAACATTACTAAATAAAAAACCCTTTCATTAATACACTAAAATATCAGTTCATTTTGAGATACCTTTTATTATTCAAAACGTATGGAAATGCAGCATAGAAAGTTTGTAAGAATATGTCGGCAACGTATTGTTCTCTACCTATTAAACTTTCCATTCAAGCGCAGACTCATGAAAAAGTCATTAGTGCTTTTATAAATGAGAAAAATGCATTTTTTGTAATAAACTAGCATAAATGTATACTCGAATGAATTTATTTGGAACATTTGTTTACAAAGATAAACAGAAGCAACTTTATTGCATTCGTTCCATTTTTTATGCACCAATGGAATAAAACGTACTGTAAACCTGATTTTACGTTATCCGAAATAAAATATTCATAGTTTGAATTTCGAAGAAAACATATTTCATTTTGGTTTTATGTTACAAATATCACAATCTTCTTGCATGAATTACTTTTTCTAACAATTTCTTTTTAACTCCAGATATTGTCATGAAGTTAATTAATACAATGTTAGATGTTCATTGTAATTTATCTTTGTATTTTCATGTGGAAAACTGGAATGGTATAGACTAAAAATATAGAAACCGTAGTAGTTGATACGAATCTAAAAACTGATTAAATAAAACTGGTTGAGGTTTATTCAGCCTGAACTGAACATATTCGTTTTTCTAGAGCTTTAGGTCCCATTTTCTAGAGCTTTAGGTCCAGATTTGAAGTAGCTGCAAAAAGAGTTAATTAGAATTTTTGAAAAAATATGCTTATGTCAATCGATACCCTGGGTAGCTACCTGCGTTTAATTAACCAAATGAGTCACTGTAAGGTCATATTCTGTAGTCACGTTCAAAAAAACATACCGTGCATAGTGTGTATTCATTGGACATATTTTAAATCTATTTCAGTATGCTCATCTTCATATTCAACAATATTCTCTGATCCCAGAATCATATTTTCCGTAAGTGATCGGATTTAGTCTACCAGAATATCAAAAACACGGCCCCGAATGCTGTCCTTCAGATCTGAAACAGATGCTGGCCGGGGGGTCTATACTCTCTCAGTTGTTCAAAGCTAGTCGGTGGTCAGCTTTCAACTTTCCCGACACAGTTGTCTTTTATCGACTGCTCTAACGGCTTTCAGACCTCTTCCTAACGCCGTTCAGCCAGATATCCAGAGCCCGTTAACGCTCCTCCCCAAGGTTTCTCCTCAAGGCGGGGCAGAGTTGACGACTTAGCTTTTCAACCGAATACGGGAGAATCGACCGCCCCCCCCCCCCTGTTACAGTAGATATTGTCCTTCAAGAAATCCCACAACCCAAAGTCGCTAGGAGTGATATCCGACGAACGCAGAGGTCATGCTGTTGGAAATTGACGGCTTATCACTCGTGCATCCGTTAAATACTGTCTTAGCAATTACTTTACAGGAAGACAAACGTGACGAGGTGAGCTATCCTGCATGAAAACAGTGTCCTAAAGGTGTGCATGCTGTTGTGGGGCTACAAAATCCTTTAATTTATTACGGTTGGATTATATTTACAATTATCTCTTTAACCTTTTAACGCGCAGTGTTCCCACGCTGGGAACACCCAACTCTGACGTTTTGACTGTTGCCAGTCACGAAGAACAGATTTGGTTTCTATAAAAATAGTTGCGGGTGACATAGCTCCACGAGAATCCTTTGCTTTTTAGCACGTCATTTCCCGTGAAAAAAATGGTCACGATTATTTTTAACAGCACTGGCATATGCTGAAAAATGGAAGAATGCGAGAACAGCTAACAGATTGCCCAATGCTAAAAAAAGGGCAGTCGTTGCCATCGCTCGACTTAACTGCCAGCAAGATGGAGGACGATCGAAACGTTCATCGCTGTGCGGCACAGCCAGCTGCCGTCAAAAAAAGGGTCTCTAGATCTGCGGCACGCGATGAACGTTTCGATCGTCCTCCATCTTGCTGGCAGTTAAGTCGAGCGATGGCAACGGCTGCCCTTTTTTCAGCATTGGGAAAGGGTTGCGCCTCAAAGGGTTAAAAAAGTATCGGTACAATAATAATGCACCGGGCCTGCTTGTGTACTTTGATGAGTCATCCAAAGAGGCCTACGGACGTTCCTCATTGGTTAGATTTGGCCGTTAGATGACGTATCTAAGGGCTGGAACCAATAAGGGAGCATCTGTAGTCCTCTTTAAATGACTCATCGGCGTGCACAAGCAGGACAGGTAAAAGATTGACGATGGCCCCGGATAAAGGCAGCCGTAAAATCACTGCTTACTGACAATTTTCGTCCAGTTAAATACGCACAGGGGAGCACGGGGGCACGTGTTCCCCCAAACTTGCTCAAAATCATTCTGTTTAGTGAAATTGTTTCTGATGTTTCAAATTTCAGTATTATCTTTCGCTGGGGAAGTGGTCAACAGTCCCATTTTCCATGTTATTATGAACATTTAAATTTAATGACCACTTAAATTTATTGCCACTAAAGACAAAGAATTAAAGCGAGTTACCACTTTTTTTGGAACACCCTGTATAGGTCTTTACGGACGGTGTAAGCCGCTCAGGTGGTGTAGTGTGACTAGAGACCCATCCTATCACACCTTGGGTTCAGGTTCGATTCGCGGCTTGGTCTTGGGTTTTAATTGAGTGTAATGCCGGACGTCGGTAATTTCTCCTATTATAAAATGACCAGTAATCCGGCCCTTAGCAATGGCGAATGCTTGATGAAAAAATCTGGAGTGACTCCACTCGACTTTCCGAATACTTACGATTAAGATCATGACCAACCATTTAAATAAATTTTATTCGATGAATCATTCAAAATTATATACCAAACTGAAGCTCAATCGAATGCGCCGTTTAAACGCTAGCGCACTTTCAAGAATTTCTTCCCATATGCCATAATGCAAAAGAAATCTTTGTCGTAGCCCTGTATTACGTCTTCTACACATCAAAATCAATACCGGTCTTACGATGGTGGTTTATAACATGCATACCGAATTTGAACTCAATAGAATGTACCGTTTAAACGCTAGTGCACTTTAAAGAATTTTCGCCCATAGGCCATAATGTAAGACAAATTTTTGCAGTAGCCCTATCGAAAAACTATAAGTCCTATACACACCTAAATTAATACCGGTCTTGTGACGGTGGTTTATAACCTCTATACCCTATTTGAGCTCCATCGAATGCTTCGATTAGGAGTTATCTTGTTCACTCACATACACACACACACACACACATACATACATCTTGTAAAAATAGCATCGATGAATTCAGAAGACCTCAAAACGTGCAAATACACCAAGATCTCGAATTTTTTCATGATTACAATACTTTCCTTACATGGTACATATTCGGAAAGTAAAAATTAAAACTATTAATCTTTTATTTATTTCGAAAAGAAGTCGCTGAAATGTTAAAAAAAGATATAGTACTATTTTGAAAATATTGACCAAATCCAATTATAAATATGTTTTTCAAAGCAAAAAAATTTGCTAGAACAGTTACATACTTCGGAACTCTTTTGCAAAAATAAAATGCATGAACACAAATAGTAGTTTTCTTCTGTGCAGTGTTAACAAGCCTTTTCAATCCCATTATTAATAGAATTCCCATACATACGAGACAGGAACACTATATAAATATTTCTCCCTATTCTAAAAGCTTTTGAAGCTGAAGAGTTCTGAATTAAACATCATTACTGCTGTTTCTTCCAATGACTGATTAACTACCAAAGAAGTACGTCATTTAATAAGAAATCGCTGAAGTAAATAAATTTGAAACTCGATGACGTCCTTGTAAAATCGAAAAGAATCTTCTGAAATGGAATAATATGATGAGCTGAGGCATTAAAAGAATTCGAAATGACTGCTGGAACGAATCTCATTAAAAAATAAATAAATAATGTTATAGTTCAACCATCACTTGTTGACGGTCATGAAGTATGTGTCACGTGATGTTTTGAGAGTTCATTTCTGTGTTTTAGCTAAAGAAAGGTAAATTAAGAAGTTAATTAGGGTTATCTAGGCCAGTGGTTCCCAATCTCTTCTCCCTGCAATCTAGACCATTAATCTTAATTTACTTCTCAATTCCTATTTCCTTAAGATTCTTTTTTGAGAGGTTGGTTGATTGAGACCCTTAGCTCGCCTCGATTGTTCCAAAGCCTTAAGATTAAATGCAGAAATAAGAAATAAGTTCGCAAAACAACATTTGGCTCATACGTAACGTGGCGATTTATTTTTAAATTCAAAGCGGGGCATCTACTACTTTTTTGCAATAGTGTATTTATTTTTTTCCTCAAAACGGGACATCTGCTGTTTTTAAGGTAATACACTGTCTACCAATAAGTATTTGGACACCTGTAATAGAAAAGAAAAACTATTCAAAATCAATAGTTGGTAGAGCCTTCACGAGAGGCAATTACAGCGTGAACCCTCCGGGGCATACTTTCCACAAGTCTTTGTATTACAGCTAGTGGTATGGTCTTCCACTCGGCTTGGAGTAGACATAGAAGTTCCTTCACCGATTTTGGACGGGTAGTGCACCCCTTAATTCGGCGATCCAACTCGTCCCAGAGGTTCTCGATAGGGTTCAGGTCTGGGCTCTGGGCAGGCCAGTCCATTCGAGGAACTCCATTGGCACCATCTCAAGCCTTGGTTAACCTCTAAACATGACAACTGGCATTGTCGTCCTGAAAGTAACAGGGGTCCAACCCGTAAACCTGCCACAACGCAGGAAGCACATTGTCATCCAAAATAGTGCAGTAGGCAACACTGTTCCTATAATATACAAAAATCTATCTTTTATAAAAAAAAATACAATTGATTAATTATTTTACAGAGCCGTCGACAGATGGCGCAAACTTATAGAACATGCAGCTTTTAATAAATAAAACATCAGATTTCCTTTTCCGTAGGCTATTCCTAACCAATATTAAATGTTTGTGAAAGTGAGTTTGTTTGTTTGTTACGCTTTCACGCATAAACTGCTGAATCGATTATCATGAATTTTGGTATACAGATAGATGGGACTCTGGAGACGGTTATAGGCTCCTTAGAATTTCAGATTTTAAAGTACTTTTTAATTATTAATTAAAAACCGTTTTTACGTTGCCATGCTTGGCGAGTTTTGACCGTCTAAAATGATTCATGTTTTGAGCTAACAGGAATGCTATTATTTCAATGAATTGCATTTGGAAAAACATGAAATATCACGGAAATTATGCTAGTTTTGCTCCAAATCTATCTATCTGTAATAATAAAAATGATTGTTCTTCAGAGAAATCTATAGCACGCAGAGTTTTGAAAATTTGATCATATAATCCCATGACTCCCATGGTAATGCGCAACTGTGTCTCAGAATTTTGTGAACTTTTAACCGTTTTTAGGTGGTATTGCTTGGCGATTTTCGCCAGCACAAAATGATTTATGCTTTTGAAATAAAGCAGAAAATCTATTTGCAGAATAGCGCGCATTTGAAAAACATGAAATGGCATGGAAATTAGGTTAATTTTACGTCAATTAAAATGAATAAGAAAAGTCCAAATGTGTTTCATAAAGTTTATAAATTTCCAAATACTACGAACAATACAAATGAGTACGATGGGTATTTTGTAGTTATTGAACCGATTCTAGTACTTTTATCGCTGATCGAAAGTTACATTATTCCGGAATATTATTGTTTGCTTGTTTGTGGATTAAGACCGATTGACTGCATTTGGTCCTAGGCCTATATGAGGAATGCCTTCTGTGGGGGACTTACTAAGGGATCCTAGCCCGTATTTACGCTAGGTTTCGGAGAAAACCACGTAAAATTCCGAGCGGCTAGGTCGACAGGCGCGAACGGGGTTTGAGCCTTGCACCTCCTGCCTTCCAGTTTCGAGGGCAGAATCTGCCATCCACTGTTGGAGCCCTGAGTATAATAGGCTACCTTTTATGTATAAATCACAAATAGTTCATTTACAGGGATACTCATAAGAATTACATTACGTTCTATGTGTATCTTTGTAACTACTCAACCGATTCCAAAACTTTTTTCACTGATCGAAATTTTTTCCTGAGTATTACAGGCTAAAATTCATCCATGTAGTATAAATAGTTCTTTTACAGGAACACTCAAAATAATTCTAATACTTTATGAGTACTCTGTAACTACAAAACCGATTCTAAAACTTTTTTAATAATAGAAAGCTGCACTATTCCTGATTAACATCGGCTAAAATTCATGCAAATATCATAAATATTTCTTTTACAAGAACACTCAAAATAGTTTCCAAATATTGTCGTAACTGTCTCTATTCGACATAAGCGAAAAAATAATCTCAATTTAGTAACTCTGCGTACTCTGTTATTTTATTTGAAGCATATACTACCATGTATTATACTTAATTTAAAATAAATAGAAAATAAATAATATTTAATATTTATTTCTATATGCCTAAAAATGTAATAACGTTGTTAGGCATATGGATTTCCCCTATAAGAGTGTTTTTCTGTTCTAGAAATTATGATTTTTTATAATTACGATTTTTTATTTTGTACTTTAAAAGAAAACGCTTAAAATCAACAAAGAAACGAATGGATATTAAAGAAACTGTTATCAATGTTTACTACACATAAAGCGTGTTCCGTTTTTGTATGATTCTAAATAAAATATTTCAAAGAAGTATTTTCAGATAAATGTTTAAGTTTATAGAAGTTGAGAAAAAAAAATTCTAACTCGTACTTCTTTTTATAAACGACACAAACTTATCTTAAAACTATTTTATCTTGAATATCATGCCACGTATTTTATTTTATTTTTTGACGAGAATACTTTCTCGAATGTCACCGTAATATTTGATGACAGAGCAAAAGAATGCCATTGATTGACACATAATTAAATAACGTGTCGCACAGGCAAGTAATTTAATTTAGTCACTTTCTGCTGCATGCAACTTTCAAAGTTTTTTTTTTTTTTTTTTTCTGTGGATATAGCGTTGCTGTTTTCACTATCTGCCAAAGTACGCTAAAGATTACAAGGGCAGAAATAAATAAGAAAATAAATACTATTTAATATGCAAAATAATTAAATGTATTTGGTTCAAATAAGCAAATTAAAGTGTATTCTGCGTTTGATAAGCTCTGTCTAGAGAAGCTGAGTTGTTATTAAAACATACGCTGTTTAAATTGTTGTAGAGCGTAATTTATGTTATTTGCACTTTACCTGTCCTGTGCATTCTAATAAAGACAAATATTTATTTGTTTCGAATAGCGAAAAATTTTACAGCCTCACCATGGCACAGTGGTTATGTCACTGGAAATGGTAGACGGTCGAAGTCTGAAGGTCCCGGGTTCGGGTTTCATGTTAGAGCACTTTCAAGAATGTGATCCTATAGGCCGTAATGTATGGAGTTAATTTTTTGTAGCCTTGTGCACATACTATAAGCCCTACACGCACCAAAATCTATACAGATTGGGACTTACAATAATATACAACTGAATCTGATTTTATTTTAATGTGCCTTTTAGACACAAGCATTCTATTAAACTGAAACTGGACTATTATTTAGTTAAATTTGAGTTCGTTAGCTCCTTTAATTCGGTAGCTCGTTATAAAGAAAAAGTTTGAGTAAAGATAGAAATTTGTTTTATTTTATATCGAACACAAAAGTAATTCTGATCGCTTTATTAAATTTGTCTAACAAACAAACTCCTAATGAATTTGTAAAGTCCTGTTTCGATATCACGTTGAAAAAAGTTATCAATAACTGAAGTTACTAATTTTTCTTGTCTCATGATCAAATTTTTCATCTGCCTTGCACCTCCGGTCACGCATGTGAAAATTGATTGTTGAACGATCTTGTCAAATAGAGTTTGATTGGGTCCAACAAAATGTTTTGTTCATTCAAAAAGGCAGTTTGGTTGAATCAAGCAAACTTTGGTTAAGCCGACATAACGAAATTACCAAAATACTTAACCAAAAAATCTGGAAAACACTTTTTAGCGCTGGTTTTTCTTTTTATCTGTTTAAATGCTGATCTCTTTCAATGTACACTAATATCCACAATTGACTAAGCAATCGAGTATTTCATCAATTTTAATTCAGCGCTTAAAACTGAAATAGTGTTTCTCGCACATGACATTTAAAACTAATACTTAACACTTTATTCAAAACCTACAAGACATTTGTTATTAGAAAATAACTTATGTCTAGCATGTGGGGCAAGTATTTACAATCCTCTAATCATTTTGTAAAGGAATGAAACAGAAATAGCGCTTCGCCTGAATGCGTTCATTATGTTTACGTGGAATTCTTGGGGGAGAACGCCTTGTCAGGTTCGAGTAACGTAAATAATTGTTTCGAATAAACGTAAGCCGGAATATCCGTTAATGGACCTTTCTACGTCGTGGCAGAATAATTTAAACAAACGTGTTTATTGTTTTATAATTATGTTATACGGCAGAGCGAACTTAAATTATGCATGATTCGGTTTATTTAGTTGTATAAAAGAGGAAGTGATTACATTTCGATAGTACTAAAAGAAATAGCGAACCGTTTTATTGTGCGCGGAATTAGTTTGAATGAAAATATACACGTAGTAAACGTTTTTTGCTTAATAATCCATCAAGTCTTCAATGTTTGTTTAAATTATTGTGTTTCAGTGGCGTAGCCAGCAAAACGGGCGCCCGGGGCATGATACCTCTTTGGCACATCTTCCTCCTATTTCTTGTCAAATTTCTGTCTTAGGGACGATTTGTCGCTCATCGGCGTGCGGCGCAAGGGGCATAATAGAACCCCTTGTACACCCCTCACTACGCCACTGTTGTGTTTCTTTCTGTTTTTAAACACATATTAATGATAATAAGTTATATATGGTCTGTTTGACAACCGATTAGATAAAAACGTAAACATCCGGTTTAGAGGCGGAAACGGGCACGTCTATTATTTTTGAGGGTAGCCACTCAGATGTGTGCTTGCCGCTAAATTATTCAGACGCAATTTTCAAGAAACAACGATTTGTATTATCAGATCAAATGAACTGAAGGAATTCAAAACATAATAAATATGTACAATTACCCAGAAATGAGCAAGACGAAAAACGCGCATTCAATCCGCTAACTCCCCATCCTCCTCGATCGGTTCATTTGGATTCACCTTTGCTGGGAGTTTGTCAATTTTCCACGCTAAACGCAGACAGACCGTATAAACATACCAGCTGAAGTACCCGTTCTTCGTACGAAACGGATGTTGTTAAACACTAATACAGATGGAAAATAAGTAAATAAATATTGAATATACTTTGGTTATAGATTTAATTGCCTACAAAAACTGTTTGACAATATTCGTTAGGCATATTCTAACTGAACTTGATTTTTTAAAATACTGTTTGGAATGTGCATCATAATCCGCGAGTGTGCCGTATATGTTTTTCTTGTTCCATAAAATACTTCAAATTTGAAATCTATTAAAACCGTCTACTAAAACTGTTTTAAAATCATAGCCAGACATATTTCAACTATACTTCACCTGTACTTACACGAATATAGACACCAAAATTCAAAGTAAATAGAGAGTTCGGTTAAGCAATTTCTCGACAAATACGAAGATATCAATAATCTGGATGCTGTTCTGGGGACTAATTTCTTTATGCCAAATTTGGCGAAAAATCACCAAAAACGGAAAACCTTGGAGACTTTTCACATTTCATCTGGCAAACCGTGAAAAGTGCTTCTCCCTTTCACTAGGGGCGCGTTCGAGAATTCATAGGTTGTGCAACGGTAACACCGGTGCACGACGTGAGGTTCGGTGGTCTAGGGGTATGATTCTCGCTTAGGGTGCGAGAGGTCCCGGGTTCAAATCCCGGTCGAACACTCAGAACTGCTGGTAAGCTAACAATGTTTTTAAGAAAATCATAGCGTCGAGGTAAGGTGCTGTCCTAAAGGCCCGGCTATTCAGGGTTCGATTCTGATCGCTGGTTCTGCTCACTCCTTCCGTTATAGTTGGGTGCTGCCATCTAGTTTATGTTGCTCGAAACGCTTCATCTTCAGTTCGGTGCACGACCAGTACGTTCGAAAAGGCGGAGCTCTGGAAGCAACAGCTTTCGAAAACGTTTCCGTCATGTAGCGGTTGTCTGCTCAGCGTGACAACAAATACCCCAGTGATGTCACGTAGAGTAACTCTACTGGTTACTTATGCCAACCGGTCGTCCCGTAGAATAAGTCCATTAGCCAGTTTTGCCAATCAAGTGTGACGTCACGTGGAACACGTCTATGACCCTGCTAGCGCAAGGTGGGTTATTAAGGTTATTAGCGTAGTGTTGCCAATGCTTATTTTTGTTGTCTCGGCTTAGAATCCGCTGTGTTGAGGATGACGGAAACCGGTTGACAATCGTGACGTCACTTAACCGAAGAATGACTGCAACCAGTAGCACCGGTGCATAACCGACCGGTGAATTCTCGAACGGGTCCTAGGTAGACAAACGTCTTTGTCTCTGAAATTTACAGCCCTCTAGAACTAAAAAAAGGGCGAAAAACAGTTTTTGTAAACCACACTGTATTGAGGTCCATTTTTAAAAACCTTTGAAGAGATTGTTATGAATTTGTGTTCCATAATTTTTAATGCAAGAGTTTTAAGGTTTTCTTCATTCTCCTTCGATATATGATGACAAGTATGAAAACAGCGTTTTGGTCTCACACACCAGTTTGGACACGAATTCTAAAAAAAAAACCTGAAAATGTTTTTAGGTATATCTGTTAGTTGCATTTTAAAGCAAGAACTTTATGACTATCACAATCTATCTCTGAGATATGAAGGAAAACGTGAAGATAACATTTTAGACCCTTACAACCGTTCGGGTGCGAATTTTTAAAAACGCTGAAAATAATTTTTAGTTAGTTCTGTAAATTATATTTTTAAGGAAGAATTTTATGGCTGTCTCTTTTTTCTCCTTTGTGAAAAGAGCGCTTGGCCCCCTTACGCCTGTTTGGGTGCGAATTCTAAAAATCCCTGAAATTGATTTTGAGGTATTTGTGCTAGTTATATTTTAAGGCAAGAATTTTACGGCTATCTCTTTTTTATTCTGAGATATGAAGGGAAACGTTAAAAGAACGTTTTGACACCTTACGCCTGTTTGGATGCAAATTCTAAATAATCATGAAAATGACTTTTAGGTGTTGGTTTTAGTTATATTTTAAAGCAAGAATTTTACAGCTATCTCTATTTTCCTCTGATTTATTAAGGGAAATCTGAAAAAACATTAAAGAACGTTCTGGCCCTTACCCCCGTTCTGGTGTAAATTCCATAAAACCATGAAAATCACTCTTGGGTATTTGGGTTAGTTACATTCTAAAGAAAGAATTTTAGGCTATCGCTTCTTCCTCTGATATATATGAAGGGAAATGTATAAAGAACGTCAAAGAACGTTTCGGTCCCTTACACCCGATTGGGTGCGAATTCTGAAATGCTCTGAAAATGATATGTAGGTATTCGTGTTCTCTACATTCTAAAGCAAGAATTTTATGGCTATCTCTCTTTCTCTTTGAGATACGATGGCAAATTCGAAAATAACATGTTAACCCCTTAACCTGTTTTGATGTGCATTCTAAAGAACCCTGAAAACGAATTTTAAACATTTGTGTTCAATATGCATTTAAGCAAGAATTTTACGGCTATTTCTGTTTTTCTCTGTTACATAAAGGTAATGTGAAAAGAACGTTTTGGGCCCTTACACTCGTTTGGGTACGAATTTAAAAACTCTGAAAATGATTTTTAGATATTTTTGTTAGCTACATTTTAAAGCAAGAATTATATGGCTATCAGTTGAGATATGAAGGGAAATGTGAAAAGAACGTTTTGGGCCACTTACGCCCGTTTGGATGCGAATTCTACAAAATCCTGAAAATGACTTTTAGGTACTTGCATTAGTTACGTTTTAAAGCAAGAATATTACGGCTATCTCTTTCATCCCCTGAGATATGAAGGGAAACCTGAAAAGAACGTTTTGGGCCACCACCCCGTATGGGTACAAATTTTTTAAAATCGCTTCTTAAATGATGCTTGGGGAACAAAAGCTATAAGCTCCTAAAATTGCGTGTCTGTACCTCCGGTAGATTTGCCTGCGCTATGATCGTCAGTCAGTCAGTAAGGACATCTTCCTTTATATATAGAGACAAGACTCTGAATTTCGTTTAAAAGGTGTAAATCATTTTATGAGGGAGAACTCGCCAAACATGGCAATCTAAATGGTCATTTTTCAGTTAAGGCTGCATAGTTCGATAATCTCAGCTAGCGTAGTTTTAGGGGCAGTTAATGTTCGCTGTAGAGCAGTCTGTTTAGTGAAATAAACACGCTGTTCATTTTCAAGATGCACGGTCAAATGTATAACTGCAGGATATCTTTCGTGTACGGGAAAAATGAAAATGCGTCAAATTACTTCATTCTTGTTGATGATACATTAGCAATAATGAAGCAGTTTGGCGTTTTATAACGCGCTATTTCGTCGTAACGGAATTTCAGAGCTGCCTACCGGATCCAATTGTGAATCTAAACCATTCTCGGATCAACTTAATCACGCACACAAAATTTCATAAAAATCCGTCCAGCCGTTTAGGAGGAGTTCAGTCACATACACACGAACAGAAGATTTTTAAATATAAAGATTAACACGTAAACGCTTTTTTTCAAAACTACTTAATCCTCGTTGTGTCACTCGCTTTAAATTTGGATTGGACTCCTCTGTCTCATACGCAACTGCCGAGGAACCAGTGGTGCAGCAGAGGGCGTCCCCTTACTTATTTATTTGAGATTATGAATACATCCCCCCCCCCACTTCTTTGTTTTCTAGGGGACGCTCAAATTTCTTTTTACTGTACTAAATTTTTCATTGTGTAATTCTGAGCCCGAAAGGCAACAAAAATTAGTTTTTTTGGAAACCTTAAGTAGACAAAAACTTAATTTCTTTATAAATGAAAAAAAAAAAAAAAAAAAAAAAAGAATCTGGAGTGACTCCACTCCACTTTCTGAACACTTACTATTAAAATCTTTACCAAGCATTTAAATAAATTTTAATCAATGAATAATCCATCAAAAATTCTTACTTTTTAAATTTTAGCTCAATCGAATGTACCGTTTAAACGCTAGCGTACTTTCAAGAATTCCTCCCCATAGGCCATAATGTAAAAGAATTCTTTATCGTAGCCCTGTAGAAAAACTATAAGTCTTATATACAACAATATCAATACAGGTCTTGCTATGGTGGTTTATAACATATAAACCCAATTGGGGCTCAATCGAATGTACCATTTAAACGCTAGCGCACTTTCAAGAATTTCCCCCCATAGGCCATAATGTAAAAGAATTCCTTATCCTAGCCCTGTAGAAAAACTTGTCCTATACACAACAAAATCAATACAGGTCTTGCGATGGTGGTTCATAACATATATAACCAATTAGAGCTCAATCGAATGTACCGTTTAGGAGCTATCGTGTTTCTCGTAAAAATAGCGTAAATGAATTCAGAAGACCTGAAAACGTGTCAATACACCAAAATCTCGAAGTCTAATTTTTTCATGATTACAATACTTTCCTTAAATGGTACATGTTCGGAAAACTATAATGTAAACATATTGTTTCGAATTTTTGGGTAACCCACTATTGATGGAAGTTAAACTAGTTTAAAATTCGTATTCTAAGAGTCAAATAATTAAATTTTGCATTATGTTTCATCGAAATCGGCTAACTAGAACGCGATTTATGAACTTTAGTATTTCCTCATTGTTAGCACAGGTTTTCTAGAAATCTCGAGAAATAGTGATGCTAGAGCTTAGATGACCTCACTTTTGGCGACTTAAATTTGGCGATATTTCGCCAAAAAGTCACCGAAAACGGCGACATTTCGGTCATTTGGCGCAATTTTACCTATGGAGCCTGTAATGTTTCTTTTCCTGCATTAATATCAGCCAATAGCCTAATATTGCTCTATTACTCTTCTATTACGGAATCATAATCGAGTTTGTTCTAGCATATTCCTGGGATAGTTTTCTCTGGAAACTTCTCCAATGTTCGGCGTAAACTATAAAAGGGACAGCGCATTGCCCCTCCTGAGTCAGTGTGCAGTTTGCCGTGAGTAGCAGATGCCGTTCAGCTAGAGCACAAGGTTCTGTATTGGCGCTTATAGAAGCAGTATTTTAGTTGCTTAAGAAGCTTGTTTTGGAATGCTGTGGGTGAATTCTTCATTGAGGGACTGTTTATGATTTCCGTCGTAAGTTTCCACTGAATTTTCGCCTGTGGAAGCGTTTTTATTTTGTGTGAGAAATACAGCATTTGTGAAAGTTTCTGTACTGAACGGACTGTTATAATCACGCTAATAGTCGTTGGGCCAGTGAATTTTGTGCAGCTGATTGTTCGAGGAAGTTCTAGAAGCAAAAATGTTCGTGTTCCACCTTGTTTAGTGGACTTCTTAGTAGGACTCTCTACACACAGTGGACTTTAGAACGTCGAACCCAAGAATCAAGCGCAGTTTTCTACAACAAGATGCTTAGCAATAGAATAGAAAAGTCGTCTAGTGAAACGCACTTTGGGTCAAAGACTGAGTGTCCAAAATGCTCAGGGGAAAAAATTAGCTAACAAGGGGTCCCTTCAAGTTAAAAAAAAAGTAATAATCAGGTCATTTTGACATTAGATTTGTTGTGACAGTGGTAGATCGAAAATTGTTCTTGTTGAGGCACTGTTGATCAAAATTACATTGCTTTTAGAATAAAAATTTAATTGATTACACCAAAAAGCTAGCGATCAGTTAATAAATAATTAAAATAAATGATTTGATGAAACATAATTAGCAATACTTACATTTAACTAATTGCCCATATTTAAGTTTAATTAATCAAAAACGAGCGTTTGATAGTGTGCTTTTCCACAATAAAAGTGCAACATCAGCAACTCGGAATAAAAAATCGATCGCAAAATTTGAAAAAGTGCGACCCAAATCAGGGGTTGATGCAGACGAAAATTGGGTCTATTTTGTGTCCCCTTCACAAATTAGAATCCATTAAAACGGCTCTTCATAAAAAATACAATCGATTAAAACGGCCCCTTATTGGCATTTCACCACTACATTTCAATCTGCTTTATCAAATATTTCAATAAAAAAGTGACTTTTATTAAAAATTGGTATGAAAATTCACAAAAATAAGTATTGAAATTAATAAAATTAATATTGAAATGCACAAAAAAATCAGTTTTCTCAAAAATGGAACTTTGGAAAATATTTCTGGTTCGACCTTTGTAGATGGATTGAGGCACAGACAGAAATAACTGTGAAGAAGCTGAACAAAAGCTTTAAAAAAAATCTGGAGTGACTCCACTCGACTTTCTGAATACTTACGATTAAGATCATTACCAAGCATTTAAAAAATTTTGATCGATGAATAATTCAGCAAAAATTCTTAGTTTTTTCAACGCTAGCGCACTTTCAATAATTTCCCCCATAGACCATAATGTAAAAGAAATCTTTGTTGTAGCCCTGTAGAAAAACTATGAGTCCTATACACACCAAAATCAATACCGGCCTTGCGACGGTGGTTAATAACATATATATACCCAATTTGAGCTCAATCGAATGCCCCGTTTAGGAGCTATCGTGTTCAGTCACACACACACACACACACACACACACACACACACACATCTCGTAAAATATTTGAATCTGTGAAAAATCTTTGTCGTAGCCCTGTCGAGAAACTATAAGTCCAACCAAACTATAGGTACTATAAGTACACAGCAAAATCATTACCGGTCTTGTGATAGTGTTTTATGACACCTAATTTGAGCTCAATCGAATGCCCCATTTAGGAGCTATCGTGTTTACTCACATACGCACAAATACAAATACACACACTCTCTCAATCTCTCTCTCTCTCACACACACACATGCATACATACATCTCGTAAAAATAGCATCCACGAATTCAGAAGACCTCAAAACGTGCCAATACATCAAAATCTCGAATTCTTTCATGATTACAATATTTTCCTTACATGGTACATGTTCGGAAAGTAATAAATCAGCTTTATCATTACTGTTATTACTTGTAAACCTCATAAATAGAAACATCATGCTAAATAAGCAAGATCATATTGAAGATTATCTCATAATTCCTTCTTTGGCACTCAACCAACGACACAGGTAATATAGTTAGAATGCTTTCCATAATGACAGGAGAATCCCGCTGCACCTTCAACCGACAGATTTCTGCGTGAGAAATTCACGTATCTTAGAATAGCAATGCTTTAATTGGAGCACGTGAATTTCATTTCAAGCACACTCTATCAAACCATTACACGTATCCCCGGCGACCAAATTTTAACCAAATAAGTGACTGTGGATAAAGGGAACTTGAAGAGTCACGTCTTCTCCTGAACTATCTCAGAATTCGTCAGACATAACTAAAAATAGAGATATCTAATTAAACAAGCCTAGAGTTGTGATATGACAGCAGAATATTAAAAATGCTCTTATGATGTTTCACTGTACATGAGAGATTCTACCACTCTGTAATTATACTCATCGTATGAAAATTAAATTGCAGTAGAAATCTCCCTTGCTCGATGAATCTGGTATTTATTATAACTTAAACATAATTTTATATATAGTCTATATTCATTGGCAGTTGAACTGTAAGGTTCTTTTAAGTTTGTTACTTCATTCTGTAAATTCTGTCCAATCAAGATTCAATATTGTCTTGGAAAAAAATAAATCGGCTGTTTGAGCCTCGAAAGGGGGAGACCCCCCTGAACTCCCCTAATTTTTTAGTTTCATCATCGCCATATTAAAACGATATTAACTGACTATGTCATTTTATCTCTCATCTTTCGCGTATTTCGCCTGGTAACTCTATGTTGAAATTTTTAGGAGTTTTACCTATTTATAGAAAAATACACGGGATGCCTATTCTACAGCTTACGAAGTATTGTAACAATAAATTAAAGCTGTTGTGAACTAATAGTATTTAATAAATATACGTAAAAAATACATGGAATGCATATTCTACAGCTTACGAAATAGTGTAACAATAGATTAAAGCTGTTGTGAACTAATAGTATTTAAATATATGTAACATTATGTCGCATACTTTATGTCGGTTTTTATGCGCATTTCGGACATTTTTGGGACAAGTTTCAGTAAAGGGGGTGAGAGATAAAATGACATAGTCATTAAAAGAAAATAAAAGGAAAATAAAATTTTTGTCAGGATTAAAAATTATTTTTCGCAAACCTCTTGAAATGAGCAACACATGATAAGTGCTTTAAAAGCAAGTTGTTCCATAATTAAGTGCGGATAAATTGATTTAAAAATAAACCGGGTGATAAATTTATAAACTTAAAAAAATTAAAAGAATAATTATGGACTCAGCTTTTCAAGTGAAATTCAATTTTTAAGTAATCAAAGCTCATGTAAGAAAAGAAGAGAGGGGGGGGGCTAAAACATCAATTTCATTGAAAATAGGAGGCATCGATTTGTTATATTTCTAATACTCTTTAACAAGGTTGAAAAGTGTTAATGATTTAGCTCTGCCTGTGTGTTCGTCTAAGCTCTAACTGCCGTAAATTTGCATCGATTATTGCTATTGAATTTAGAAATGTTATTACTATGTCCATTACCATGTTCCACATTGAAAATGGTGCACGCAACATTTATAATTCTTTTACAGGCGCACCGAAAAGAAACCCAGTACATTTCGTTCTATGAGTTATGATTATTTAAAGCGTATTTCAGAGATATTCGGCTATTTCAAACAAAATACAATTGATGCATGTTATTAGAGATCACAAAAAGGACTCTCCATCGAATACCGTTTGCGTAGCATTTGTTGTTCTTCTGCGGGAACACCCAAAAGAATACATTACGATCTATGGTGGTTTAGAGACATTAACCCATTGCAAGCACAATATAATATGTATATATAAATGTTTATAACAGTTTACTCTTCAGCTAAAAGATGGAAATGACATTCAAGTTATTTTACAGGATCAAACAAAATCAGTCAAGAAATCTCGCCAGATTTAAGGACAATACATTGTCAAATTTGTCTGAAAAGAATTGTTTTGTTGGAAAGCGGTTTATAATCGATGTTTTTGGTATGATTTATCTTTTTTGAGAATGATTCTACAACCAATTGCGCGTCTATTAACTTCATTTTGATATCTTACACTACGTTTGGATAGAGAAAGTACTTACAAATTATTTATAATCCACTTTGGTGATGACTCTTTCTCAGGAATTGATTTCTGGCAGGGCATTCGGGGAAAGCGCTGGGGCCCCAACAAAAAGGCCCCCCCTCCAAATTATGTTTTAAGTTTAAAAATTTGCAAATTTTGATTTTAATTTAAAATAAGTGAAAGAGAAACTAATTTTTTTTAGCTAAACGGTATAGTCTCAGGATATTATTCAGCGCAAACTTATCATTGAAGCGTCGCCTATGTAGTGATGCATGTTGACCTCGTTAAACCAAAGAGCTGATTTTTATTCGAAAGAGATAAAAGGAAACAACTTCCTAAGTAGAGTAAAATGAAAGTATATCCTTTTATAAATAACTGCTGTGATATAAACATTAGGAAAATAAATAAAAATATATGGTGGAAAAGGTTACTTGAAAATATGGAATGAAATTAACGATTGAAAATTAAATAATACATTTGAAACACTATTAACCTAAATAATATTATTACTATCGAATTAGTGCTTTTCATTTTCAATCTTGATTAAATAATCAACTTTATTCTATTAAAACATTCTTCTTTGTATGCTGTAAAATGCAAGTTGTTTTGCAAGATATAAGAACGTTTTTGTAAGAGGGCAGCCTTTGGTCCAGACCCCAATCTCTGCAAAACGGTCCCTCATGTTCCTTACATAGTTAGAGTAAGCGAAGACTTTTGTATTTCATGCATTATACCTTCAAATGCAAAAAAAAAAAAAAAAAAATGTATTAGAGAATACTACAAACTTATTTTTTACAATGATTACATACTGGCATACATTATGACAAGGCTTCATGAGACCTGAATGTAAATTCAGCAAATAACAAGGTGTCAAGTCAAGATAAATGATTACCGATGAAAGTAAACCAATTCTCACAATACGTTAAGCAGAAAATTAAATTAACTAATATGTTTAATTTTTCTTCTATTTGATCTACCATCACGGAATTTAAGTATTATAACCGGCGGCTTACGAAAACGAGAGATTTTTCGCTAAGTGAAGCGGCAGATATGTCAAAAGAATAATTCGATTCACATTGATCCAAATCATTATGGATTATTCGGTTTTAAGCGATCTGGGGTATTTACGATGATCCGAATGAACAGGCTCTTTTGGGTGTAGTGTGTAGTTTGATGGCAATGTTATGAAAGTCAAAAATAATATTGTATTTGAAAATAACAAGTTTTTGGATACCCTTTATGATTTTTAGTATGGTTAATTTGTTTTTCGCTTTTGCAGTATAGTTTAAGTAAAGTTCCATTTTGAAGATTACGAATAAAATATACTTTTAAAACCGCTTAGTTGAGTTAGGCTAAACGTGGATTCTTGCTTCTATAGAGATGTATTGATCTACAAAGGCTTTTTTAACCCTCTAGGCGCAACCCTTTACCAATGCTGGATAAAGGGCAGACGTTGCCATCGCTCGACTTAACTACCAGCAAGAGGGCGGACGATCGAAACGTTCATCGCGTGCCACAGATCTAGAGACTCTTTTTTGACGACAGCTGGCTGTGCGGCACAGCCAGCTGCGTCAAAAAAGGTTCTCTAGAAAAGGGCAACGTCTGCCCTTTTTTCAGCGCTGGGCAATCTATCCAGATGTTCTCGCATTCTTCCATTTTTCAGCAGATATCAGTGCTGTTAAAAATAATCGTGACCATTTTTTTACGGGAAATGACGTGCTAAAAAGTAAAGGATTCTAGTGGAGCTAGGTCACCCGCAACTATTTTTATAGAAATCCAAGCTATTCTTCGTGACTGGCAACAGTCAAAACGTCAGAGTTGGGTATTCCCAGAGCGGGAACACTGCGCGTTAAAGGGTTAAGGGAACTGGTTAAGCCCTATCTCCGCCATGTTAAATTCATTAATTTTATGCACCTTTTTCTCAGAAACAGTAAAAGATATTGATACAAAATTTTCTAGAAGTTAGAATAACATATTTTAGATACTGTATCACGTCAGTTTTTTCCTGAAAAAAAAGTATTATTAATTCTTTACTAAAAATCACGTTTAAATTTTCATTATTCATAGACTCTTGCTGCCTAAAATGAATGATTCTCAATATATTAACAAACCGCTATGATAAAGTATGTAATATAGTATGATATATCTGTCCTTAAAAAGTTAAGTTCACAATAGATATTGAGGAAAAGAAAAACGAACCTGTAAAATCCACATTTTGTGAAAACCTGCTTTAAAATTTGACACATACGTATAAACTATGAAGTGCCTTGGGGAAATATAAAAATTTTCAATACTTCCGTTTTTCCGATAAACAAGTGTAATATATCGTTAGAAAGATAAAAGTTTAAAGTATTTAATGGAATAAAAAAAATGAAAATAGTTTTTTTTTTTTTAACGAATAATTTTACTCTCCTGGTCCTCCTAAATATTTTATTTTATTTTTCTTATTAGGCTGTTTTGGTGTATTTATATAATTTTATCGGAATAATTGATTTCTATCCGTCATTTAAGTGACAATGTTTTGTTGTCTTATAGCGATAAAATTACACTCTTTTTAACAAGCTGGTCTTATTTGTCGGTATAAAGAAACTCGTTTGTAGTTTCAATGAATATTTTATTTAAAAATCGAAATAATTGCTAACATTTGATGTAGTTTTTTTTATTAGGACATTTAAAAGATGCTCACCGTTCTTTAACTGCATGTTTTTATACTGCAACACTGGTTTTTTTGATGATGTAGACACAGTCACATAAATCTGTATATACGAGAATCTAGATGCTGCCATACTGCATCATTTGTTTCTCCATTTTTTTAATAGCCAAAGTTATTTACTATTTTACGTATGTGCGCCTAGTAGTTTTAAAATAATGTATCATTTCAAAATTAAGGGAACAAGCTGTTATGCACGTAACATGATGAGTAGTTCAAGAACGAACTAAGTCAGCTCCGGCTATAGTGAACCTCTGGGGACATCAAGTTTTGTCTACTGTATCCGAAGTTCACTAAAACCGAAGTGAACTCCGAAGTCCCGATCTTATTATGTGAACCGAAGTCCCGATTTTATTATGCGAACCAAAGTCCCGATTCACATACAGTATCTCTGGCTATAGTGACTAATCGTTTGCGTTCACTATAGCCGAAGGTTCACTATATCCGGAGTTGACTGTAGTTAAATGGAACTGTTGCAAGAACAGCATTAGCTGATCCCGATTACGATTGGCAAGGATTTGCCAACCCGTTTGCGAAAAAAATAATTTGGCTGGAAATGGAAATGTGGGTTACGGCCAATTGTCTGCGATAGTGATCCAGGCTGGGGCCGGGATCGCCCTACGTGTGGGACTTTCTAAAGGGTCCTAACCCGTAACTTACGCGAAGTTTCGGAGAAAACAACAGAAAAGTCCGAGCGGTTAGGTCGGCCGACGCGACCTGGTTCCGAACCAGGCACCTTCCGTCTCCCAGTTCAAAGAGCTGGCGCTATGCCACTGATGGGACCTAATGTGGCTGGAATGTCCGCCGGGATAATACAAGATCACCTCCTGCTTGATTTGAGAATAAGACTCATTATCACAGAAATAGGTTAGTTTTATTAAACGCTGGAGTAGAAGCATGTTCGAAAATCACGACTAATTTTCAATTAAGTCAATTTGGATTGATCAGAAAAAAATAATTCTGAAACATCACATTTTAAGTAAGCGCTAAAATGCATCATAATCCATGCATCGGCCCAACAGTCCTTAATGCTTAACGGTGTAGTTCGAAAAAGCCATGTGATTTTGGTTAATAAGTACAAATAAACTAATTATCTCATACACTTCAACATTTTGAAACTGTCTCTTTACAAGCTGTACAATGTACTGAAATAAATGATAAACCTGTATAAGTTTCAAAACTTTTAGAAAAAATTCTTAAAAATCGGAAATTTTCGCAAAGCGTGTCACTCTTCGAAAAAGTCTGCCGCTCAGATCCATGTTTAAGAATTTCTTTCTGAAAATTTAACAAAAGCCACAGCTTTTTCACTTATTACGGTGTGTAAAGCAGCTTATGAAGAACCATCTCGAATTTTTTGGAGACCATGGTGCTATTAGTTTATTTTAACTTGTGTACCAAGACTAAAAACAGTTTTTTTCCTTCGAAGAACAACTTTAATTCAGTTGGAAAGTATATCATTATCCGTTTATTAGCTCTATTCGTTTTTCATGTCGATTGTGTTTGAAAGTGCATCTTAATCCATGCGTCTCGCAATATTTTTTTCCCTTGCTTTAGTTTGCTTGAAAGTGTATCGTTATCCATTGGTTTTATTAAACTTTCTTGTTTCGTTGTGTTTGAAAGTGCATTATTATCCATGCGTGCATAGAATATGTCTTTCTTGTTCCATTGTGTGGGAAAGTGAATCATAATTGATGGGCCTTCATTATGTATTCTTTTTTCTTTTCTTTCTTTATTACATTTGTAAGTGTATCATAATCCGTGCAGGGGCCCCTATTTGTAATCTTTGCTCCTATTAGTTGGAAAATTCATCATTAACAATGCATCATTATGCATTGTGCATAAACATGCATTGGTTAATGATGAATTAACCAATTCATCATTAACCATTGTCCTTCTTGTTAGGAGAGCTGGAGAAATCATCATAATCCATGAGGGGTCCTACTTGTCTTCCTTCCTTCCTTAGGTTGGAAAGTGCATCATAATGCATGCATATTGCATATGTATCCTATTTGTCTTTCTCGCTACCCTTTTGTCTGAAAGTGTATTATTATCTATGTGTAGGTCCTATTTTTCTTTCTCGAATTATTCTGTTAAAATATGCATCTTAATCCATACGTGGGCTTTGTACTTCTTGCTTCATTATGTTGGAAAGTGCATCATAATTCTGAGTTCGACCCTACCTCTTTCTTACAGAACTGATTACGGAGTTAAGAAAATAAAACATTTTTTACGAAATGTATTTTGAGATTTGGAAAAGGAAATTCAAAGCTGTCAAGACATTTTATTTGTCTGAAATTAATAGCCCTATCGTTCTAACAAATGAACAAATGAAATTTATATTAATTTACGTGATAATTAATGGATCAAATAATTTTATCTCAAGGTAATATATTTTCTTCTTGATTCCATGTTTGTCCTTTCTTTCATATACTTTTAAAATTGCGTTCCCATAGGTTCATGTATTTTTATGCTATTTCCATATATCCTCGTGATACATTCTTCTAAGAGTACATTATACTCACGAAAGGTTTAAATCCATTGTAATACATTCTTTGCAAGTGCGTCTCTTCTAGCAGAAAATGGTATTTTTTTCATCATAAGCATAACATGAATCTTTACCAGAAGATGTTTTTCCGTTATGGTGACAAAATATGGAAATTTATTCCTGCTTAGCGACACCATTTTTCTTTTCGTGAGTGTAAACCCGATGATTTTATGATTATTTATTCAATCTGTCTAAGATGAGACATGGCAAAAGGTGAGTTCTCATGTATGTTATTTTTTTTCTTCTATTAATATTCATGTACGTCTTATCGGTGGCGTACTTCTCATAAATATTACGTAAGCCACATCTGATTAGTTAAATCCTATAATGCTACTTTTTATGAGAATTATCAGATCGACTTCTGATAACTTCATACTTCTATGCCCACGTCTACATATATAATAATTGGAAATCATAAAACATTTTCTACAATGAATCGATAATTCGTTAGGGGACCAGGTACGCAAAATTCGGTCAAAAAATCGATTATTATTTTTTCATTGCATTAAATACTTTACAATTTTACCTTTCTAACGATATATTACGCTTGTTTATCTGAAAAACAGAAGTATTAGAAATTTTTATATTTCCCCAAGGTACTTCATTGTTTATACACAATCTAAAAATATTTAAAGCGGATTTTCCCAAAATTATGGATTTTACAGATTCGTGTTCCTTTTTCTCAATATCTGTTAAATTTATGAACTCAATTTTTCCATGACAGATATATCATATTATATTACATATTTTAACATGCGGTTTGTTAATATGTTGAGAATCATTCATTTTAGGCAGCAATGTTCTATCAAAAATGCAAATTTAAAAGTGATTTTCAGTAAAAAATTAATAATATTTTTTAATTTCTATTCAGAAAAAAACTGACGTGTTAAAGTATGTAAAATATGTTATTCTAACTGCTGTAAAAATTTTGTACCTTTATCTTTTAACATATCTGAGAAAAAGGTACATAAATTTGATGAATTTATCATGGGTAGATAGGGCTTACCTGGTCCCCTTAATTTTAACAGCATTAATTTCGAATAAATCAATATTTAACTTTATTTTGAATGAATAAATGAAAGAATAAATTAACGCAAATAAATGTTTCCTAAAAATCAGTGCTCATATTGATAATTTTAATTTTCTATGTTACTTTTATGGAGCGTTTTAGAATACTCAAGGCTTCTTCAATTCAACGTGAATTTTTGAGATACTATTGTGATGTCTGACTACAGTGTATTTATTGAGAATGTCATTGCTGGCTACAATGGATTATTGGTACGAGTAAATCTAATAAATAGGTGATGAGTAAAAAATTTCGGAACTGAATACTTCAGACGATGAGATAAGACAGATGATGATGAGATGACAGATGATGAGATAAGAAAAAATGGCGGATTCTAAAATCGGAAGAATCGAATCCTATTTATCGGACCCCGACGTTCCATGGAACATTTATACAGAGAGTGTGGGGTTTCATTGTTCTGCTAATGAGTTTACAGATGATGAGAAAAAGAATATGTTCTTAAACGTTTGTGGTACACAGACTTTCGCCATTCTAACAGACTTAATTGTCCTCAATACACTGGGAAACAATAAAGTAATTAAAAAACTTTGTAAAAAACACACATAAGAAGTAAAAGGAAAAATCCTTTTACTTCTTATGTGTGTTTTTTATAAAGTTTTTTAATTACTTTATCGTTTAACACCAGTATTTTGAGTGTTTTTTCACTGGGAAACATTTCATGTAAGGATTTATAGAGGAAGGCTACCGATTATTTCGCACCACCACACACAAGCGGTTTAAAAACTTTTTGGTCAAAACCTATAGACGGATTTAAACATTTATAAAGCTAATACTAAATTGCTTGGCTTGGCATACACTAAAAGCATATAAAAAGTCATCTGTTAAATTATACTTAACACCCCAAAAATTTGTTACTTTGCCGACAAGAGCTACAAATTTTTGATAATTATATTTTGAGTTACAGTTTCTGTAATATTCAATTAATTGTCCACGAGATAGGATGACATTTTCGAAAGATAAACCCAAAAAAAATTTAAATTAAAAAATTAAAATATTTTAGTGTTTTTTAATTTTTGTTGTTAATTATCTAATAATTAGGAGAGCAGCAAATATTAGCAACTACAATTAACATAAACGTCAAGCTACGATGAGGAACTTTATTATAATCTTTATAACGTAGTCTGATTCTAATGAATTTATAACTTTCTAGCTCAGTAAAGTGAATCATTGCAATAAATTTAACTCAAAGGTTTGCTTTCCTTTGGTTTCTGCAAAAAAAAAAAAAAAATAGTAACTGTATTTAAGTACACAAATATAATACCCCAAGGTTCACAATCCGTTATAAAAGTTGCACCAAACACATAAAACACAAGAACTTTTCTTCTTAATAATTTCAAATTTAAACAATAATAATTTGTTATTTAGGAGACGACAAACTTTTCAAGAGTAGTTGCCCGTTAAAAATTTCGAAATATTATGCAGGCTGTTATTGAAAAAAAAAATAATAAGAATCTAAAAAATGAGTAACTTGACTGCCATGGCTGACTTCGTCTATGGGAGTTTTGAGCGCAAGTATTTGAAAATTTGCCTGTGTGCATCACCCAGTTAAATCGTGGTGAGGTTTAAATTTCCGATGCAGGTAAGGAAACCCCTTGAAACTGTTTCAGATTTTATTCGTGACTTAAGGGAATTGTGGGAATACTGTAATTTAGGCTACACATTGGAGATTCGCCTGCAAGATCAGCTATTATTTGGAATTCAGGATGACATGATACAACAGAAGTTACTAGATTCAAGAACATGAACTCTGCAACTGGCCATCGATATTTCTCTTCCTTTTGAATCCTCGACAGTTGAGTTAAAATCCCTCCACGAGAAAGACGTGCAGTTCGCAGTAAATAAGATTTCGAAATCAAATTTCGTAAACGAAAACGAAATAATTTTCAGCCAAAGGACACTACAAGTAAAAGTTACACCAAGAACTGTTTTCGATGTCCTGAGCAGCATGATCCCAAAGACTGTCCATACAAGTCTGCAGAATGTTTTGCCTGTGCAAAAACTGGACACTTGAAAGTGCCTTGCCGTATTAGAAAGTTCTTCAACGTTCCGCAGAAGAAAGTGAACTCCGAGAAAATAGAAACGTTACAAGAACGTTGTTCTTTGAATTATATAAACGATACCATAGTTTATGGCGCATTTTCCAAACGTACTATAGTTAATGGTAAGGAAATTTTATTCGAAGTGGATTCTGGGGAAACATACTCAATTATGAGTAAATCAAAATTGAGTACTTTATTCTCAGGTAAAGCAAAACTAAGTCTAATGTTAAACTGCAAAGGTACACAAAAAATATCAGTGCTCTTGCTGAATTAATTGTTACTGCTACAGTTGATAGTGTTTGCATTCCTAATTCACAATTACTAATAATTATAAAGGTTTGAGCTTAATTGGAAAAATCTGGTTGACAGCATCGAAGACTTTTTGGACCAGGATTAATATGATAAGCAGAATGTCAAAAGAGGAATTAATTAATAACTTCCCAAAAGTATTTGCTTACAGGGTTGGTACGATTAAAGGACCACCTTTGTCAGGCAAATTAAAGAAAGCTGCGAAACCTGTGTTTTTGAGAGCTCTAACAGTCCCTTTTGCTTTATGAAAAAAATGTTGATAAATTAATTAACGAAAGTATTCCTAAACAAGTTGACCACACAGAATGGCAAGTCGAGTAGTAATTGTTCCCCAATCAAAATTTGTGGTGATTATAAGGCCACAGTAAATGACCATACTTAAAATGATAACTATCCATTACCTAGAACAGAAATGGTTGCAAAACTGTCGTGTGCAAAATATTTTACTGTTTTTGATTTAAAAGAACCATTTTTACAAACATCTTTTGATAATGAAACTAGCCAATTGTTAACCGTAAATTATTACAGTTATAATTATTGAATTGAAATATGTGTGCTTAAATTATTTGAGTGCGCGCTCGTAAAACGTGTAATGCTGCAGCATTTTCCAGAAAGTATGATGATACTGTGTTTACGGTAACTAAAGTTTTTGATCACATAAGGCAGCTTAATGATCTCTAGCTGTTAAGTCATTCTGCAAAATGCGTCACGACATGTATATATACTATAGTGTTTTTAAACCCGATCCCTTGTCACAACTAGCAAGCAACTGATGTGGACAAAATCTTAAGTAAAGGCTGTGTCTAATGATGGGACATGTAAAACTATATCGTAATTCTGCAAATAATATTGATGAATAAAGACTATGAAATAATTTATGATACAGTAGCCATGGAACATTAATTTTTTCCCACTTGATCATGCATTGCTATCCCTTTTTTAAGTTTCCAGAACTTTGACATTAAATTCAATCAATTTCTGATCTTGTGAGCCACAGCTTATTAGAATGAAGAAAAACTAGCATGGTGTTGTATTCAAGCGCCACTATTCTTAAAATTGAAAGATGAGAAAACTGAAATCAAACAAAAGGAGTCTCACAAAAGTTTGTAAAGAAATAAATAAACGAATATGAAAGTACAAGAATTATGAAGAAGAAAAAGATAAAAATTCCCTTGAGAAAAAAAATATACAAATACCGTCAGAGATTTAAAAAGTGAGCTTTTTTCTTTCTCGATATAGTCATTTACCTGCCGGATATATAAATAAAGACAAAATAAAGTAAAAGAGATTTTCTTTGAAAAACTATCAATATCAGTATTCCATTTTAAAATTTATTTCATATCTTCTCTTAAAAAAAAAAAAAAAAAAAAAAAAAAAAAAGATTTTTGCATTAAACAGCAAATCGTTTGCATATTGTTGCTGCTGTGTTTCAAACATTTATTTTAAGATTCATTTGCTTGCTTTCAAAAACCCTCCGTTCAAATATTATATGAAAAAAAAAATGTAACTTGAGAAATGTATTTTTAAATGCTTATCCTTCTAACGAAAATTTGACTTCAACTTTTATGCTCCATGTCAAGGCCGTAACAGAGATACATGCTATATAGGACTTGGAGTCTAGGGCTGACTAAATTAAATATTAGGGATGTAACGGATATCAGGTAAGTATCCGGTATCCGGCCTATCCGGCTGATTTTTCAATATCCGAAATACCGTCGGATATCCGACTCATAACTACCGGATATCCGGCACCAATATCCGGCTTCTCTGGCGGATATCCGGCTATATACTACTAAAGTTCTATCTATAATGTGCATGGGACAGGATGAAAAATCTTGTTAAAGTGATACATAAGACAGATGGATATATTTTTTGATTGATGTCTTATCATGCAATCAAATTGATTTGCAATATCAGGTTTCTATCCAAGATTGAATTAGTGGGTGGGGCTGAAAATAACTTGGGTAGGCACTATTTTTGAATAAAATCTATGGCTTTCAAAGAGCTTTAGACAAAAACTATCAACTATCAAAGGAAAACTATTGTTTAACTCATCTTAACAATAATTCATTGACAAAAAATGTAACCTATTAATTGTAGTTTCAAGGCAACCAAAGGAAAGTAAACTGCAACTATTTTAATTTTTTGAATTCATCTTGCATGCATTAGAGACAAGCTGGGTACGGAATTCTGAAGTGGGGTGGGTATGTACCTGGTAGGCGCACACGTTACTACAGGTCTGTGCAATATCATTATGACTGACAATTCTGGATGACATACAATTTTATGTCAATATTTTACACACTACAAAAATTAAGTTTTATAGATTCTTATCTCAAATGCTATTAATGTGTTTCTTAATAAAATTCTTAAAATTGAGTAATTTATTAAAAATAAAAATTTAAGTAACTTTTTTACTAGTAAAACATTAGTGGGGATTGTAAATGACAGATTAAAAATTTTTTATTTCCTCCAGAGAAAGCAAAACCACAACTACAATTTCAAACGCAGTTAATGAAGATTCTCTTCATGAAAATATAGTTTTCTCTTCATGAAAGTATATTTAGAAAATATTGTTGAGGTTCAGCTTACTCTTTGAAGGAAATATAATATTTTAATCTATTAATTGCTTTAAAAGGAGAGAGTAAAAAAAACTTTTTTTGTAGAAGTTACTTTTTAATATTTTCTTAAATATTTTCATGACATACAGTTAAAGTTTTTAAAATATATATTCCATTGGGATCTTCTTTGGAGCTATACTTCACAACCAATGAGCAGTTTTGGTTTGAATTTAATGGGAGAAGGGATGGACGCGAGACGAGAAACAGGTCTGTCTCGTCTCGTCTCGCAGTGGTAAACTTCTGTCTCGTCTCGTCTCGCAAACGCTTTGTCTCGTCTCGCGTCTCGCAGAGAAATTGCTGTCTCGTCTCGCGCGAGACGCGAGACGTCTCGCATTTTAAGGACTGCAATTTTGTTACCACATTTTTAGTAACATTAATACTATTTTATTGAAAATTAATATTAATAATAACAATTAGTTATACAGATTACTGTATTAGTACATATATTAGTTACTATATTAAGTCATATGTGCTTTTGAAGTAATGAAAATTCAAATTTAATATGACATGACGCCGAAAAAATATTTATTTTTCATTTTTACCAGCTGCGTGCCCATTCTTCGCACTGTAGGAAATGAAAATTCTTCTTACATGTGTCATTCGAATTAATTCCAGTGATGTTGAATCTCGAAAACAGCAAAATTATTTTACTCTTGACGTACAATTTGCGTCATTGGTAGTAACCTGCGATCATTGAAATATAATGACCGAAAAATATGGTGTCATTCGCGATCGAAAGATGAAAAGCTAGCCGGTTCGCAGCGAAAACTCCTCACTTTCAAAGTGTCTTATTTCTACATACTGTTTTTTAGGTTTAATTTGTAGCATTAATAGCTCAGACTCTATACATGATGTGTTGAATCGTTTTATTTCAAAATAGCTGCGCACCCGCTTTTCATACTTCAGGAAGCAAATATTTTACTAACATATGATCATAACTACATGCGACAAAACAGAATCTCAAAAAAAAAAAAAAAAAAAAAGAGGCAATCGTTTCTGTTGAAACTATCGTTGGATAACGCAAAGAAGAATTACTTATCGTTTAGTTAGTTGCAAGACAATTGATGGGAGTTTCATTTGCTTTTGAAATCATATAAAGCTTGGAATTTTGTTAGAATTGATGCAGAACTCAGGACTTGTTGCGAAAAAAAAAAAATTAATCTAATTGAGCGGCCCCAATGTATGGAATAGTGAATTCATAAAAGTTTCAATTGGGGACGGGATAGTTACACTGAAGCCTGCTTATCCCCCCCCCTCCCTCATTTTAATATATGAGATATGGGTTTCATATTTAATCGGAAACCCTGTTTTAACCTGTTCATTCACACCATGAAAAAGAAGAGACAACATAAAAGACTGAGAAGACTTGTGACCAGGGTTGTTTCTCAACATGGATCTTTAAATGCTCCACTGAGTCCCAGCCTTGTATTTGCGCAAACGCTCCAGTAGATCATTCCTTTGCGTTCGCATAGCTTGGCTTATGGTTAAGGTGACCATATTTTTGAACGTAAAATTTAGGACAAATCCCCAAATTTGAAACAAAATTGAGGACATTTTATAATTAATGAAATAATTAACTGTAATCTAATTAAAAAACAATGTAATAATTAAAAACTGTCCCCAATTGCTTTTTTTACATTTTGGGGACAAATTGCAAAAAAGCACAAAAATTGGGGACTGCCCTCGAAAATTAAGGACGTATGGTCACCTTATTTATGGTGAAAGAAACATTTTTAATAACTGATGAAACATTTTATTTATAAATATTAATTTATTTAAGAGAAAAATATGAAATATCCATAAAATTTAATTACATATGTATTCATCCATTTTGATGAAATGTAGCCAATTTTATAAGTAAACAAAAAATCCCGATTATTAAGTACACAATTAGAGCATAAAATATCAAAGTAAGCATACTTGTATCAACTATTTGAAAAATGTAATAATTATACCCAGACTTTCTAAATCAGTTTGAAATTTCCACCATGAAAATATAATGACAGCATACTTGAATAATTTATTCATAATTCTGGATTATGCGTAAATATGAATTAGACATTAAAACTCACTTGCAATTTAAACCTAATTTTTCAGCTATCTAAATATTTACAAAACACAGCAATATCAGAACTATGAAACCGAATATCTATGTTGACATCAGTGATCAATTGGGAGGGGGAGGCTAATTATCAAATAATTATCTATTTTTTTCAATGATTTTGTAATACAGTTTAACTGTATTTCATGCACTAACTGTAAGTACTAATTGCCTCGCAACGGCACAGTGGTTATGTCACTGAAAATGGTAGACGGCCGAACTGTGAAGGTCCCGGGTACGGATGCTATCGCGTGGCTGTCGATCTAACGGTCTGGAGTTTTGGTAGGTTTTCTTCAGATGTAACGTGAATACGCGTAGAACCCCTTAGAAAGTCTTCCTGCCAAGGCACCCACCCATCCTTGGGAGATCGCCTTAGTGTAGCGTTGCCTTAATCAAAGAAATCACATGTAAGTACCGTATTTACTCGTGTATAACGCGCACTTTTTTTTCAAAAATTTAAGGCAAAAACTCCGGGTGCGCGTTATACTCGGAATAATTTTTCACTGCTGCATATAATCACGCGATATAAGTTTGAATCAAGAAAAGTACTCGAAGAAGAAAATAAAACTCGAAAAATCTTACTTAATCGAAGTCATTTTTTGCTACATGTGTTTTTCTCTACTAACACTTCTTTCATACAACAGTGCTAGAAACATTACATTTATTAATACAATTAGCAATCCTCATTGGCGCTACTGCCGCTCTACTCACAGTCCTCGTCATCACTGGCTCAGTCAATGCTTTTTTTAATCGTACAAAACAATTTGAACAAAACTTTTTAATTGAAATATGGGCTTCTTTCCACATCCACTCATGAAATAAAGCAAAAGTAGATGACGTGTTAAATTGAAAAAGTTTACAGTTAGGTATGAAAAACCGTGGTCATACAAAATTCATCTTACCGCTGAAAAATCCTTTAAAATACAGGCAACTCGCGATTTTGCGACCCTTCCCGATTTAACGACCCTCTGATGAAGTCCAGACCGTTTTCCAAATACCTTTTCTAAGCTTTCGATTTAACGAATATTTGATTTAACGTCCAACTTGCCGAGTCCCGTGGAGGTCGTTAAATTGCGAGTCGAATGTATATAAAATGTACGCAGATGTTAATAACCTCGTACAGAGGCTAGGACAAATTACCTTTACAATTGTTTTGCGTTTGTAACTTTTAAAACAGAAGTATTTGCACTGCAACTGCAAAGCACAGGATCAAATACAAGGGGAAAAACCACTAATCGCAACCACTGTGAAGCCAAAGCATTTATCTGTACGACTGTGAGTGAAAACCATCGAATTTCGTTTCCATACCATAAGATGACCAAAAGCTCGTTTTTTTTTTTTTTTTCTGTGTTCAGTTACCTAAAATTAATTCAATGTGTTCAGAATGTACGGAAAACTTGCTCTAGCAAGTTTAATCCTTTAAAAATGAACGACTATACGATGGTAATAGGTTTGTTTACATGTGTATTATTGCAAAGCCCATCAGTCTTTCTTTCGAACTTTAGCCGCTCCTAGAGGTGCCAAAGCGCCCCGGGCAAGACAGGAGATTTTCGGCAGATCCTCCTCATACACACGAGTTTTTCTAGAATTCGATAATGACTGTTGTCCAGAGTAGCAAGCAAAATAGGCGAGGCTTTCTTTTACTGAAAGTTTTTTCTCCCCTCCTACTGTGAAAGAGTGGAGATGAGCGCCCGTTTTCTCTGGGAATGGCATTGTACGTAGATTGTGTATCTATTATTGAATAGAACAAACAATCTGATTTTGTCTGAATTTGAGTCTGTTCCCAGACTTGTTGTAAACAAAATTTGTCATGCACTTTGTTACACTTCCCTTCCTTTTTTTTTTTTCAAGAGTAAAAGCTGCAAACCCTTGTTTTGCAAAACTCAGATTTAAACAACTGCTTATTGCAGTGCGCAAAATATACTGACGATACTTAATGCTTTTCATTTTTGAAATTTAGGAAAAAGGCAAAAGGTCATTGACCAAAATAAGTTAGTTATAGAATAGACTAAAACATTTATTCTTATAATCAATATTCTTAACTTATGGAACGGAAGGGGGGAGGGATAGGCGACAAAAACGTTCTTTTCACATATCCCTCAATCTCTAAGAAAAAAAATATATACCATTCTTGATGTAAAATACAGTCCCCGCGAATACCTAAAATTCAATTTATGGACATTCTGAAATTAATTCTCTAAAAAGGATCTATGGCCGCCCTCTCAAAGAAAAATAAATATCTGTATCTCGCGTTAAATTGTAAAAAATATAAATCCTGTGCTTAGACAGAGCTTTATGGTAATTAAAACCTTATTTGTTTGAATTTAGTGTAAATGGCATTATTTTCCGGTACACCTAATAGAATATTACGGATAATGCGGATATAGTACGCCTTTTCCCTCCCTGATTAAATCTCTACTGTTTACTTTAAGGACAACTTCAAGTCTCTTAAATAAGTCTAATTTTTATATTAATGAAAACAAGATTATATTAACGATAATTATAATTATTTGCATAATATTTCTAATAGCATTACTGTGAGTGCATTTTTAGTTTTCATTATAGTATCTCAGGTGGCTAATAGACGTCTTACTTTCTGTTTATACGTATTTTAAATTACTGAACAGTTTATTTATTTGTTGATTACTGTCCATTAGTACTTTTCCACAATAATTTTTAGCGAGAGTTCTATAGTCGTTACACAACGCTTTTCTGTATGCTACATAATTGTAATAGTAATATTGTGCTATATGATTCAGATTTTTTCCGATTTCAACGCTGTTCTGTTATGGATATTGGATTTTTCGATAGTCTGATTACGTTATCAAGAACCTGTTTAATAAGAATATATTTCCTTTTTACAGTTAATGCTTGTCTAATAAGATTAATATCAAAAATGATGTTTTCATTTTTTACTTTTCAAATTTCTTAAGTAAATATTATCATTTATTAATATTTTAAAGTTCCATTCCATTGTCTTTACACAATTGAGTCTCTATTTTATTTAATTTGTAATTTTACTTGTAAACATTGTTTTAAAAACTTTTTCGTGCACTCGGTGTTAATTCTGTATTGTTTTATTATAAAATATTTTTTTGTAAATAAAATTTTTTACAAGAATTTAAGTAGTTTTATTGGGAAAAGATGATCATTCCACCATTGGAAATAGCTGTAAAACGTTGAAATTTGAAACTCGAAGAACCCAGCAGCCGGTCTGGTGTGCACATGTTCACGGCATCCATATCTCACCCATGTGGCGTTATATTTGCCTTAAATCAAAGTCTTCTAGAGTCTACAGCTTTGCGAAAACCCGTACCCAATTCACGAAAACTGACCACCTTTCCTTCTTTAACCTTCACATTAATGTTGTTCTTTTAGGAAAACTTGAACCTTTTGAGCAGCTTTTTAAAATATCCAATTGCGCTAGAGATTCGGAAAATTTTAAGAATGTCTCTTTACAAGTTGTACCGTGAACTGTTAGAATCAGTGCACCATGGATGTATTTAAGGGAGGTCCGGACACACACTTCCCCACGAAATTTTGATTTTTGTTACTAAAATGATAGTGATATAGTCTTTTTGGGAAAAGTTCTACCTTTTTTACCGTTTGGACCCCCTCCAAAATGTTTTTCTGGATACGTGTCTGCAGTGCACCTATAAAAGTTACCGAATACTCAGGGAAAGAAAATGTTAAGCATGCAGAATTTTGCAGCATCTTTTTTAAACTGTTAACATTTTATCCCATTTTTGAAGACAATTTTCGCGCTTAAGATTTTTTTTCTGAAAATTGCATGCGATATACAGGTTTACTGTTAATATTAGAAAATAATACAGTTAGTGAGTAACTTATATTAATTTTTTTGAGTTTTTAACATCTTTAGTTTGTTTTTACAGCTGTTCAAAAGTCCTCTAATGACGATCCCTTTTGAAAAGGAACACCCTTAACAGTATATTTCAAAAATGATCTTTTGATTCCCGTAACACAAATACAAATAAACTAATTATGTTAAGCACTTCAAGATTTTTGGAAATTCTCTCTACATGTTATACTATACACTTAAATTAGTGATAAACCTATATCAGATAGCAAACTTACGGAAAAAAATTCTTAAATATCTGAAATTTTGCAGAATGTGTAAAAATTTTATAGTGCAATTTCATTTTCAAGAATGTTTTCAAGTTTATCTTAATGTGCGTGCCAAGACCGTGAGAGATATTTTGCTTCTTCAAAATACGCTCTTAATCAATAGCAACATCACTTTTATTGGTTGGTTTTCACTATCAACAAGTTGTAAAAATGTATCGATTTGTCTTTTATTTTAAATCATAACCGCTATACTGAAAGCACTTATCTGAAGTATGACACATACAAAATTTTTTGCAACCGCAATTGCGCTCCCAGAAGGCTTCTAAAGACTTCATTTTAAATCAAAATTTTTTGAGAGAGGCGTCCCAAACAAGGGAATAATTAATATTACATGATTAATATAAATTAATAGTTTTAAATAAATTATATAAATTAATTATAATAATTTTATTAATGCATTGATTCATCAATCATAATTAATTAATATTAATTAATTATAACACCATACCACACCTATACCCCGAAAGTTCAACACATCCTATCATTTATCGGTTACAGAATAACCCTGGCCCCTCCTTCTCTTGAAAGGTGCGGACATCTACCCTCCCAATCCTGGCCTGCTAAGATTTAACGATAGTTAAAAATCAGTCATTTCTAAAATTTCGTATTTATCTGCAAATTTACAATTTTTTTTGAAAATCTTAGGGGAGATGAAAGCCTGCTAGGTAGGGATCAGCCCCGTTGACCCCGTCTGGTTACGGCCCTGGGTTTTCTTCTTCATTTTCTTTTAATCTTCCTTAAATGGGGTTTGACGTTTTACGCGAAAACAGGAAATTCGAAAAGTATATACAGGTATGTTTCATAGGTTTAGCTCATAACCTTAGTGCCACCTAGTAAAAATGTCTTAAAATATACTCTGGTAAAAATAGTTCTCACAAGCTTCTTATGCGAGACGGAAAATTCTCGCGAGAAATCTCGCGCGAGACAAGACTCTGTCTCGTCTCGCAAAATATTTCCTTTCTCATCTCGCGTCTCGTCTCGCAAAAAAATTGCCTGTCTCGTCTCGCGAGACGACGCGAGAACGCGAGACAATGCGAGATTTCTCGCGTCTCGCGTCCATCCCTAAATGGGAGAGGGGGGGGTCAGCACTAAAACCATCGCTCCAGTTTCAACCAATCAAAACAGTAGTTTTGGTTCCAAATCATAAGTATAACTCTACTTTAGTTTCACCAGGAGTTTCAAATGCCATGCTTTTTTTGTTCATGATCAGTTCTAAGATGTGCATAGCCTGATTCATGACGCTCTATAGAAAAAAACATTTGTTAATAGTAGTGTGAGTTACTACAATATGGCTAATCTTAAATCACCAATTTGGGACTATTGTAGAGTTAGGGAAACAGACATAAGTAAAGCAATATGTCTATTGTGCTCCTCTGAATCAGAACAGAAATGAATTATGTGTGGGAAATGTTTGAAATGTCAGTCTACCAAACCGTTGTGGAACCATCTACAATTTAAACATCCTGATATCTATGGGAATTTGAAAAATGTTGGGCATTCTAGTAAAAAAACAGATGTTGACGAACCACCTAAAATATTACAGGAAGATGGTAAAAAGAATTTATGCGGATAATAGAAATTGTTCGTCTCCACATAATGCTGAAAAAACTTTTGTTCATCATGCAAAACATGAAACATAATAAGTACGCTATTCATGAGTAGGAATAAGAATGCTTAAAACCTCCATACAATTATTGGGGGAAAAACAGTTTTTTTTGAAGGTTTTTTTTAGTGTGTGTGTGTGTCTTATTGTGTTATATTCTTATGCTTTTTAAACATATATATATATATGCACTCTATAACAAAAAAATCGACGCACCAAGAAACAACCAACCGATTGTTTTGAAATTTCGTATGCATGAATGTTTTGAACACATATGCAAATGATTCAAATTTGGTGTCCAATGAATGAATATTTTTATCTCTAGCGCATCGGAACTGCGCATCCAGCAGACGTATATAACGAGCAGTTCTTCAGCGGTTGTTAAAACTTTCGGTTTGATTGCGATGCAGATGACCTTTCAACAACTTAAAAAATGCCTCGCTGCAGGATTCGTGCTCATTACGAGCAACTGTCAGAGTTTGACAGAGGTCGTATCATTGGATTGAAAGAGGCCGGTTGGACTAATCGGAGAATCGCTCGTCATTTGAGTCGAAGCGATGCGACGATTCGAAGATGCTGGAAGGGATGGGTGGAAAATGGCAGAGTGCAGCGTCAGGATGGTAGCGGTCGATCTAGGGCTACAACAGATCGTGAGGACAGAGTGATGGTCAGCTGTCACAGCGCCTTCTTCATCTCTATCAACCATCAGACGTTCAACCCCAAACACCAGTGCCCATCATGACCCTTCACAGACGGTTGAGAGAGCGAAATCTACGCTCGCGCCGACCGTTACACCACCTGCCACTCACGCCTACACACTGCCGAGCCAGATTACAGTGGTGCAGGGCTCGATCAGGTTGGAATGATGCCGACTGGGGACGTATAGTCTTTAGCGACAAATACCGCTTCCAACTGTGTCCTGACGATCATCGAAGACGTGTTTGGAGACACAGAGGGCAGAGGGGGATCCTGCTTTCACTATTGCACGCCACACCGGCCCTCAACAACCCAGCAAACACACATAGGTTCTCTGAACATCTATTAACGTTCAGAAGACGTTTTCTGAACGTAAATAGACGTTCAGAGAACCTGTGTGTGTTTGCTGGGAAGGCATTATGGTCTGGGGTGCCATTTCCTTTGACAGCCGGACCCCTTTGGTCGTCATTAGAGGTACCCTTACTGCACAGCGGTACGTGGACGACATCCTAAGACCTGTTTTGCTACCGTTCCTTTTGCAGTGGGCTGGTTTTTCAGCAGGACAATGCCAGACCACATACGGCTCGTGTTGCTCTAAACTGTCTGCAAGCGTGTCAAACTCTTCCTTGGCCTGCCAGATCGCCAGATCTCTCTCCCATCGAGCATGTCTGGGATATGATGGGAAGGCGATTGCATCTGGCACGGACTGTTGATGACCTCGTTCGACAATTGGAGCGAATTTGGCAGGAAATACCGCAGGAGACCATCCGGGAGCTTTATCGGTCAATGCCACGCCGTGTGGTAGCTTGTATCGAGGTTAGCGGCGGGTCAGCACCTTATTGAACTTGTTACTGCAACTCTGAAATAAATTATTCAATTGTTCTAAAATTTTAATCATTTACTATTCTGTACATTGTCTTCCTATCCACCAATTTTCGTCTCAATTGGACACCTCCTTCTTGGTGCGTCGATTTATTTGTTATAGAGTGTATTTTCATGCTCAGTATCTATCTTGTAAACATTAAATTGTAAAGTATATACTATAAGTAATTTATTTTACCCACGCAACAAAGTATTATTTAATCTGCAATTTAATGCTGCTTTCCTCACTAAAAATGAAAAAAATTAGACTCAAAATTTTATCAATAATATTTAGTGGCAATGATAAAGTTGAAAATTTAATGTAATGTACCATATAGTAATAATTGAACATCCCCTGAATAGGGTTCTACCACTAAAACGGGTGAACAGATAGTACCCAAATTTGTTTTATAGACTATACATGAACAGTGCTTCGGAAATTTTTATTAAAAAGTTAGGGTTAGAAATGTTCAAGTTCCTATTAAACATGAAAAAACAGCAAATTTAACCCTGAAAAGGGATCATTCAAAATAAACACACAATTTCAACATTGGTTCAGTATTTTAAATGGTATTTTCATAGCAAGCGGTTGAATAGAATTCGACGTTCTGCAGCGGCAGTTAGCAGCGAGCTAGAGTAAAATGGATAGAAAAAAACCTTCTCCATGACAGACTTAGGTGTGCCAAATTTCATGGTGATCGGTCAAACGATTTTGGAGTTTTTCATCGTCGTTCATGTTGCAACGTACTGCTTAGCGGACACTTTCTGAACTTAAAAAAAAAATCCTTAAGCACATCTCATGTAGTGTCCATGTGCGAATTTGGAGGTGATCTTCTCATCCTTTTCAGCTGTAGACTGCTGTTTATTGGGGAAGTTTAATGACAAGAACTGTGCAGTATCATTTGAAATATACGTGAATTCAGTATACGCAGTTTCTCTCATTTTAATAATTTTTTTACATTCTCCAAAAATGATGTAATAATGTAATTTTACACTCTCTCCCCATGCAGTTTTTCCGATATTTTTTATTTGCTCCAGAAATCTGATAATTAACAAAAAACGCCGATTATTCTATCTTCAAATTTATTTACAGTTGCAGGGAGAATTTTTTTTAAAATTAATGATTTTGTTGCCTAATAACTGTGAAAGAGTGCTCATATATTTTTGAAGCTAAACAATTAAACAGATCTATTTTTGTTTTTTAACTTGTAGTTTTTTTATTAAAGAAATTTAATGCGTAACTTGAAAAATCCTGTTTTATAAATATTTAAAAGAGATTTACTTGTTATTTACCAATCTCTAAAAGTAATTTAACTTAAATAAAACTAAAAATCACTTAACGTAAATTAAGATTAAAGAATAAAACAGAAAAAAAGCATTAAACCCATGTTTGGGAAAAAATAACTAATCTATCAAAGGTATCTTATCAAAATAGATATCTTATTCTTAAATAAATAAAAAAATATGAATTTCTTAGTGAAAATAATCTACAATTACAGTTATTTTAATAAATGCGTCATGGTTAAATTAATTTCCTTATGACAGCACTGTTTACACAAAAAGAATATTTTAACTGTTTACATTTAAGTAAAATTTTTTATGCACATATATGTAAAGATATTTAGTTTTTGTAAATTATAAGTCAATTATTAAAAAATACTTAAATGATGTGTTAAACATGATTACAATTTATAGTTCTGGTGTCATTATATAAAAAAATGAAAAACACACTGAATAACTAAATACTCGTCTAGTGCCGGTTATCTGGCCGGATATCCGTATCGGGCAAACCAAAGGAGCTTCGGATATCCGGTATCTAGTATCTGGCAAAATCAATATCCGTTACATCCCTATTAAGTATTAGTAGTCGTGTGTGGGGGTAGAGTTTTATTAATTTTTTTCATTTTGTACATATTTTCCTCGAGTAATAGCTTAAGAAAATTGGATGCAAAAATAGCAGTAGCATTATTAGCTTCATCAACATGAAGAAGTAACCAAAATAATATGCTTTTTCTTAATTTTTGTCGCCAAAATAGTAGCATTAAAAAAGAAAATTAGTTCCAAAATTCATTATCAACATCACAGCATAAAAAAGGTGAAAATTGGTTTTTCTTTCTACTTGCTCAGAATATTTTCATGTTTTTTCTCTCAAATATACTCACACTTCTCATACACCATACACCGATTAACCCTTTAACGCGCAGTGTTCCCGCTCTGGGAACACCCAACTCTGACGTTTTGACTGTGCCCACTCACGAAGAATAGATTTGATTTCAATAAAAATAGTTGCGGGTGACATAGTTCCACGAGAATCCTTTACTTTTTAGCACGTCATTTCCCATCAAAAAATGGTCGCGATTATTTTGAACAGCACTGGAATCTGCTGAAAAATGGAAGAATGCGAGAACAGCTGGATAGATTGCCCAATGATAAAAAAAGGGCAGCCGTTGCCATCGCTCTACTTAACGACCAGCAAGAGGGCGGACGATCGAAACGTTCATTGCGCGCCACAGATCTAGAGACCCTTTTTTGACGACAGCTGGCTGTGCTGCACACCTGTGTGACCATAATGCATTGAAGCTCACATAATGTTTTGAAAGCCTTTTCGGTGATCCTGTAAATAAAATACTCAGTCGACTGCAATCAGGAAAGGGAAGTGCACAACTAGATATTACAGTAATCGAAGATACAAAATATCAACATTCAGCTAATAGTTTTTGAAATACGCAAGTTACATATCATACATACGTACGTAAGTATTTACATTCGGCGGGCTGAAATCCCTTAAAAAGACCCCCATGGAAGGTACCCCAGCTATCGTCCTAGATCCCACGTGTGGATAATAGGCCGTAATCCCACAACACAAAAACACATTTACATACTGCATGAAACCGCTGACTACCTAATAAATTATTTTGAAATAAAACTTCAAAATAATTTATTAGTTAGCGTAAGTAAAACTTCAGCAATTCATTAATCTCATAACTAAACTGGTGCATTCCCTTTTGGCTACTGTTCTGTAAAACATCGCCAGGAAATTCGATGTTATCAAATTTTAATAACCCGCAGCTAGCAGTTTGTTTCTAGCTCACAGATTCTCTGATAAATTGCTGAATCTGGTTGCAAGTTATATATTGGCGTCAGGGCTATAACTTGGAAAATATGCTGTTGCAGCTGTCGTAATTTCTGCTCTCAACAGTTAAATTAAATTAATTCAACGCGTTTAAAGTAGATGAATAGTTGAACACAATTTAACAGAATATAACCTGAGAGTAAATTTGAGAGTATATTTGTATTCGAAATTGTTCAGTATAGCAATACGTAAGCACTTTCTAAATGAAGACTGAAATGCGGAAGCATTTACATTAACAGAAAAATAATTGCGCGACTAACATAAAGAATTGCAAAGTTCGTTCTAAAAATCACAATTGAAATACTAACCCTTATACCAGCGTTTCTCAACCTGTGGGGCGCGACCCCCAAGGGGCTCGCAGAGTGTTTGTATGGGGGCGCGAGAAAAACCAAAGAGCAAGTAGCGATGCATGTTTTTAAAAAAATCATCTTATTTATTCTCATTTTTACTCAAAAATATATCCTTTTTCGCTTAAAATCTTCATTCAAACTTTACTGATAACATTATTTTATAGAAAATTCGACTAAATGTTCATTGTTAGAGATTAAAAAACTGAATGTATGCTGAAAAATGTGAGGGGGAGGGCACCACCGTAAGTTAGCCTTTGTTGGAGAGGCGTGACGTTAAAAGGTTGAGAACCGCATTGAACGAGGAATGTGTGTATGCTTATTTACATATATTTATATAGGATATATAAGTTTGTTCGAGCGATCTCGAAAACGGCTCTAACGATTTTCTTAAAATTTTGAACCTGGGGTTTTCGGGCCCAGGAAACGATTGAGCTAGGTCACGTGACTGAAAAACGCTCTGAAATAGTGAAAATGTAAAATTTTTGTTTAGGACGGTAATGCCTCTGTAGATCTTTTGTGAAACGCAGTTGATGCGGTCTTCGTAAAAAGAACACTTAAATAAATTTGGGGAGGATTAAAAACTAGATGTCATCGATATATAATAGTAAAAATTAATTTCGCAAGGAAACAAAATAAATGGAACTTGATATCCAGTACAAAGACAAATAAATATTTTAATAACTATATATTACACCTTTCAGCTACATAAGTTTTTTAGAATAAAAAGTTATTTTTATTTCAAACTCTCGTCCTGCCAACCAACGAAAGAAAAAGAGAAAACCAATCCGTGTTGCCATTCCGCAAGTGCCTTGATGGAATATATGTAAATGATTTAAGTATTCTTAATGCATAGTTATGTATATAAAACTATTCGTAAATATTCTGTCAAAAATTGCCTGCATTTATTACTTCACCCTTTTGTGACTAACATAAAACATTAATGCATTCCCGTGTAGATACTAAAATTAAAGGTACTGTAAATATTTTACAGTACAGTTAAAGTATTTTATTGAACCATATGATGCAAATTTCAAAAATACATGAAAGATTCAGCTCAACTGAATAATTTAAATGAAAATGACACAATTTGTAGTGATACACAGAAGGAAAAAAAGATCCTGTGACATAACATGAATATTCCAAGTTTTCATTACGGCACTAGGTTGAATTCTACTTTAATTGCCTTATTCCGCCTAGTTGACGATAAATATTTAAATGTAGTTGCCCTGGCGATTTTTTTTATGTAACAACCGTTTATAATGAAATGATCATTGATAGTCCAATCAAAAAAATTATGATGATACGATCGATTCCTGAATTGGGCTCGCAATCGAAATTCAGATTAATTTTGCAGGTGATCAGCCATGAGTTTATTTTCACATAGTTTTGATTCATTGCAGCTGATGATTTCAGCTCATTTATTTTATCATCGCCTACACTAGGTATGGACAACCTTTGAAAAGTTGCAGGCAGACCTTTACGATGCTAGCGAACGCATAGGCCTAACTTACCGAACTCAGAACGTTACCGAAATCGCGGGCCGTATAATGTCCTACATCAATGTCAAACATGTTTGAACGATTTATATCGGTTTTAAACGGGGTTTTAACTTGTTCTTTTTTCAAGATCAAAAGCCGTGGAAGGCCGCATCCGGCCCGCAGGTTGGAGGTTGCCCATATGTGGAAACAGTAAATTGGGAGACTGAAATCTGGTTACTAAGATTTTTTCTAACAACTTTTCAATTCTTATTTAGCTGTGGATTTGATTGTGTTGTGTACTATTATTAAACTAAAGGAAAAAACCCTCTTTGGAAGCAATTACAACAGGCAATCGAATGTCTACACTCAGTACTTAACTCCACTTAAAATAAAATAACTTCTTATTTAATTTTTATTATATAACGAAATCAGAATTGCATAATTTGCAGAAACTTTTCGCATTTGAAACATTTCGTTTCGTAAGCGCATCTATATCAATGCTTAATGCAGATTAAACCATTTTTTAAAAGTTAAACTGAGTAGTAATTTACAAAAACTATTCTGAGCGAGTTGGAAACGTAATTTTCCCTACAAGGCCTGATAACCGTGACTTCAATATGACGTCAATGCCACTTGCAATACATAATTTTGACAAATGCGTGAACGTGCAGCTCAAACACGAGCAGATGAAACAGAGCATTTGGAAGGAGAACAACTGAGAATAGCTAGACATCGACAAGTATTTCGGGTAAATAGTCTAAGTATCTACAAAGCTGCCACAAATGCGGATTCTTGCTATCATAGTTTACAACGTTTTAACATGCCTTGCATTCTCCGTGGAGCTTTGTATTTTCCTGAAAAAGAATAAAAACTCAAATTAATAGAAATTATTTTGGGGACTGTTGTTTACACGGTAGGATTGATGTAGGAGATTTCGAATTTCGTAATGAATTGGTGCGATTGTTCCTTCAATGCCATCCACATTCCAATGAATTACATGAAAGAATTCGAAATTTGAACGTAACTTTGCAATGGCTTTGTTCACAGTACAGGACGAGTGAAAGTATTAACAATTGTGGTCTGTACAGCTACGTTGCGAACAGTGTATAACAGACTTGATGAATTTTTTTTATAAACTCATTCACTTGACAGTTCAGCCAACTCAAATTCCTGATGCTGCGTTTGAACGTCCTCAATATGGGCAGATATGTTTCTGAGATAATCAAGACGCTGTAAGTGAATGCATGAATAATCCGCATTGTTTCAGCCAAGATCTTCGCTGACACCCTCGCTGATGCACTCTCTGAGACAGAAGGGAAGGAGGTACCCTACGTCAAACTACTTTTTGCTCAATCCTGATGGCACCGCCCATCGAATATTTAGCATCTCTCTTCAATACGAAGTACATGCCATTGTAACATTGAATGTCGACCAAAGCTTCCCTGATAATGAATGAGTGATCCGACAGCCATGTAAATCTTTGGCAATCATGTAGATTATTGATACTTGTCAAGGCAGTTACGTACCCATTATTTTACACTTAAGGAATGTTTAGATATTCTGAGCATGGCTCGGTATCCAGGTACTATAATTTTAAGTAAGAAAGATAAGTCATGCCATACGCATCGATTATAAAACACTTTCCAACACAAAAGTACTTTTGCTTCAAATTTGGCGATATATTTTCCTTAAATCCGGCGAGATTTCGGAGATAAGATATTGTTGTATTATCACTATAAATGAAATTTTATGAAACCGTGTAAAAGACCTTTAAAATGTTTTCCATCGTTTGACTGAAGAATATAAAAATTTTATAGTCATTGTTTTGTCCTGGAAATGTATAAGAGATTCTCAAATGCCGCAGATTGTAATGAATTGGAATTCTGTTGAGTGCTCCTGTGCTATTAATAATACAGACACTATTTTCAATGGCAATGGTTTAAAAAAAATGTTTAACAATGCTACTCACAGAAAATAGCCAATGAATAAATAATGTGAATGTTTCTATACTCATTTTACTCCCACCTTACCTTATGAAGATACATTTTAGTTCGACCTCAACAATTCCGTTTCTCCGTAGATTACCATGAAAATCCAAATCTTCTGCAACCCGATTTCTACCGTTTTCTAAAACACGGCATTTCAGAAATGAACGTAACTCTTTTGTCAAAAACAAGAATAACATTATTCTTAATTACCCGTAGACATTCCCCTATTTCTTTAGCAGTTCCTGCAGATGTACGTAAATTCCTTATTACACGAAGGAATTCTCGTGCGATTTGGTTGCTGCAACCAGTTGCAGAAACCTCTGGAAATTTCCTTCGGAAATTGATTGCCAAAGAAGGAAGATGATTGCCAAAGATTGCCTTCGGAATCCTTTCCTGGAAATTTCCCTCGGTTACCTAGGGAACAGTCAACTCCAAATTCTTCGTTCAGAGGCAAAAATATTGCAGGTTGCTGGAATTTCAGCCAATCGTAGTGCGTGCATCCTATTTCTACGTCACAAGACAAGATGGCGGAAGAGTCAGCGTTAGCCATGCCGCTCGTAGTGAAAGGGATCAGCGTGTGCGAAAACAAATGTCCATGAAATGGAATATCGACATGGAAATTGATTTGACTGACGAAAATAAAAATAAATAACAATCCGATCCGAAGATAGACACGAGGTATAAACAACCAACGACATGCTATTTATAATTACATGCTTTAGCTAACGCCAATTCGGCGAATCTCAAGCGTTTGTGAACACAGCAAAGTTTGTTTACTACGCCAACCCTGCGTTCTCATCTGGGCTCACTGACTTGCGGGAACGAATTGCACACACTTGTTGCTGCAACCAAAATTGCTCTAAATTTTGTCCGTGTAATAAGGCCCTAAGGCTCACAACCGAGGACGGGAATGTATCCTAAGATAGGCAAACGTGTGGGTCCAGGGGCAGTTTGTCCCTGGACGAGAGCCAGTTGACCAAATATACAACAAGCAGACACGCATTCACAACCGACGAGATTGAAGTATCCATTTTTTTGAAGTACGAGTGGTAAAGCTTGCGATTAATTTGGCGCTACATGTCCTGTCTACATTGACGGGAAATTCAGAATTTCCGATTAACAGATCTACTTTAAGTTGAGCAATGAAAGTTGCAGACTTTTGTACTGACTTTTGCGTAGAATATTTATTACAACATAAGTACAACAGAATCTCCATATAACGAACTCGCTTGGTTCCAATTAACAAATTCACTATAGGAAAAATTTCGTTGTACAGAGATTTTTTGATGTTATTTCAGTAAATATTACTAACATTTTAGCTAATTCAATCTTTGAAAGTATTTAACTAAAACCTTCAATTAAAGATAAATTGGTGCACATTATAAGACTGTTAAACTTACGTGATCTCTTACTTTTCAATGAATAAATGAAATTTTCAAAAGTAAAGACAATTATCAAATTTAGAGAATAAAATATGCAGTACAATTTACGTTTATTCTACTTGAAAAAAATCCGTTGTTTTACATTGCTTTGCATTCCGTGACGTTAAATTCTCATAATTATTTTCACATTTTAAAAGTTCGCTGAAAATAGAGGCAGGCACATTTTCTTTCATTTGTAAATCGATTTTAATGGTTTCGAATGATTGCAGCATTTCGGTATGATGAGGTTTTGACTTATTTCTGGAATGGCCAGTGCCAGGTCGTTTCAGCAGGTGATCTGTGCTAATTAAATGCTCAAAAATTAGAAACTTTCATCAAAAATTACAAAAAATCTCGAAGATAAGTCAGAAAAAATTCGTTGTAGGGAAACTAGCACTTCGTTATATGAGGAGTATTTTTAATGTTATTTAAGCCCTGGAGTTACGTTCCGATAAAATATTTCGTTATAAGGAGAAATTCAATGCGGAGAGACTTCATTATAGAAAGATTCTACTGTAATGAAAAATCGGAAGCATTGCACAAAAAACTCTCGTACTCTCTTAATTCCTGGTCTTACGTAAGCCAAGTTTCTTGTGAGTACTTGACGGTTCCGCTTTTATTTAAAGTTCAAAAATTAACTTCGATTTACAAAATAATAGTATATTATTTAAGGCAGTTCTAAAACTTCTCCTGCTAAAAGTTGTTTTAATTTTTAACGAGAGGTTATAACAAGCCCAAATAGCTGAAAAATCACTCAAAATACTGGTGTTAAACGATAAAGTAATTAAAAAACTTTGTAAAAAACACACAAAAGAAGTAATAGGTAAGAGGAAGGAATGACATTACTGCGTTTGCATCGAACAAGAAAACCTAAATGATTCAAGAAACGAGAACGTTTCAATCGTAAACGGGAAAAAACGGTTAAACAAAGATGAATCCATACAGAAAACACAAAAACAGAAAAGAAATAAGCAAGAAAAAGCACACGAAGAAGGAAGGAAGAAAATTGAGAACAAAAGTGAGTGTTAATAGTCCAAATAAACAAAACAACTGAAAAATCACTCAAAATACTGGTGTTAAACGATAAAGTAATTAAAAAACTTTGTAAAAAACACACATAAGAAGTAATAGGTAAGAGGAAAAAAGGAATGACATTACTGCGTTTGCATCGAACAAGAAAACCTAAATGATTCAAGAAACGAGAACGTTTCAATCGTAAACGGGAAAAACGGTTAAACAAAGATGAACCCATACAGAAAACACAAAAACAGAAAAGAAATAAGCAAGAAAAAGCACACGAAGAAGGAAGGAAGAAAACTGAGAACAAAAGTGAGTGTTAATAGTCCAAATAAACAAAACAACTGAAAAATCACTCAAAATACTGGTGTTAAACGATAAAGTAATTAAAAAACTTTGTAAAAAACACACATAATGTTTTTTACAAAGTTTTTTAATTACTTTAAGCCCAAATAGCTCACATATATTTTTGTTAATATCTCTTTATTCACTTTATTTTGATAGGATGTATTCTGTCGGAAACAGATTAAGGCTCTTGACACGTATGTGTATGCATATTTTAATTGAAACGAAATTTCCTCTGATAAAATTCATTTCTAGTCATTCTTCAGCACATTATTTATCTTCAACAAACTGTAAAAAGTGTCAAATGTTAATTTATTTATGGTAACGATTGTAAGTGGTTCGATTAATTCGACTGTTAGAAAACCACATTGGAAGAATATTCAATAGTATGCGTTAAGGACGGAGATAAAATCACTTGACGAAATTGTTATTTGTGAATTTAGAACAAGAGAGAGGCACTCATTTAAGGCATCACAGAAATGTGCTCTATCTTCAGAAAGTTTTGACCAAAAAAAAAAAAAGTATTACAGGTACTAAAATGATTTTTTTCCTGGGTGACTGCATAAGATACTGTTTTGTATAATAAAAATAAAAAATACAGCTCATTTACTACTTAAAAACAAATAAATCTAACTCGCAATTTCATGTCTTCAAAATTACTATAATGCACTGCGTGCAGGATAACAACAAAAGTTTTCATCATTTTCCTACAAATTCCTCCTTAAATTAAAGAAAATACTCCTAATAATAATTTGAACAACAACCATTATGATATTTAAAAAACAAAGAACAAATTTTAATTTAGGAAGCGTTTTTTTTTTAAATCCTAAAGTACAGTATATTTCATTGTGGACAATTGGACATTTGTGGACCAACATTTCAATCATATGACATTTATTTCATGAGATATAGTGGAAACATTTCATGAGATATGGAAAAAACAAATACCAAATTTCATCTTTAAATGTTCATAATTCAAAATAACAAAATTTTGGCATTCCGCGCAACTTTTCTTTGGAACACTTCTAAATAAGGCCTTAAAACTTTTTGGACTTACTCATAGTATTTAAATGCATAAAATGAACTCTTATTATACAGGTAAAATCGATAAAAAATTTATAAACAGTCAAGGTCACGAAAAATGGCAAGAATTTTCTCTTATCCTGATTAGTGTTCTTTGAAAATAAAATTGTGATAATGTCATTTAAGAGGATCTAATGATGACCTCAGAGCTTCAGTTGTAAGGGAGAGATGTTGCTCGAGATGTTGCTAGGAGATGTTGCTCGAATGCTGGACTCTCACACTCCAGCCGTCTACTATGTTCAGTGCCGTTGCCTACGTAATACTACTCAAGGCCGGGAAATGCGGTTTTCAAAACTGGGGAAAATATAGATGTCGCTGTTTGGTCCTATAAGAATTCATCGTTGCCTTGTTACTCACTGAGGGCTATCTTTATATTCCTCGTACTTTTAGACTGGTACTTACGTATTATCCCAGCGGACAGCCAAGACGAGCAATTTTTCGCCAAGATAAATGCCGAAGCATATTTGGTAGAAAAATAGTTTGGCGGGAATGCCTGCAGGGATAATATTACGAAAGTACCTTCAGATTTCTTTATTAGCACTCAGGTGCTATTTCTCTCAAGCACGGGATTTTTGTCTACGTGGCGCGCCGTGGTCACTTTTCCCTTTGATGCATGTTTTCTGCAGAGTGATTTAATATTGCTAACGGAAACATGGGCTATACTTTCAGATGATTTTCAAATACCAAGATTCACTTTGGTCGAACGGATAGACAGTGGTTTCCAAAACAGAAAGCCATCGTGAGTTGCTAACGGAAACATGGACTATCCCTTCAGATTATTTTCAAATGCCAGGATTCACTTCAGTCGAACGGATAGACAGTGGTTTCCAAAACAGAAAGCCATCTGGAGTTATGATTTTTATAGAGGAAAACTTTATAAAAATCACTTTACAAAAAGAGCATGGAACACTTTACCCGTGCCTACACGAGCCAGAACAAGGGTGTTCAAAGGGTCATTGCGTATATTCAAGATAAAGTGATATTTGCAGTTACACACGCTAGTCCTCGAATTTCTTACGAAGATAAATTAGAAGCTGTATTCGAAACGTTACTGAAGGAGGATAATTGTAAGAGTGTTTTAGTAGGAGATTTTAACGTAGAATTAAATTTCGATCCAGGATCCGATTTCTAGTACTGCGAAGAAGAACCTATAAAAAAATGAAGCTTTATGAAATGACGACATTTTCGGCAATTTTATACACCTTTGCCACCTGTTACCTGCCAAAGCCAGGATCCTCCAAACTTTAGAGTGGCCGATGGTTCCTACCTCTGCTGGGGGGTATGCACAGAGAAATTTTCAGCTTTTATACTATGACGAAGGTCTGGCGGTCGCTGGCTCTTAGACTATAGTTGCAAGTTGCTTAAAAAATATATAAATTTAATATTGCTAGGTAAGATAGCTTAACAAGTTCGTCAAAAACGTTTTAGATAAATTCTTGTAAATTTTCTTTCTCAATTTTTTAAGTTTCAGAAGGAGGAAAGGGGGGAAAAAAGAAGGAGGGGAAAAAGAAGGAGAAAAAAAGACTTGGCATGTTATCGCTTCTGAGATTTTTATACGATTCTACCGTTATAATTTCTTTTAGCTTAATAGCAAAAGTGTACTAGCTGCAAGTTTTTCACAACACCGCGCATAGCACATCAAATATGATAGAAGTTCACCTTCTCTCGCCAATTGCGGCAGCTTTTTTCTGATTGTCACGTGATACATCTTGGCGGACAGTCTCTCCCTACCTGCAACAAAAGAAGCTCATTCGCACTCAAATATTCTGAAGAAATAGATTTATTCATTTCACTATTGGGCTTATCGCAGGAAATGCGATATAAGTATCCTTTTACAAGTGTTTGAAACACTTAAAAACAGTGAGACCGATAAGGGACATCCTTATCAGACCTTCCCGTTCGTTTAATAAAAATTTTGTTATCTCAAAATACACACTGACCTTTTTTCTTTCTTTTCATAAAGACGATTAACTGAAATTTGGAGATCTATTAAATGCTTCAATTACACGAAGCAGTTTATTATTGGAACTACCTGTGTTAATTCAGTAACCTGTTTTTATTCAAACATTTAAACTTTGCAATAGAATAAATTCATCTGTTTGCTATATAGAAGTTTAGTTATCTAAAATACATACTGATGAATTTTTTTAAAAATGAGAACGATTAACTGAAATTTAGAGATTTGTTAAATGCTTCGATCACAGGGAGCAGTTTATTACTAGAACTACCTGTGTTCATTCATCAATCTGGTGTTACTCAAATATTTAAATTTTGCAGGAGAACAAATTCATTATGCACAAAATAAAAGTCGAAAAAAACCTGCTTTTTGTGCGTCGAATTAAACGGGGAAAAAAACACAGTCGAACGTCGCACAGTGGAGTATTCGTATCAAAATCCTGGCCAAAAAGCGAAAATTTTAAATTTGTTTAAAAACACTAATATATATGTTTTTGGATAGCCTAATAACTGATGCATCATGAGATACATGTTTTTCGACCATAATTCATATCCAAAAGATGCAACACTCGGTTTAAAAGCAAGTTTCTTCATTTACGGCAAGAGATTTCAGCGTTTTCTATTACTTCGTCTTGCATTTTTTACGGGCTCTTTAAATTAATTTACTGGTTTGATACTTAGTATAATTGTAGTAAAATATATGTATTTTAATTATATGTATCTATTAGCTTGAAAAAATAATATGACTTTATTTAAAAAAATTGTAAACTTTTTTTTTCTAATTTTTTTTCAAAAATCCACATTTCAAAAAGCTTTTTGAAGGGGTGTCGCGGCTTGTCGCGCCTAATTTCAACTATAATCGTAATTATTACAGTATTGAGTGTCTATTCCAAGAAAAAAATGTTCCCCCAACATCCACCATTTTTATAAAAAAATTATTTATATAGCGCCATTTTTATTTTTTCGATAATTTTTCGACGGGTGATCGCAAAAGGGATACAAACATACGCGCTTGTATTTCTCATAAACTATAAATTATGTGCAAATGTTTGGATAAAGGTATATAAAATTTCATTTCAGTTAAGATTTAACATCAGAATTTTAAATTCAGTATGTAATTTCTTATTTTTCTGATGTAAATTTGCTATAAGAAGAAAATTTCTACATATTCCAAAATTGCCCTTTCTTAGTCCTGTAAATAGTCCCATCTATTTACAGCTTAGTTTTCCATTTATGTCGTAAATTGTGTCCAAAGCAAAAACTCCCCATTTTTGGTTCTCAAAGGTTGGCAACTGTGACTTCGGGTCATTGAAGTGTGAGTGTGTAAACAGAAACACGTGCTAGCTCTTTAAGTCATTTTGAAGTGCTGGCTTGAAATAAATTACTTTCTCCTCCAGTTTGAAATGAGATTTTATGGGTTTGCAAGGAGGCTTCTTTTAAGCAGTGTCCTTTTAGCTGCTCTAGACAAAGGCCAGGGAAAAAGAACAAGCCTTATAACAGTGAGACCCTACAACTTCTTCCAGAGGGGTCCGATGGTGGTCCCTCTCTCTCTCTCTCTCTCTCACTCTCTCTAACAAAAAAAAAAATAAAAAAAAAAGTGACTATTAGTGAAGACGAATATCACAGTTCAAAAGAATCGGAATGAAAAAGTTAATCTTCAGAAGTCATTAGAAAACTAAGATCCCTATAGTAACTACATTTAGAAAAGTGAAAAATCTAAAAATTTTTATGATAAAAATTGATTTATAGATAAGTAGTATTATATTTATAAGTATTATTAAAGTATTACATTTATATATTTTTATTGTGGTTAAGGCACAGCTACACGGCTATTTGCCTAACGGGAAGGTTGCCTTGGGCGGAGGGCTTTTTAAGGGGTTCTATTGCGTATTCACGTGACATCTGGAGAAAATCGCCCAAAACTCCAGACCGTAGATCGACAGCCGCGTGCTATTACATTTATAAGTGGTATTATACAATAGCAGTATTTCACAGTAAGGGACACTCCCCGGACAAGACATTTGTTAGAAACCAACTTCGAGTCGTTTGGCGATATATCGCCAAATTTGGCGACAAAATGCTGTTTTTATATAATTTAAAAAGTATATAATATTAAAAGACAGTCAAAAGTCAACAGTAATGATTTTAACGTTAAAACACTAAAAAATGTTTTTGCCCAAGATTTTCACACAAATACTCCACTGTGCGTCGTCAAGACAAATTCGAAGGCTTGCAAAAATCTTTTCGCACTAACCGAAAGTTGTATTATCCGATAAAACAGCAAAAAGCAGCACGTGATGGGGGAACTGTTTTACATCGTTTTTAAGCGGAATTTCATGTTAAGCGATTTTGTCTTAACGAGGTTCGACTGTATTACTGATCGTGAAATTTCTTGCATTCATTTTCCGAATAATTTTGCGATCTTTTAAAAACAATACAAATCAAAGGAAACTTCATACGTCAAATATAACTGAGAGGTATGCGTATTGTAAAATCCCCGTAGAGATATGAATATAAGGAAATGAGTAATATTAGAGTTACTCAGCTTGAAAGCGTGAATACCTTGTTTATCTCCTCGAGTAGCTCAAATCGCACATCATGAAAAGGTTGAGTTTTTCCCGAGTAGCTCGAGTTACTCAAAAGTGGCAACGTGAACTCACCCGAAATTCTCCTCAGTTGAAAGTGACATCATGAACTCACCCGAAATTTGGCTCAGTTGTACTAGGTATGTGAAATTATATTTCAAGGGAAAAAATTCAAAAATGGATATTTTGATCTATTTTCGCAATTAAAAAGATACCAAGTCCCCTGAGGGAAGAACACAAGGAAGGGGGTCCAGGGGGTCTGGACCCCTCCCAAAAGAGTTATTAACTTTGTATCGTAAAATTATCATGTATTTGTGGACATTTCAATACGTTTTAGAGTTCATCAAATTCATATTTTTAGAGCCTAAGATAAGTAAATAAAAACATAATTCAGAAGCATATTGAAGGATAAGTAAGTACATTGATGTGTGTAGTGTCTTTATAAAAAGTGGCCATGACCATGAGAAAAAATTTTGGTGGTTAGTTGGTGTCACAACTTTATTAGCTGGACCCCCTCCAAGAGAGAATCCCTTGTGCGTCACTGAGTCCCCTTAAAAAGAATCTCAGCGAATGAAACATTTCTCTTGACTATTCGACATTGACTTTGTATGTGAGTGGTTAATATCAGGTACTTACTTCATACTTAATAGTTGCAGGCAAACTAATGTATCTGGTTAAATTTCTTTGCAAATAGAGAAATGTTGTTGATCGTTTCATGCGGGTATACATTTTATAGAGTATTCTAGATTCGAAGATTCAACAGAGTGTATAAAAAAAAAAGAAAAATAAAAGAAAACTCGGCTGTTCGAGCCTCGTCAGGGGGAGTTCCCCCTGAACCCCCCTCATTTTTGAGTTTCATGATTGCCATATTAAAACGATATTCATTGAATTTGTCATTTTATCGCTCCTCTTTCGAGTTTTTCGCCTGGTAACCCTATGTTAAAAGTTTTAGGATTGCAACCTATTTGTAGAAAAATACATCGGATGCCTATTCTACAGCGTACGAAATAGTATAACAATAGATTAAAGTTGTTGTGAACTAATAGTATTTAAATTTATCTAAAAAATACACTTGAAGCATATTCTACAGCTTACGAAATAGTGTAACAATAGATGAAAGCTGTTGTGCACTGATAGTTTTTAAATACATGTAAAATTATGTCGCTTTATTATGTAGCATTTTTGGGACACATTTTTTCTAATAAAGGGTGTTGAGAGATAAAATGACATATTCATTAATACAGGATTTTATTTTTAAAAGGAGTTCATTTGAAAGTTTATTAAGTGTACATTTATTCATTGTAACATATAACAGTGTGATAATAACAGTTGTTAAATTAAATATGATCGCGTTATTTTCTTTTTGTATATACTACATCCTGCAATTTTGGATCCAGCGCTATTCCAAACACCCCTTCCAAGTCGGGATCTTTTCCATCTGGCATCTTAATCTCGAATTTCTGAAGGATGGATATGAAATATAGAAAGACCTCCACTCTAGCCAATGGCTCTCCTGGACAGGCCCTTTTCCCTGGAAGAAACGGTTGGAGAAAATTAAGGGGTAAAATCATACAAGACGGTGCCCCTCATATAAACACGGCGATAGCCGCTGGAGCTTGGCGATCGCCAAGTGCGAGCGCTACGGATCTTGGCGCCAAGCTCCAGCCATGGCGCCAAGCCACCCTGGCGACCGCCAAGCTTCAACAGCTATCGCCTTCTTGTGACGAATAAACACAAGTATTTACCACTAAAATTTTTACAAAGAAACACAAATTCTAAGTAAATGACACTATATAAAACAGTCAAATCCACAACAAAACATTAGAAAAAGTAGATTAAACAAGCACTTACCTCACCTTTCCCACCTCATTTTTTAATGGAAGGACCGGGAACATCCATTACAACGATGAAATTCCCCAAGACGAAATAAAGACGAAATTCCCCGAGACGCTCACTAACTTACGATAAAGGGTCCGTAAAACGGAATCAAAAACACAAGGAAAATCCAACACAAACTTATTCCACTCAGAATCAAAGAACACCAAACTTCAATCTTCATGCAATTAACACTAAATGAAAATTCTATACTTCAAATGCACCGCGTTTAATTTTCAGAATTGCCAGTCAAATTCTGATTAAAAAAAAAAAAAAAACGATTTTCCAGACCAACATGTGATAAAAAATCCAGACGATTTTCAAGTTTATGACGTCAGCTTTACATATGTTCTCCAAGGGCGGAACCAGAAACTCTTTCGGAGGAGTGCGCAAATTGTGAATATTCATTTTATCTAGTGTAAAGCCTGCTAAATATTGGTAAAAGCCCCATTTATGTAGTGTAAAAACATTTTTCTTGGAGGGGGCGCGCGCCCCTCTGCGACACCCCCAAAAAAACATCAGTGGGTCCGGCCACCGCCTCAAAAGGGCCCCCTCGAAAATATGCTAACGCGGGCCCCTCTGCGAGACCCAAAAAAACATCAGTGGGTCCGGCCAACGCCTCAAGGGGGCCCCCTCGAAAATATGCTAACGCGGGCCCCTCTGCGAGACCCCAAAAAAACATCAGTGGGTCCGGCCAACGCCTCAAGGGGCCCCCTCGAAAATATGCTAACGCGGGCCCCTCTGCGAGACCCAAAAAAAACATCAGTGGGTCCGGCCACCGCCTCAAAAGGGCCCCTCGAAAATATGCTAACGCGGGCCCCTCTGCGAGACCCAAAAAAACATCAGTGGGTCCGGGCGGGCCCCTCTGCGAGATCCAAAAAAAACATCAGTGGGTCCGGCCACCGCCTCAAAAGGGCCCCCTCGAAAATATGCTAACGCGGGCCCCTCTGCGAGACCCAAAAAAACATCAGTGGGTCGGCCAACGCCTCAACGGGCCCTCGAAAATATGCTAACGCGGGCCCCTCTGCGAGATCCAAAAAAAACATCAGTGGGTCCGGCCACCGCCTCAAAAGGGCCCCCTCGAAAATATGCTAACGCGGGCCCCTCTGCGAGACCCAAAAAAAACATCAGTGGGTCCGGCCACCGCCTCAAAAGGGCCCCCTCGAAAATATGCTAACGCGGGCCCCTCTGCGAGATCCAAAAAAACATCAGTGGGTCCGGGCGGGCCCCTCTGCGAGACCCAAAAAAAACATCAGTGGGTCCGGGCGGATACCCTCTGCGAGATCGCAAAAAAAACATCAGTGGGTCCGGCCACCGCCTCAAGGGGGCCCCCTCGAAAATATGCTAACGCGGGCCCCTCTGCGAGACCCAAAAAAAAACATCTGTGGGTCCGGCCACCGCCTCAAAAGGGCCCCCTCGAAAATATGCTAACGCGGGCCCCTCTACGAGTCCCAAAAAAAAACAGTGGGTCCGAGCGAGCCCCTCTGCGAGATCCAAAAAAAACATCAGTGGGTCCGGCCACCGCCTCAAGAGGGCCCCCTCGAAAATATGCTAACGCGGGCCCCTCTGCGAGACCCAAAAAAACATCAGTGGGTCCGGCCACCGCCTCAAGAGGGCCCCCTCGAAAATATGCTAACGCGGGCCCCTCTGCGAGACCCAAAAAAACATCAGTGGGTCCGGCGGGCACTCTGCGACATCCAAAAAAAACATCAGTGGGTCCGGCCACCGCCTCAAAAGGGCCCCCTCGAAAATATGCTAACGCGGGCCCCTCTGCGAGACCCAAAAAAAAACATTAGTACAAGTTGAAGCAAATTAGAATAGTAGACGAAAGAACAGGAAAAAACGAAAAATAACAATAACGCATGCGCAAAACGCAAATTAACAGCTTAGTGACGTCAAATTGAGCAAGCGAATTCGTTACATTCATCGATACATACATTCGAAAATATGCTAACGCGGGCCCCTCTGCGAGACCGAAAAAAAAAACATTAGTACAAGTTGAAGCAAATTAGAATAGTAGACGAAAGAACAGGAAAAAACGAAAAATAACAATAACGCATGCGCAAAACGCAAATTAACAGCTTAGTGACGTCAAATTGAGCAAGCGAATTCGTTACATTCATCTGCTTACGTCACACAGTAGCTAGATTAAAAAACAACTATTACGCATGCCCGAAAGTGCAAGAAATTTCGCATCTTTCAATAGTTCTAAATTATCCAATTTACAATATTTGACGCATTATCATTCCTTCAAAAAAAAACGTCGCCAAGCTCTACACATTTCTTTATGGTTGCCAGTCAAACAACCATCGGCAGGGTACTTTACTAACGTTGAACATCGCTCACGATGTCGCCAGAACCAAGGGGCACCGGATACGGAACATAGACCAATTAAGGAATCGCTGCCAACATCACTTCCGCAAACTTGACAGAGTTGAAAATATTCATATAGCAATAGAAAGCACCCGCTGTTCGTACGGGACTAGAGAATTGCAAGCACGTCAGTTGAGTGACAAGCGAGAGCTTGTGTTTACCCTTTAACCCTTTGAGGCGAAACACTTTCCCAATGCTGAAAAAAGGGCAGCCGTTGCCATCGCTCGACTTAACGACCAGCAAGAGGGCGGACGATCGAAACGTTCATCGCGTGCCCCACAGGTCTAGAGATCCATTTTTTGAAGCAGCAGCACAGCCAGCTGTCGTCAAAAATGGATCTAGATCTGTGGCACGCGATGAACATTTCGATCGTCCGCTATCTTGCTGGTCGTTAAGTCGAGCGATGGCAACGGCTGCCCTTTTTTCAATATTGGGCAATTTATCCAGCTCTTCTCGCATTCTTCCATTTTTCAGCAGATGTCAGTGCTGTTCAAAATAATCGTGACCATTTTATTTATGGGAAAGGACGTGCTAAAAAGTAAAGGATTCTCGTGGACCTATGTCACCCGCAACTATTTTTATAGAAATCCAATCTATTCTTCGTGACTGGCAACAGTCAAAACGTCAGAGTTGGGTGTTCCCAGAGCGGGAACACTGCGTGTTAAAGGGTTAACCTTTCGGTGTCCTCGCCGTGAGGACACAAAACTCTGACGTTTTGACTGCTACCAGTGACGAAGAATAAATTTAATTTCTATAAAAATACTTGAGGGTGACATAGTTAGTCGAGAATCCTTTACTTTTTAGCACTCTCATTTCTCGTAAAAATTTTCGATTATTTTAAAAAATGTCAGGATTATTTTCAACAGAACTAGTATCTGCAGTAAAATGGAGAATAGTATAGAAATACATTGTGACAGAAGAACTGGATAGACTACCCAATGCTGGAAAAAGGGCAGCTGTTGCCATCGCTCGATTTAACTACCATCAAGATGGCGGTCGATCGATGGCGGTGCGCGCACAGCCCAGCTGTGTCAAAAATGGTCTCTAGGATCTGTGACACGCGATAAACGATTCGATAGACGGCCATCTTGCTGGTAGTTAATTAGAGCGATGGCAACGGCTGCCCTTTTTTCAGCATTGGGAAATGGTTGCTCTATAAAGAGTTAATTTGCTTATGTTGCATTAAACCATGAAAACGATGCTAAAAATTTCAACTGAAATTACCGTTATAAACTCCAAAGCTTAATATGCAGCTGAAAAATCAAAGTCGAAATTTTTACTGGAAAAATTCAGTAGTTAACACGAACTTAATCCCACTTCTTGTAGTTCAAAATCAGATTTATCCTACTGAAATATGTTACAAGCGATTTGTTTATCCTGGAGGAGCCGGTAGCTGCGAGATTTGGTACGCCGCTAATCGCCTGTGCGTATGGTCTTGGGTTCAGTTCCCACAAGGACACACCACCATGTTTGTTTTTGTCCAAATATTGAACAGTAAATATAAACTATGAACTTGCATGCAAGCAATAAATAACGGCGATGAAGGCCTAACACACGGCTAGCCATCTCAATAAACCTGCACTCCATCTTTGTTTTTACCACTTAAACCTTGTAGCTACGGTGAATCCTCTATAAGACCTACTTCACTATTAATTTAACTGCAAAAAAATGCAATATGCGCAGCTTAACTCTATATTTGCTGCATAACTGTCTAAAATTTCAAATCGATCTGTTTAATAGTACCAGAGACTCTTTCTCTCACTGTGAAAAATATGTGGAAAATCTTTACTAAACAGTAAGCAGATAGATTTTTAAAACATATAACACTTTTTTTTCTGTAAATTTCACGAATAGCTGTTAAAAAAGAAATTAACGCGAATATAACGCGATATTTTCTCACAGACCATTTCCCCTTAAAAGCCTGACTCGCGCTAAATTCGAGGTCTAGATAACGGAATGTAACAACTCTTCTTATTGGTACGTTACTTAATTTTATTGCCATGAATGTAAACTTTGTCTTTACTTATTATTAAATTATTACTCTTTATTGATTATCCAACTAAATTTTAAATGAATGAATGAAATAATTGCAAATACCGATTGACCCAAAAGTCAGAAGCTTTAAAAATTAATTAAAAACGAACAAAAACTGATAGAAAATTGTGGTTTGCACAAATAGCTCAAGAAGGAGATCGTATTTTTTTAATGACAAGAAAGTTTGCACTTCCAAATGTTGCCGATAGGTGTCGCTGACACTCATTATGGAAGTAAGTTTCCAATAAAAAAAATTCTGAAATTTCTAGTCTTATAAATGCAAACCGCAGTTTTGTATCGTTGTTTGTTCTCTTTTAATGAAATTTTAAACTATGATGCACCCAGAATGCGCCAAAAGCTTGTGAAAAATTAAAAAATTCATTAAAAAAGACAAAATCATGATACGAAATTGCAGTTTGCATGCAAGAAATTAATGCAAATTCGAGATTTTTTTTTTCTTTTTTTGAACCGCTTCCCAATGTGCACGTCAGTGCCACCTATAGGCTACATTTGGGAACTACAAACTTTTTTGTTATTTAAAAAATCCGATCACCTTCCACCTATGTGTGCAAACCGCAATTTTCTATCATTATTTGTTCTTTTTTTTTAATAAAATTTTTAACATTTTTAAGTACTTTTTGATCACTCGGTATCTTAATGAAACAATTTCGGTAAATTTGGATTATTATTATTATTATTAGTAGTAGTAGTATTTAGATATCTACGAAAAATTTCGCTGTGGCTTAAATTCGATATGAAGTTATATGCGGGCTAATACGGTATACTTTTAGTTATCAGAGGGGGAAGCCCTGTAGATGGTATAATGTCCACAAATACAACTTTTTAGTCGAAAAAGGAAAAAAAAAAAGGAATTACCGATAGAAAAAGGTACGTATTGTTCTTTCCTCAGCACTTCTTTTTCATCTTCAGACAAGAATCTCTCTGGTCTGAATTCCTCGGCGTCTGGTCCCCAGTAATCTGGATCGTGGTGGATGGCCCAGTGGTTGGAGAGAACGCGGGTGTGCTTCGGTATGAAGTGCCCGTTGATCTTTGTATCGGCTAACGTGCTGAAAACGGATTTTGTAAGATAAGTCTAAAGAACATAGTGTCGAACATCGATGAAATAAAAAAAAAACTAAATAAAAGTCATTGTTCTAATGCACTAGCACCTTTTTTTCAGAAAAGTGAAGCACTCTTGCTTCCCAGACCAAAGGTTGTTAACCCTCTCGTCACCGAATTATGAAAAATCAGAGAAAGAAAATCTGTCTAGCATTGAATGCATCTGAAATACTATTATAAATCATGCAAAAGTATTTTTTTCTAATGTCGATTTATATTAGATTTTTCTAATATTAATTTCTGGATTTTCGAAGCATTTTGTTACGCTAAAATTAATTGAAAAGGATGCACAAATTAGGTAAAGGTTGAGGAATAAGAAAAAAAATTATAATTACCTTAAAAAGAAAAAAAAAAACGGTAAAAAAGCAGCGTAAATATTATCTTAATTTTTCTTCTCAAGCAATGAATCGAAAACTGTAAAAAATTATCTAAATGGACTAGTTCTGCAATCTAGACACGATGTATCCATCCGGTTAAGAGCCTCCTATACTTTCTACATGAATGAATGATGTTGATATCACAGAAGGAAAAAAATACTCAATTCAAGTGTTTTCTCTCTAAATATTGCTAATTTGAAGTATGAGCCTCATATGAGATTCAGGGTGACGAGAGGATTAAAAATACACTATTTATTTTCAACCCTTTTCATTCGAGGTCTTTTTTGCTCGAATTAACCAACAACTGAAGAATTATCTGCTCTCCGGCTGATTTCATGAGTTTTTTGCTGCCAGCTTAAAATGCTATCAGACACAATACAAAGCTCTAAAATTATATATTTTAACATTACTTCAAAGAAGGACATATGTTAGACACATTAAGCTTTATGTCTTTACAGTGGAGTCTTGATTTATGCGAAAGATGCGTTCCAAGAACCCTCGCGTAGTTGCAAATTTTGCGTATGCGACTTTTTTACACACATACACAACTATTTTAGACACTTATAAACACCCTTCACACTGTTTTAGCCCTTTAACGTTCGATGAACTCCCCGTGAGGACACAAAACTCTGACGTTTTGATAGTAGTCCGTCGCGAAGAATAAATTTGATTTCTATAAAAATACTTGTAAGAGTGACATAGTTACACGAGAATACTCATACGTTTACTTAGCACGTAATTTCCCGTAAAAATTGTCGATTATTTCTAAAATTGTCAGGAATATTTTTAACAGCACTGGCATCTGCTGAAAAATGGGACTACGGTGGAAATACATTGGTGTAGAAGAACAACTAGATAGATTGCCCAATGCTGGAAAAAGGGCAGCCGTTGCCATCGCTCGATTTAACTGCCAGTAAGATGGCGGTCGATCGACTCGTTCATCGCGTACCGCACATCCAGGGATCATTGTTTGACACAGACTGACTGTGCTGGCAACGGCTGCGCTTTTTTCAGCATTGGGAAATGGATGCGCTTCAAACGGTTAAACTATTCCCTAACTATATATTACCATTTCCCACAGATATTAATGAATAAATGAATGCTGGCGCTTCTTACTGCTGGCAAAAATTCTGGCGCTGTGGGAGAGGAGTCATGTCCGTAAGACACATCGCATTGCAGTGCGATCCCACAGTATATGTCATTGGATAAAGCACTCTCCAAAATGCATTCTCGGCTAGTCGGGGCCAGTCTCAGAGTAATGTCGTTTGCCAGGCTTGTTTCATTTAGAACAAGCCTTTGGAATCCTCTTAGTTCGAACGAGAACAACACGGAGCTTCCCATTTGATCGTGTGTATTCAGAACTGCTGTTGCATACACGCCATTTCGTTCGTGATCGTCAAAACATTGATCTATTTATCGTATATTCCATGCTTATTGGACTCAGTAACTCCGAAAGAGATATTCTTATTGTCCGGCCTGCCGAGTTCGAACTGACGTCTGAAATACAGCCCGAACCGTGACAGCTAGTCCATTTGAAAGAAGAAACTTCTGTGGAGATTTTAAAACAATATCATTGTGCACTTCATAAGATTGCACACAAAGTTCAGGAGACAAACTCATGAAGTGATATTGATGAAGCAAAACATCGTTACCACAGAAGTCTCAATGGTAAGCCTCCTCGAGAGCAAAACGCTAAGTAGTTATTTAACTTTTGTTTTAAATTGGAATTGCACCTTTACTACTACTATAGAGCTGTAAAACAACGGAAAAGTTTCTAACGATATCCGTAAAATTTTATTTGTTGTAGTATCATTGAAATTCTAGGAAAGGGTTTTCTGGATTTTACTGCTGCTGTTCTGTAAATCTAGAAGTTGTGAAAAAAAATATTAGAAAGCCTTGGGCTCCTCTTTGTCTTTATTCCTAAACTGGAAGTTTTTTGTGTAATAACTATAGAAACAAAATATTCCATGTGCTTCTATCTTGCTTTTAATAACAGACTATTGTCGTATATTTAGGAAACTTATTTCCTGCAAATTCTAGAATAAATTCTATTTCAGAGAGGAACTGATTCTTGATGTACGGAAATTCTCCTGCATTGAAGTATAAATGGAAAACCTGTTAAACTTTAGCGGAAAGTTTCCAGTAACTGTACAGTTATTTTTTTTAGAGTGGTGGTACGGAGGAGTCCAACATAGATCTAAAAGAAAGTGAGAAGGCATCCGGTGATCTAACATGCCTTTTAAAAAAATCCAACATAGGGTAGTATTCCAAGTGAATCAGAGAGTATTCCAAGTGAATCAGAATCTAGGAATTTGCGGAATTCCGTCGTTATTTCGACTAAGAGAAGAAAGGGCGCACTCACAAAGATTGCAAAATGTATTGCGAATGGATGCTCTTGTCGTGGAATTTACGGAATCTTTCTGGATTCCGGATTCCAATCTGCTGGAACAGCCCCCTTGGCCAACCTGTATTTTTTTATTTACAAACACAAACAGAACCAGATCAAAACACGAGAGAGGGTTAAAAATCCAGAGAGATGGCACCAGAACTTACCAGAGCTACAGGAACTGCCCTGGTATTGAACTGAACCCAGAGCAAATCCTTGCTTGTCCTGCCATTTTCGCGAAATTAGAACTAATAACCCACAGTCCCCATGCTGATCGTTATCGCCAAGGCTTTGTGGACCAAATTTGGTCCAGTTTAAGTCCAATCGTGGGCACGGCAACAGCAACAACGTTTATCTTTTTTTACCAATTAATCGTACTAGACTTGCAACTTACTATCTCAGCAGATTCAGCGGGACAAGGGTCCGCCATCGCATCACCTCCATCATGAACGCATCTGTGTAGGGCATCTGGCTGTGGTCTGTCCAGATGGGTAGCCGGCTGGATCCGATGACCTCTTGGATTTCACTGTGGATGCGACTCTGCGCTTTTCGGTCGGATGCTGCCACCAGCACTAGCCACTCAACGCTTTGTCTCACGGTCTCGCTTCCAGCTGTGAAAAAGGCTCCCACCAAGTCCTGAAGCACGCTTTCTTCATGAAATTATACAAAAATCTATCAATGGACATAAAAACTTGTATAATACCTGTTAGATATTTTACGATACTTTAAACTGCTCCACATCTGTCTACGTAGTTTAATATTTTTGATTTTTGTTCTCAAATTTTGCCCATTTCAAGTCTGTTTTACAGAAATCAAATTTTATTTCATTCTCACTCTTTTGTGATTTTATGCAATATGTCGTTTTCTCCACATTCGAGTTTTTGGCACTAGGTTTTCATTCTTTAGTTGGAATTCATGCCTAATATTAGATTCTCGATTTGTTCGATCTCAATCCGTTTCGCGTATCTAAATTATTCACATGTCGCGAAAGCGTCTATAGACTCTAATGTCATCTTTTACCTCCGATATAGGCATTCGGCCAACTAGGGTGCCTTGAATTTGAATACATTTGCATTAATCCTAAAAGTAAGGCTCAGTTACCATTTGCAATCAGTAGGTGACACAATAAATGACTCATTCACGTACATTTTTACTTTCCGAACATGTACCATGTAAGGAAAGTATTGTAATCATGAAAAAATTCGAATTAGAGATTTTGGTGTATTGACACGTTTTGAGGTCTTCTGAATTCATTTATGCTATTTTTACGAGATGTATGTATGTATGTGTGTATGTGTGTGTGTGTGTGTGTGTGTGTGTATGTGAGTGAACACGATAGCTCCTGAACAGGGCATGCGATTGAGCTCAAATTGGGTATATATGTTATAAACCACCGTCGCAAGACCGGTATTGATTTTGGTGTGTATAGGACTTACAGTTTTTCTACAGGGCTACGACAAAGATTTCTTTTACATTATGGCCTATGGAGGAAAATTCTGGAAAGTGCGCTAGCGTTTAAACGGTACATTCGATTGAGCTCAAATTGGGTATACATGTTATAAACCACCGTCGCAAGACCTGCATTGATTTTGATGTGTATAGGACTTACAGTTTTTCTACAGGGATAAAATAAAGATTTCTTTTACATTATGGCCTATGGGGAGAAATTCTTGAAAGTGCGCTAGCGTTTAAACGGTACATTCGATTGAGCTCAAATTGGGTATACATGTTATAAACCACCTTCGCAAGACCGGTATTGATTTTGATGTGTATAGGACTTATAGTTTTTCTACAGGGCTACGACAAAGATTTCTTTTACATCTATGGGCCTATGGGGAGAAATTCTTGAAAGTGCGCTAGCGTTTAAACGGTACATTCGATCGAGCTTCAATTTGGTATATATGTTTGAATTATTCATCGATTAAAATTTATTTAAATGCTTGGTAATGATCTTAATCGTAAGTGTTCGGAAAGTCGAGTGGAGTCACTCCAGATTTTTTTAGTTAGTACTAGAACGGCAATTCAAGAATACTAGATATTCGATCCGTGCGGATATCCCCTTATAATTTTCATGTACATATATACAGCGTGATTATAATTAAAGTTTCAAAACGGTATAAAAAAAGAACCACTGATCAGAATGACGCCAAATTTGTCAATCACGCTGTATATATAAAAGCATATTTTCTCAATTTTCGTTGGCCATTTTATTATGAATGTGGGACAACGTTATCCTCTATGAAAGAAAAGGGAATATTTCCCAGTTAGTAAAATATGATTTATACACTAATCAGGTGATGTAAAAAAGTTTCAGCCTTGCATGATAAAAAGACTCACACATAATTTTAAACGAAGTTGGTGAGGGGCTATACATTACCAATAATAAAGCAAAAGTATTATGCATTTATGCAATGATTGCTTCCTTTCGTAATTTGTGTGCAATACCTGAAACGCGATATTCCGACGTGATTTTTTACATTGGAGAACCATTGAAAAATGGTTAAAGCATGTATTTTTCCCCATACCTCCGTCACTATTTAGGATAAAATTGTGCATCACCTCATTAATATGTGGAGCACATTTTACTGATAGGGAATTTTTCGTAAAGGGGCCGTATAAAAATTTAAATTTTGTATTCATTTAGATTTAGTCTCCTAAAAATTTTAGCCGATACCTTAAAATTCTCCACCTTGTTTTTTACGTAACTTTGTAATTTATTGTGTATGGCTATGAGTTGTATTTATTTAGTCCAAGTTAGTATGGTCAGGTGAGTCACTTTATACGTACTGGTGAACGTGGGATCTCCTTTACGCTTTTGAACTTCCAGTAGATAGCCATCAATGAAATCTCTGACGTTTTCAGGATTCAAGGTTCTTTCGTGCTCTTCTATTTCCTCCCTGTAATGAAAGAACTTCAATATATGCTCAAAATACGAAGTTAAACCTTTAAGAGATGCACGGCGCAACACCTCACTGGGTAACTGCTGATGTAGCCATCGAAGAGAACACAATATTCATGAAATGTTTATTTACAATAATAACGGCACTCAATTAAACAATATGTATATTTACTTCATGCGGCGATAAATTTTAACACGGTTTTATAAATTCCCGCAAAACTCATTAAAATATTAAACTCAAGCTGCATAAAAACTCGGCGATGTACTGAAAGCCGCCATTTTCTGACGTAAATATACAGAAACTCGTAACAAATATAAACTCAGTCATTATTTTAATCGTCTCAAAAGAGAGCATACTTTTCCTTTTCTTTTATTCATTTGTTACTTAGGCAACCACGCACTGCATCATTGCAAAGTAAAAAAAAAATAATAATGAGAATTTAGTGTTTACATTCATAATATCGTTCACATGCTAGTTTGGTAAATTAGAAACGTGAAAAACTAGCTTGCAGTTTTGCACGTGCGCACCAAATGCTTTATTTTTCAATCGCTAGTATAGGAAAAGTGGTATGTCGCTTCGCTACTCGATTTCCAATGTTTACAGATTTGAAACTCAGCCAGTTTGAGGAGAATCTCAGCAAGCAGCTATCGAGAGAGTCAGTTCCTTTAGTATTTCACCGTGGTTTAAAAATTGAAAAGTCACGGATTTTTATCTTCTACACGACGTCCTTGCTGAAGAGGATTGGGTATCCCCCTAACACTCACAAAATTCTATTAAACTTGGCAAAATTAGATAATTAGTTGGCAAACTTGGTAAAAAAAAATTAACAAAAACTACAATTTACTTTCTATTTCTAGTACACTTGGCAAAATTACGCAAACCCAGTTGGCAAAATGTAAAAAGTTGGTAATATAGTTGATCAAAAAATAAATAAGTTGGTTAAAACCAATATTTGACTTAGCAGCTTATCGACATCTTCCCCCACGCACTAAAAAAATGTCTTAGCAAAGGCTCTGCTTTGATAACACCAGCCTGCAACAATTTCTTGTTTTAAAAGTAATAGTTGTTTTTTATGTATTTTCGCATGCTTATTTCAAAAATAATATCAGTTTTTACGTATAACGTAAAGTTTTTTTTTAAAAGTAAATTTTTTAAATAAGTAAAAATACACTGATTTTTTGCGATTTGGGTAGGATAAATTAATAAAGTATGTATGTTTATTTGTTTAAATAAATTCTGAAAACCTCGGTTAAAAGAGAAAAAAATTATTAACGACACATACGTCGTTTAGTTGGTACAGGAATCGAGAAAAGCAATTTTTATCATTTTTCAAATCTGATAACTTCTTGGTTTATTATGCTGACATACCTGGTTTGTTACATGAATTAGAAGATATTCCTTATACATAGCTGCCAACCATCCCGATTTCTTCGGGAGATTTCCCACCACAATTTTTAAACAGTTTTATTTTGGATTAAGTTTTTGGCGTTATTTTAAGCATGGATTGCTAGGTAAAAATTAGTGGTGGGAAATCTCCCGAAGAAATCGGGAAGGTTGGCAGCTATGCTTATAATCCGAATGATTGGCGACTATTTATAGATTCCTCAAAGAGGAGTCTAAAAGCAGTTTTATTGCTTAACGAATCTAAACTTGGATTGCTAGGTAAAAATTAGTGGTGGGAAATCTCCCGAAGAAATCGGGAAGGTTGGCAGCTATGCTTATAATCCGAATGATTGGCGACTATTTATAGATTCCTCAAAGAGGAGTCTAAAAGCAGTTTTATTGCTTAACGAATCTAAACTTGGATTGCTAGGTAAAAATTAGTGGTGGGAAATCTCCCGAAGAAATCGGGAAGGTTGGCAGCTATGCTTATAATCCGAATGATTGGCGACTATTTATAGATTCCTCAAAGAGGAGTCTAAAAGCAGTTTTATTGCATAACGAATCTAAACTTGGATCAGTTCCAGTTGCACATTCCGTTTTCATGAAAGATACATATGAAAGTATGGAGATTCTTCTCACTAAAATAAAATACACTAAACGCAAGTGGGCAATATGTGGTGACTTAAAGGTTATAGGTCTGCTTCTCGGGTAACAAAGCGGATTTACTAAATTTCCGTGCTTTATATGTGAATGGGATAGCAGGGAAAGAGAAAGTCATTGGATAAAAAAGGTATGGCCGAAGAGACAAGAATGGATTCCTATTCCTGGTAAGAAGAATATTTTAAATGAATATTTAATAGATCCACAAAATACTTTATTGCCCCCACTTCACATAAAATTGGGACTCATAAAGCAGTTTGTGAAAGCTTTGGATAAAGGTGGAAAATGTTTTGAGTATCTTGTATCGAAGTTCCCAAAATTGTCTAGCGCTAAAATTAAAGGTGTATTTGATGGAACACAAATAAAGAAATTAGATAAAGATTCCAATTTTGAACAATGTATGACAAATAGAGAGAAGCGGGCTTGGGTTGCATTTAAAGATGTCGTAGAAGGTTTTTTGGGAAATGAGAGAAAAGAAAATTACAAAGAACTTGTAACTGAGTTATTACATACTTATCATCTTTTGGGGTGCAATATGAGCATTAAAATTCACTTCCTTCACTCACATTTGGAATACTTCCCAGATAATTTAGGAAAAATGAGTGAAGAGCAAGGTGAAAGATTCCACCAGGATATAAAGGAGATGGAACGCAGATATCAAGGACGGTGGGATGTTAACATGATGGCCGATTTCTGTTGGTGTTTAAAAAGAGACAGTGATATGGACCATGAACGAAAAACCCGAAAAAGAAGCTTCTTGACTTCAAGAAAAACACAGAAGTTATCATAATATTGTAAATGAACAGCATTATTGTGTTTAGTTAATAGTAACTACAGTTGCAAACTACATAGCAACTGTAGTTACTAACTACAGTTGCTATGTATGCATTATACTGCATTTTGCTAATTTTTTCATCGTCATTTGTAAAAAATCCTTACGTGTTACATAAAATTTAGTTTGCATTTTGGAATGACATCATCATTGCTGATATAAATCAATTAAAATTTTACAAACAAGAAAAAAAAAAATTTTTTGCAGGCTGGTGTAATCTAAGTAAATGAAAGAAAACTAAAATTTCTTCGTTTCAGAGCTGAGTGGATTAAATTTTACTCATTTCTCCGGATAAATCATTGTCTATAAAACAATCGTTGTAAAACTAATGAATTGCAAAATGCCACTTATATTGACTTTGTACATATCCTATTTAAATTCTCCCCCCCCCCTCCCCCCCCATGGTTATATGAACAGTAGAGTGGTCACAAGAAATCAATTTATGAACTTTTTCTGGGGCAACCTCCCCAGAAAGTTGTCATTTTGCTAGAAAATGAGATTAGTAAATTTTCAGCTCATTTGCATAGTATTAACCCGGGCTTCATGAAGGCCAAAATTTGTAAACGCCGTGATTTTTCGAAAACAAATTGCAGTTTTTCCATCTTAAAATAGATAAAATTAGACAGAGAAACATAATTTTGGTCTCGTTTCATAAAAAAATTCTTATCTTCAAGTGGCGGGTGGTTCTCCAAGACAAGAACGTTATTATATTTAACAAGACCAAAGTTATGTTTCTAGGATCAATTCCATTTATTTTATGATGAAAAAAAATATTTTCTTTGCGAAAAATCGTGGTTGTTCTAAATTTTGACCTCAATGAGGCCTGGGTTGATATTATGCAAATGAGCCCAAACCTTACGAATCTCATTTTCTATCCAACTGACAAGTTTTAGAGGATGTCCCATGAGGTAAGAGTTAAAAAAAAGATTCCCCATGTAGCTTGTGACCACCCTAACGAACAGCGATCTTGAAGTACTAATTGGAAAAAAAATCTATGCACTCTGTACTAACATAATGTATTTTCGAATGCCCTCGTTCATTTTCTTAAGTCTCATGGGCGGTCCGACATTCAGCATCGTGAAGGCTCTGTGCAGCCACGGATAGAAAAGCAGCCATCCTGCTTGTCCCGCTTGCATGGTGGTTTGGTTGACCACCCTGGTCAGCATCTTCCTCAGTGGGTGGTCATATTTCATCCGCTTGCCGAAAACCAGCGATCCGATGTTGTTGGACATGCTGGGAGCAAGGAACGGCCGAATCGAAAATGGCCTGCCCACGTTCTTTTCGATGGTTTCCAAGAGCTCGTCGATTTCTTCCTGAAGATAGAAAATGCATAAAAGTTCTGAAAATGCATTAAAGTTCCCGAAGAGAGAAAGGAATGATAAATAGAATTTATCCTAAAAACATGAAGTTAGTCTTGTTAAATAGAAAAACGTTCTTGCCTTGAAGAAGCACACGTCACTTCAAGACAAGATTTTTTTTTGTTTTTTTTTTTGGGAAACGATAGCCAAAATTATGTTTCTTGTTTGAATTGTATCCATTTTATGACGAACAAAACTACATTTTTTTTGCGAAAAATTCCGGTTTTTACAAATTTTTACCTCCATGACGACCGGGCTAATATAATGCAACTGAGCTGAAAATTTACCAATCTCATTTTCCAGCAAATTGACAACTTTCTGGGGAGTTGGCCTAGAAAAAATTCGAGAACTGATTTCTTGTGAGCAAGTCTAGTTGTTATATTCAGACAAGTGTGAGGCACGCAACGACTGCTTAGTTGCTGCTTCATCGTCACCTAAACTTGGTCACACACGGATGCCGTGCTTTAAAATCTGATTCTTCTCGGATGCTCGGAAATGCATCATTGTATGTTTACAGTGTGAATCTAAACTCTTGGGCAAAACTTTAAGGGGTGATAGGGCACACAATGAGGAATCGTAATCACATAGCAATCTGGGGTGAAACGCCGTTTTCCCTTACCCAGTCATAATCACTTTTGGAAAAGCATAGAAGTGTCCGTGTAATTTCTTAACCAAGTTTCATAAGCAATAGGCTCGTCTCCGAAAATTTCATCCATGAAATGAAATCAACTTTTTAAACTGTACATTTTAGTCTTCTGTTTTCGGAGAAAAATACATTCGTTTCTGACGAACAAGGGTCGGAAAGTGCACTGTTGTTTCGACACTTTTTCTGAAGTGATTATTAACAGCTATACGAAGACGACGTTGCGGACCCCACATTGCTATGTCATTCTGATTCCTTATTATGTGCCCTATCACCCCTTACAGTTTTGCCCAGCAGTTTAGATTCACCCTGTATTATTCAACTTTAATTTAATTTTTTTCTATTTTTTTTTAAAAAATCTATAGGTAAAATGATAAGTCAAACAAAATAACATGCAAAGCGAATAAAATGAAATTTGGTGACATGATAGGTAGAAAGGTAGAGGTACGGAATTTCCGCTTTTACGAATTAGACTCGAATTTATGCGAAATTTTTTTTTTATAATTGCGAATAGATGCGAAATATAAACAATTTGTGAATAGACGCGAATGTATGCGAATCTTTTTTATTTGTGTAAAAAAGCGCTAAGTATAACTGAAAGAAAATGACGTCGAAGAAGTTGATGGATTCTTCAACTAGTTGTAAATATATTCAATAAACATTAGTTACAGATCTGACATACAGCATTTGTTATTTTCTAATAGTATTAATGACTATGTCATTTTATCTCAACACCCTTTATTGAAAAATGTGTCCCAAAACTGCGACATAAAAGTATGCGACATATTTTACATGTATTTAAATACTAGTTCACGACGGCTTTAATCTATTGTTACACTATTTCGTAAGCTGTAGAATAGGCATCACATGTACTTTTTACATATATTTAAATACTATGAGTTCACAACAGCTTTAATCTATTGTTACACTATTTCGTAAGCTGTAGAATAGGGATCCCATGTATTTTTCTATAAATAGGTTACACTCATAAAAATTTCAACATAGTGTTACCAGGCGAAATACGCGAAAGATGAGAGTAAAATGACATAATTAATGTCGTTTTAATATGACAATAATGAAACTAAAAATTGGGGGGGTTCAGGGGGATCTCCCCCGGACGAGGCTCGAACAGCCGAGTTGTTTTTTACGTGAATTTGCACATTTAAAAATCTGTCCTATCCTTCCTTGATATCGGGAAAGGATGGGACAGTTTCTTGTAATTTTTTTTATATATATAATTAGTAATTTAAAATTATTATCAAATTAATATTTAAAAAAAATTACTAAAATTTCTCTAGATGTTATTTTGAAACTTTCAATGTTGTGCCAATGAAAAATAACTCCAAAGAAATATTTTTGTCAAAAATGAGCCATCCCTCCCTTTATGCGTCCGATATATTTGTGAATCTAAACAAAATAATTCTATCAAGCTCCAGAATGGCTCTATTAACAGTTTATGTTCTTTTAAAAATTTAATTAATGAAAAATAAATTTTAAAATGAAAAAAAGTTCAGTACTATTTCTATTTGATTGTTTCTTATTTTTTATTTTTATGCATTTTGACTCTGCATTAAAAAATTAAAAAATTTATTTTGTTTTATTGAATTCTTTAAAGTGGATTTCAGTATTTAAATGTACAAATATTTGTTATGTGTAAATTAAATACACAGTACAAAAAAAAAATGCAATAACACACAAACCTGTATGTGATCTTCCATTTTTGTTTTCCCAAGTCCTACATCTCTGAGTAGATGTAGACTTACTCTTCTCTGTTCCTTCCACGGTAATCCAAAGAACACTCCCGTTGCTAGTAGAAGATATAGCTACTGTTAACAAAATTCTATTTTCATAATGCACACCAGACTGTGTAACTTTTGATTGAATACCTTTATCCCTGCATGCTGCACTAATTTCAATAGAAATTGAACAACTGAATTGTTAAACAGCCTGTGAGTAAAAATGTGTTGAAGCAATGAGGCCAGTACAGTTATAATGTACCTACATCGGCTACCATTAATTAAGGAAAGATTACGAAAATGACAGTTACTCTAAAAGTTATACGTAAAATTTAATGAAAACTGGTCCACATGTAATAAGCTATAAAATAACACACGCACAAAAAAAATTACCATAGATTTTAGCATACATATAAAATCGAAAAATTGGATGTGTAAGTTTCGTATAGGAAAAGTATCTTCAATATGGAATAGAATTCCTCCTAGACGCAATACAACAAAGCCATACATTAGTTATATTTTGTAAGCTTTTTTGGTTGGCGCTATTTCAACCAAATAATTTGTTCTTTTTTAACAAAACTTTTGTTAAATTAATCAAATATTTCTTTGAATTAACAAAAAGTTTGTTGTTACAAAATATTTACATCACTAGAGTGCGAGCCAAATTTCTTATACCGAACTTACATATATAGTTTTTTATAATAAATGCTTCATGTTTTGAATAATAAGAATATCACACATTTCTTTCAAACTGCGCTTTTTTCGAAAGATTAATGAGTTATTCACAAAGTTGATATGAGAAATTTAGCTTAAATTCGTGAATATCACATGATCGGCGTCGAGCGTGTTTAAAATTCATGCAAGTCAGGGCTAAAAGACAAAAAAAAAATGTCCCGCAGTGGTCTGAGCGCTAAACTCTGTTCCCATCACAACACGGCAAGTGAAGCAGCATCCGGCTTGGCCAGCGCTTGGGAGGGTCAACTCCCTAGTACGGGACAGTATACCCTCACGGGAGCGGGTGCATGTAAAATCCGTCGTGGATCCAGTGTCGACCATGGTATTAAACGATACCTCTGGGGGGGTGCCAATTTCAAGGGGACTGCTCCCTTCTCTGGAACAGGTTCAAAATCAGGGACCAATTCAGCCCTTTCGGGGCAATGGCACCCATCTCCCGGGGATAGTGCAATCTTTTATCCCTGGGCACGACAACAACAACAACAACAACAGCAATTAAAAAATTAATGTTTCTTCACTTATTGCACTATAAACTGATATTAAAAGTAAAGCTGTATGTCTCATGGAAGCTTTCAGAAACAAATCAAAAGCACAAAAGATGTCTACAAAAATGGCTGGAAGAGTTACCTGTAAATATTGCGAAATTGCATATATTTAGCCTTTTATTTCAGAGTGTTTCTTAATTCCTATAGGTTTGTTCTTTGTAACAACGCACAGTGCAACTGCCAAAAGGGAAATTCTGAATTTTTTTTAGTCTCTACCACAGGTGCGGACAACTTTCGGACGGATGCGGGCCAACCTTTAACCCTACAAGACCTCTGATAGCTTATGTGGTACAACCCGATTATCACACGGGCAAGAGGAGCAATAGCCCGGGGTCCCGGTAAAAACAGGGGTCCTGAAATATCTCGATTCTCTAGATTAGAAATTCATATACACTGAAATAATAATAATAATAAAACCCTATCTATTACATGATTGTTCATTACTAGATCAATTTAATGACATATTTTTTAGGAGATAAATAAGATTTGATCAAAGTAAGTACCAAAGCTACAGTTAATTGAAATGCAATCTTTTTTTCGAGTGCCAGTGTCTTGTGTTTTATGATTTAAAGAAGAAAAGATTAAAAATTTTTGTCGGTCTAGGTAAATTTTCTAGCACTGCAAACTTGCCACCAGTGCTTTTTAATAAGCATCCCAGACTTAATGTCCATATGAGCTAATAATTCAAATGGGTTAAGTATTATAAAATAAAAATTATTCTTAGTTATATAATCTTGCTCAAGTATATGTACGTAATTTTAAAATTCCCTGTTGGAAGTTTTAAAAATGGTTTATGATGCAATAACGCAGAAGCGATCAAAAATTAGTTAAAACGCTTGGGGTATTAAAGGCGGTCCCGAAGTAACCTAGTTCCCTGGGGCCTATCTAAGTACGAGCAGGCTCTGGGTACAACCACTTTAATTATTCCTCCACTCTATAAAATACTAGCATAAACATATCTATCGGTTTTTATGAGATATGTTTATGCTAGCTGCTATAGAGATAGCAGCGATATAATTCAGGCGGTAGATGTCATTACTGTTCTCATTACTTTCAAAATAGATTGAAATTCAAATCCTAACTCATTTGTCATTTGTTTAGTTTAGAAAACTAACACAAGATACTTAGCGAAGAGTTTTGACCCGGAAAAAAATACTGTAAGAGAGTTCGTCATGATAGTATAAAATCTGAATACTGCAGCATCAAAATAAATCTCAAAATTTTACAGTTAAGCCTCAGTGTACCAAATATAAAATTGATATAAAAAAAGATTTTCCGGTTAAATATTTGATTGTATTTATTTTTTTTCCTCAACTACTAATCACTAATATCATCGCATACATTTGTTTCAGACACAGAAAAAAAATCGAGCATTGTAGGGTTAAGATGTTAGCGAAGTCGAGGACCGCATATTTGGAATTTTGAATGGGGTTTTATTATGTTCCACGGGCCGAATCAAAACAAACGGGCGGGCCACATCTTGCCCGGGGCCTGAGGTTTCCTAAATGTGGTCTACCACTTAATTTCAATTAAAAAAAAGCTTCAAAAATTGCCTGATCTCCTGAAAGAACAGACTTAAACACGGTACGCTGGAAGTCCAGTGTCGGTTGCCCTGTGTATTGGAGGTTGCCCATTTGTGATCTACCACAGTTTAATTCAACTAAAAAACTTCAAAAATTACATGATCTCCTGACAGGACAGCCTTAAAACACGGCAACAGGGTCGGTTACCTATAGATGGGATGTTCCCCATTTGTGCTCCACCACAATTAAATTAAATGAAAAAGAACTTCAGAAGTTGCATGATCTCCTGAAAGAACAGCCTTGAACAGGGCATGCTGAAAGCCCAGGGTCGGTTATCTATACATGGGGGATGTTGCTCATTTGTGCTCAACCACAATTAAATTCAATGAAAAAGAACTTCAGAAGTTGCATGATATCTTGAAAGAACATCCTTTAAACAGGGCATGGCATGTTGGAAGCAAAGGGTCGGTTACCTATAGATTCCTCGTTCTTGAGAAAGGGCATCTCGATTGGTCTTCCCATACATGCATCCTGCAAAAAAGCCTCTTTGGTAGATTTAAAGTCGTTCAGAATGACTACGTTTGTTGTACCGAGGCGGATCCTGAAAAAATATATGTAAAAAAAGAAAAACAAAATTAAAATCTAAAACACTTTCACATTTTAAATACGCATTAAAGCGCTGTATATTAAAAGCGTATCATAATCCATGCGTCGCGTCGTCCCTACTTTTTTCAATTATTCTATTTAGTTGGAAAGTGTATCATTATTCAAAAGTGTGCAGCAGTTTTCTTCCTTGTTCCATAAAATATTTCTTTCGAATCGAAATCCATATTAAAATTGCCTACTAAAACTGCTTTACAATCTTCGCCAAGCATATTCCAACTATACTTCAAAATTTTAAATGCTGTTTGGAGTGGACATCATAATCCATCAGTGTGCCCTGTTTGTCTTTCTTGGTCTATAAACACTTCTTCAGAATAGAAATCTATATCAAAATTGCGTACCAAAACGGTTTTGCAATCTTTGCTAAGAATATTCCAACTATATTTCACAACTATATTCATAAATACTGTTTAGAACGATCATCATAATCCTTGAGTGTTTGTCTTTCTTATACCACAAACACATTTTAAGAATATGAAATCTATAGTAAAATCGCCTACCAAAACTGTTTACCAACCTCCGTCAAGCATATTCTAACTATGCTTCACCTTTATAAATACCATTTGGAAAGTGTATCATAGTCTATGAGTGCACAGTATTAGTCTTCCCTGTTCCATAAAACACTTCGGAATTGAAATCGTTATACTAAAACTATTTTACAATCTTCGCCAGGCATATTTCAACGATACTTTTACTTTGTAATAAACTGTGGCGTTTGCCAGTTTCTATTCAAATTTGGAAGATATCATCAAGTTAGGTTCGGTTTTGAAGACATATATTTGGCGCCAAATTTCGCGATCTCTTATCAAAAATTGCAAACCTTGTGCGACATCTAACATTTTAATAATGAAAGCTAATAATGAAAGCTTTAACAGAAGATAACGTGCGGTCAATTAAAAGAAGACAACATGAAACACGCGTTCTTTTTTTTTTTTTTTAACACGGTTCTATTTCGTTCGCTTTGGTATTTTCTGTTGACATTTGAGGACATCTTCTGTGGACAGAACTTAACGACGTTATTTGCGTCGAAACGTTTTAGTTGCATTTTACTATAGGGTTCCCAGATAGCGAGGGGTTAGAATAAAATGCTGAAAGTCGCATTGGTTTCCAGATTTTGATGATTTATCGCCAATTTTCGCGCCAAAAAGCATGTTCCCAAAACTGAAATAAGCTTGGCGATATCTTCCTTGTTCGGCGAGAAAACTGGTAAACACTATACAGCATATTACAAGCGAGAAGTATACTTAGAATATGCCTAGCGACAACTGTAAAACAGTTTGCGCTCCGCGAAGGACTTTCTAAGGAGTCCTAACCCGTACTTACGCGAAGTTTTGGGGAAAACAACTGAAACTTTCGAAAGGCTAGGTCGACGGACGCGAGTTGGGCTTGAAACAGGCACTTTCCGTCTCCCAGTTGGGATTGCTATGTACTTTGGAACTGGTCGTGACCCCAAAAACTGAGAACGTACGGATATTGATTGTAATTTATTGTATAGAAATGAAAAGAAAATTATAGGAATTACAACTTTTTACTTTCTGAACATGTACCATGTAAGGAAAGTATTGTAATCATGAAAAAATTCGACTTCGAGATTTTGGTGTTTTTACACGTTTTGAGGGCTTCTGAATCCATTTATGCTATTTTTACGAGATGTATGTATGTATGTGTGCATGTGTGTGTGTGTGTGTGTGTGTGTATGTGTGTTTGTGTGTATGTGAGTGAACACGATAGCTCCTGAACGGAGCATTCGATTGAGCTCAAATTGGATATATATGTCATAAACCACCGTCGCAAGACCGGTATTGATTTGGGTGTGTATAGGACTTAGAGTTTTTCTACAGGGCTACGACAAAGATTTCTTTTACATTATGGCCTATGGGGGGGAATTTCTTGAAAGTGCGCTAGCGTTTAAACGGTAGATTCGATGGAGCTCAAATTGGGTATACATGTTATAAACCACCGTTGCAAGACCGGTATTGATTTGGGAGTGTATAGGACTTATAGTTTTTCTACAGGGCTACGACAAAGATTTCTTTTACATTATGGCCTATGGGGGGAATTTCTTGAAAGTGCGCTAGCGTTTAAACGATACATTCGATTGAGCTCAAATTCTGTATACATGTTATAAACCACCATCCTAAGACCGGTATTGATTTTGGTGTGTATGGGACTTATAGTTCTCCTAAAGGGCTACGACAAAACTTTCTTTTATGCTATGGCATAATGGCATATGGGGAGAAATTCTTGAAAGTGCGCAAGCGTTTAAACGGTGCATTCGATGGAGTTTCAATTTGGTATATATGTTTGAATGATTCATCGATTAAAATTTATTTAAGTGCTTGGTAATGATCTTAATCGTAAGTGTTCGGAAAGTCGAGTGGAGTCACTCCAGATTTTTTTACATTAACTGTTTTATTGCTTGACGACGCGATAATTTACCATAAATTCATAAAGAAATGCTGCCTTTTATAAAAATGATTTTCAGCAACTTCGGGTATCACAACACTTCGAATGTGAAGGCACAATTTTTTTTCGGGTCGGGGTCATGGTAGTCGGGGTATTGCAATTACAGTCGTGACTGTAAATTGCAAATAAAAGTTTTACATATTTTTCAGGAAAATGAGAGCACTCATTATTAGCAATACAGTGCTGTTAAAATCAAGCAGGTTTTTGGGCGTCGACAGAACTTGCCTACATAATTTGTCACGCCGAGGCACTTTTCAAATATATTTGCCAGATAATACGGAAGGGGCGGGGCAGAGAATGAAGTGTAGAAAGTCACACGAGGTTTGCAATTTTTAATAATTGATCGCGAAGTTTGTTTCCAAAAAATAAGTCTTCGAAACCGAACGAATCTTGCTGTAATCGTCCAAATTTGGCTCGAAACTGCCAAACGTCACAGTTTATTAGAAAGGGAGAGTATAGTTAGAATATGCCTGGCGAACATTTTAAAATAGTTTTAGTGAGCGATTTTAATACAGAATTCAATTCCGAAAAAGTGTTTAATGGAACAGGGATAACAAACACGGTACACTCGTATATACGGTACGTTTTTCAAATGGTATTTGTGAAAGTGAAGTATAGTTCGAATATGCCTGACAACCATTATTAAGCAGTTTTGGTAGGCGATTTTAATGCCTTCGAAACAAAACCAAGCTCGGCGATATCTTCCAATTTGGCTAGAAACAGGCAAACGCGTCAGTTTATCACAAAGGAAAATTATAGTTAGAATATGCCTGGCGAAGATAGTAAAGTAGTTTTACACGCTTAAACCCAAAGAGCGAGAAAAACGATACATTGCGGAGCGATCCGTTTCCATGGAAACCTACCGGTATTTCCTCAAAAGTGCGCTTTTTTCGGAGAATTCTCCTACTCGCTTATTGTAATATTACACCCCGCTCTTGTGATCGGAAAACGCTCCTAAAAGAGAAGCGCACATTTGAAAACTGGGCCAAAAATCCCTCCGACTGATCGAATTTCGCTCGTTTGGTTTGAGTGTGTACGTAGTAAACGATTTTAATATAGATTTTAACTCTAAAGAAATGTTTTTGGAACAAGAATGACGGACACTTCACACTCATGGATTATGATACACATTCCAAACAGAGTTTAAAATAGTGAGGTACAGTTGGAATATGATTGGCGAAGATTGTAAAACAGTTTTAGAAGGTGATTTTAAGACTGATTTCGATTCCAAAGAAGTGTTTTATGGAACAGGGAAGAAAAATACTGCACGTTCATAAATATTGATGCACTTTCCAACTTAATGATACGCTTTCAATATATAGCACTTTAGTGCGTATTTAAAATATGAAACTGTTACAGATTTGATTTTTTTTTTTTTTACTTAATGTCGTTGTTTATATTTTTTCTTCAGTCTGAGTGAATGTCCCAGTTCAATTTTCTTTTCAATTCAATTTTCTTGTTATTCCACTCGACCGAAAGAATTAAAACGCTACAAATTTTGTAATTCATATACTTTTATTGCCTTGCTCGTAATTTCCAAATAGCGTGCGTATATATATATATATATATATATATAATATATATTTGCATTTTTGTTATATATCACTCATTCAGTATTTCTTGGTAAAAATGCTGTTAAATGGCCATATTGAAACCCCATGATGAATCAACTATGGCGGTAGCTCCTTTTCAGCGGAAAGTCCTAATTACAATCACTGATTGCTATGAATATAATAAGAATTATGTAAATAATTACAATTTTTTTTTTTGTTTAGTCAAGCTCAATTACATTTATTCAACTTATTATTTTTCAACTGAGCCGTTTTCTTTGAAAGTGGTGTTAGTCCAGTTTCGTAAAAAAATTAGTCAATTATAACACTGAATACAATCTGTCGTGACCTATTTTCTATGAACTATTACCTGGAAAACCTTTCGAAGTTTTTAGTATAAATTTACGTAGTTAATGAAACTGGAAACTATTCAAACACAAATCTTAACTGTTGCCATATAATACAAAATGGACTTGCACGCTTTTCAAAGAAATCGGTTCAACAGAGAAAGTTAATTATTCGTCTGTTGTTCCGAAAGTAAGTTTCATTATTATTTTTTTTTTCACAGTGAAAGTTTATTGCAAAATAAATAAATAAACAAATAAAAGAAAACAAAATCTGAAACACTTTCGCATTTTAAATACTCACTTAAGTGCTATATTTTAAAAACGTACCATAATGAATGCGTATGCCCTATTTGTCTTCCTTGTTCGATTATGCTAGAAAGTGTACCATAAGCCATGCGGCTGCCCTATTTGTCTTCCTTGTTCCAGTACGTTGGAAAGTGCATTGTAATTCATGAATGGGCAGTATTTGTCTTTCTTGTTCTATTGGAATTGAAATCACCTACTAAAACTGTTTTATAATCTTCACCAGGTGAGTTCTAACAATTATTTGAACTTAATAAATACGGCTTGAAAATTGCATCGTAATCCATGTGTGTGCCGTGTTTGCCTTTCTTTTTTCCATAAAATACTTTTCAGAATTGGAATCCACATATATTAAAATCGCTCTTTAGAACTGTTTTACAATCCCCATGAGGCATAGTCTAACGATACTTCACGTTTATTTACACCACTTAAATTAATATAGTAAAACCGCTGATCTGGGTATGGTTTTGAGGACTTATTTTTGGGCACCAAACTTGACGATAATTTTGGCAATCGTGACGGCTTTTGACATTTCACTGCCCTCCCACTATTTGGCAACCCTTGAAAAGTTTTCACAATTGGAAAAATGCAGAGAAAACGTGTCGACACGAATCTTGCTCACAAAAAATGTCGACAGAAAAAAAAAACCGGTGGTAACGAAATAGAACTCAAGGAACTATGTCGAAAAACTGTGAAGGTTTTACCCTTTAAAACGTCTATCGCCCAAGGCACCCCTCTCCCGCCCCAAGCGGATGCCCCTCGTGCAGGCTTGCCGAAACACAACACGAACAAACTTCAGAAATTACGGTGCTGTAATAGTAATTCGGGTAAATATAGAATAGGGCATAATTATCTTATAAGGAATGCATTCAAACTGTGGGGAATAACCAAATTAATTATTTCTCTACGTCTATAAAATACTAGTATAGACATCTGTCGGTTTTTAAGAGTATTTATACATATAGATAGCAACAATATCATTTCAGGCTGTTCCGTGTAGATGCACTTACTTTTCACATTATTGCCAAAACTCAGTAAAATTTAAGCGGACACCTTTCGAATATGGTTTTGTTTATTTTAGAAAATGAACAAAAAAATAGTTAGCAAAGAGTTTTGACCCGGAAAAATGACAATGTGTTGGAGTCCGTCCTATCAAGAAATGATTTGAGTACTAAAATTTCAAAATAAATATCAAAAAGGTACAGCTAAGGCCCAGTCTACCGCATACAAAACTGAAATAAAAAAGTGATTTTCTATAAAATAATTTTGCTATTATTTTGAAATTATTTTTTCCCAAATAATAATCATTAACATTATCACATATATTTATTTCAGACACAGAAAAAAAAAATGAGCTTCCTAGAATTAACCCATTTATGCCTAGTGTCCCTTTTTTGGGACGGCATTTTCGCTATTAGTCGAAAACGTTATTTATTTTTCCTAGCCTTTATTCATGGGTATTGAGCCTCAACTCTACAAAATATTTTAACATGACCCAGTAGGATGTTGATATTTTGATTTTCATGCATAATGATTTTAAAAGAAATCATCCCTTGTTCAAAAAGTTGACATCAGAAATTGATCTATTATTTCTGTTATCAGTAAAAATCGAAGAAAGTCGCAAAAATATCCAGGCACAAATGGGTTAATGTGTGTCCTGAAATTTTCAGTAAAACTAGACTATTTTTACTCACCTGAAAACGTTCCCATACTGCTTCGCCAACTCTGTCAGTTGAAGATAAGGCTTCGCCGTTAAAAAGGGTAAGTACCCCACTAGGGGTAACCCCCACGGGCCCGGAGGTTGCTTCCCTTTCGATGACACTAACCACCACAGTGCAAACGCGGCTAACAGACCGGACGCCACAATCGCAAGGAACTCCATCGCAAAATAAGCCCAACTTCTAGGAACATCTGCATTTATATCTATTTTCCTTTCGGCTCGCACGCATATCAGAACAAACCTTATCGGAAAGATAAGACAGCGAATGACTTGCTGAAATTTTCATTATTCTTCATGGGTTCATGCTAAATATAGTTTTAGCGGGTTTTTTTTTTAATCTGCGAGGTATAGTATCAGGTTGTAACGAAAGTTTTCCGCCAGATTTGCTTGAGTCACCTCACGCGGTACCCAGCGATTGACCTTATATGCCAAGTTTAAACGATGCTTAGCGCGACTAATGGACAGGGCCCTAAAGTCTAACTCTTTTAGCTAGCTCTCGAGTGGATGAATATTTTATCTTCTTCCACAGATTGTCGTAAGCGGGCCTCATCAGCATCAGTAGGCCGGCCAGATCGCTCTGCTTCTTGAATGTCCTAGTCCTCGTTTTTGAAGTTTCGGTACCAAATTCTCACAGTGTCATAGGATACAACAGTAGCACCTTAAGCTGTGCACATGATTCGGTGTCATTCTGTAGCTGACTTTTTGCGACAGGACTGAGAGTAAATGATGGTTCAATCTGGTAGCGTGATAGTTCCATTTCAGACACCTTATACTTAATCGTAACGATATTGTTTTACAGATTTCACAACACAGTGCTCTAAAACAAGTCTTTTTCTTTCAAATAACAAAAATTGTTTGGCAAACTATTGGCAAAGACACAAACGCGAACTGCCTGTGCAGGCAATACTTGCAGTGGCGGAAAACTTTCGTTACAACCTAATAGTTATACTACAAATGCGAAAGTTCGTCCATTCGCATGTTCGTTACTCTTTCACGCCGACACGGCTGGACGGATTTTGATGACATTTGGAATGGAGATGGCTTATACTCTGAATGAGCACACAGTTATCTCAGAAAATTGATCTCGCCTTTTATCCCCCCCCCAAAAAAAAAATAAGGAACACTGCTTACGTAACTTTCCCGCAAATGTCGACAGATGGCGCTGATTGACACTAAAGGAACAGCAGTGGTGCAAGATTGGAGAGTTTTCCCCTGGCTTTAAGGGGACTTTTACCCTTCAGGGGGATTTCCTTTAGGGGGGGGGGAATGAAATCTTGAATTTTAGAAGAATTTTATTTTTTAATCTCTATGTGCCGAAGGAATGTCAATGATCAATGCAGTAATGACTGAATGTATAGAAAATTAATGAAGTGTAAAACATTATCTTGTTACATAAAATGACTGGTACCTACAACTTATGAATTTCAAATTTTCTCGCATCATAAAATCGCTCTCTAGCACTGACTGTGACGTACAGTTTTACTGATATATTGGTTCTCCTTACTTCTCTTTCCCCTTTCCCACCAACCCAACCGCTAATGAAAATTGGCCAACAGTGGGCTACATGTCAAAAGGAACAAACTTCAAAGTCATGGGATCAGAATTTCCTGTTGTAAACTTGCGATCAGAGCATAGAATGCATAAGTATTATATACATAACTTTGCTTATAACTTTTACAAAGTTATAAGCAAATTTGTAATGTTTGTAAGGGGACAATGTTTGCTTATACAACCTCTTACAAACCCCTTACAAACATTGTCCCTACAATTTGTAATGTTATATATATATATTTATATATATATATATAACATTACAAATCAAAAACCCGCTAAAATCCCACATTTCTAGAACTACGCAGTTTTAATTCAGTTGGAACAAAGGAATCTGCTTTCAAAAACTGCAATTACTACACGGTCCCTTGAAATTCCTTTGTAATTTTGCAGACAGCCCCAGTGTACAGTCACTGTGGCGTTTTAACAGACATAACAAAACTTGAAAAATCGCTGCCCAGATTCTGGGATCGGCCAATAATTGCAACGCGTTTTGATCATGTGACACGACCTCAAAAGTTAATAAAAGGGGCTGATGCAGCCCAGGAGCGACGCTTCCGCGTGACTGCAACTGCCTAAGAAATATGTATTCAGTCGTCCAATGAAATTATGTAATCGCAGTTCGATTCATTTCTTCCGACAACCCTTGGCCCGACTACGAGTACTAGCAGCGGGCGGCTGGGGAAGGCTCTACGCCAGTGTTCCCCCGAGCCGTCTCGCCTCACCTGAACCAAACGATGTTAGGACGCGGTTTGAGAATCGGGCTTAGAGTGTTCCCCGGCCGCAACTTGCTGCTGGAACTTGTAGGGCCAAGCAAAAGTAGTCTTGACGGTTACATTATTTTATTGGGCAGTTTTATTGGACAGGGGAAGCTGAAATTTCTTCTTTCCTTGGGAGTTGTAGCCACACAAAAACTTTTTCTCCCCGTCTGCGTTAGCCCTTTTATTAACTTTTGAGGTCGTGTTACATGACCCGCGCACATTGCAATTTTTGGCCGATCCGAAAATCTGAGCAGCGGTTTTTCAATGTTTGTCGTGGCTTTTAAGACACTAGATTGACTGGGCGAAGGGACCGACAAGAAAATTACAAAGGAATTGCAAGGGACTGTGTATTAGTTGCGTTTTTTTAAAGCGAATTCCTCCGTTCCTAACTGAATTGCGCAGTTCTAGAAATTTGGGAATTTTGCGGGGTTTTGATTTATTATGTTATATATATATATATATATATATATATAATATAAAACAGCCAAACTCACGTAATATGGATGTCCCTTTAATGCATCGATCGAGAGTAGGCACAAACAGAGATAACATTTAAAAAAAATCACAGAACCAAGAATAATAAAGGAGATGTAGGCCTTAAGTGTTGCACACAAACCCATGTACCGAAAGAAAACAGAGCTATAAGAGCTAAAAGAAGTTGGAAATATTTACCATGTGAGATCTCGTGGGCCTAAGCCTAACTCCAAGAACCCAAAAAATTGGAGGTGAACTGGAAACTAGATTAATCAAGCTCTAATCTTAAGATGTCACCACTTGAAATAATCTAGTTAACTGGAAAAACAAATATATATATACATATACATATAAAGATTTTTAACACTTGTGGAGGGAAGTTTTAAATTTTTGGGGGAAATTCTGTTCTGTTTATGGGGAAATGTCTCAGAAAGTCTGACAACACCGAGGAAGAGATAAAAGCACAGTAGTAACGTAAAAACATGTTCAATAGCAATTTTTTCGTGCTCAATAATTTTGAATAATGAAAGCATTTTTTTTCGTAATAATAATTTTGTTTGAAATTTTATACTTTTAATTGATAACCAATATAATTTTTTTAAATTAAAGTTTTTAAAGTTACCTTAAAATTCCCAATAAACAAAGCCTTATACAGCAAAATTGCATAAGGTTAGAAATGGGAAAAACGAATAACCTGCATTGAAAAATATTACAGATAAAAATACCAGGGATGACATCATCTGGCAATTTTTATTATGGTCTTTGAATGTGTTGGTATTTGTCAAGTATTAGTCTTTGAATATGTCAAGAGAAATCTCTGTAATGTTGCGTCTTTCCTACTGATGCTATAGGCAAAAATGAAAATGAATTTGAAGTGCACTACATGAAAAGAATTCAGTCAGATTATGTATGCACTTATCTTTTATGAGGTAGACTGGCAATTACAGCAGGTAATAAAGATATTGTGAGAAAATTGCCAAAACCAAAGATATTGCAAGGAACTGAGAGAACAGTGACAAAGTTGACTTTTGCTGTAGATTTTCGATTATATAATGTTCAACAGTTGTTCTATAATTTTTTGACATTTTTTGATTTAATACTTTTAACTATAAAACTAGTGAGAACTTCTTTAGGCGCTTTGGGCACTTTTGGGATGGAGAAAAAGCACTACATTCGCGTGACCGTCAGGACATACAGGGAAAAAGTGGATTGCGACGTCATAGTAACGTCTTATCCTGCCTGCTGAAATTTATTTCCTCTTTCTTTGAATTTTAGTGCTGCCACCTTTTATCATACGTAAAAACTTCAAGTTACTTTTAACTGCGTCCTTCAAACTTCCGCGACTGGTATCGAACCGTAGACCCAAGGAACGGTAGGCGAGCGTTCTAATCATCAGACGGTATCGACTCGATCTGACATGATTAAAGTTTGAAGTGATTGTTGTTTCACTTTCGGAATGGGACCCCAGTACGACTGTTAGAAAAAAAATGTCTATCTGTCGTTCTGTCAGTGACGCTTTTTACTTCCTTGTACGGAGTACGATACTACAGTGTATTGAAATTTGAATTAAAAATCCATCATTTTTTACAAATAAATAGGATTGCTGATCATTTAGATAATTATTGATAATTAATAAATTCACGTACAGAATTATTAATTAAATCGGACAAAATCCAACACGTGGAGAAAAATGTGTATTGCTGATGCATATCGTTCACATATACCAGCTGTATTACGTTGCGGCCTGTGCTCGCACTCCCTTTCTGTTTTTAAAATGTGTTCACAAATAGAGCCCAAAATTCGAAATGTAATTAAATTAAATAATAAAAAATTGCCAATGATAGCCCAGTGAAAATTGCGTTAAAGGTGTACAAAGCGTACAAAAAGATGCGAAATTGTGAAAATATCATAAATAAATGTGTGATGCCCTTACAGCTCTAAAAAAAAAAAAAAAATGTTTTCACAAAGAATTTCAAATGTAAAGAAATGTGAATAAATGTTTAGTTTTGTTAATAAAAATACAATAATGTTTGAAAACCTGTTTAACTGCTTAAATATAAATTTTAGAAAGCTTGACAAGAAGTTTTCTCTTCCTACGTGCAATCCTACGACTGACTGTTTTTTTTTTTTTACAAAACTTCTTTAAGAATTGTACTAAAATGTATAAGCATAGCCAATAGATCAGTAAACATAATACATTAGCTTCATATTCTGTTTCTAAAATAATATTTTTACAGTTGCATTTGAAAACCTAAAAACTGACCCACTGTACGTCTGCCTTATAATATATCAAGAATAAAGATTAAAAAAATTGACCATTTTTAATTAAAATTCAAGAAAACTATGTAAATTTTATAAAGATATAATAAAAATTATACATATCCTATGGATCTGCACAAAGAGACTGTCTGATTTTAAAGTTAAATAACTCAAAGATCTATAGAAGAATGAAGCGAAAATTACATTTATTTTGAAAGCTGTGAAACTGATATGTAAATTTGAAAACAGTTAAAAAGTTTACAAAATTAAATACGATTTTTTTAATTAGTAATAGGGAAAAATCTTCAAATCAATTTTTAAATTGAATTATATGAAATTAGTTAATTAACTTTTAATTTTAAAATACAATTATACAATTATCAGTGGTGTAAAAATTATTTGTCTGTAAAAATTCACAAAAACTTCTTTTAAACAGTTTCCTATATAAAAATCTTCCGAATTATTTCAGCAAGAAATTAAATTGTGTGATTAATGGTCTAAAGATGTTAAACTGTGTATACTTTGAGTTCATTTATCAAATAAGTCATTAAGTTCTATACGAGTTATCTTTCAATTTTATTTTAGGTCCTACCCACTCTCTCCCTCCAACTAATAAAAAACCCCACTTTTATACTTTTTTGGAAGTAACTCATTCGTAAAAGGTCATTAGTTCAAAGGTATTAGAGTTAAAACATTTACGAAAGCTTATGAGTTTCTTTTGAAAACTTGCATTAGAAGCGTATTTTGATTTAATGAAATGTTTTGCAAAATTAATAATATTCACATAAACTAAACTGAATCTATTATCTTGCACATTTACGTTAGATTAGAAAATAATCCATCAATAAATTTAAATTATCGATTGATATAATTTTAAAATCCGAAATCCTAGCATTTAACCTACGACCGCAAATCAATATATAAGCGACAATGTTAGGTGGTTCACTCACATTTAATAATATAGTAATGATAATAATAATTATAATGATAATAAGAAAAGAAGAAATATTACAGTTATCTGTAGCTTCTTGATTTTAATTTTTTAATTGTTTTATTTTGTTTTACCAGCATGTATATATCAACGTCACGGAATATTGTAATTCAATTTTCACCCGCTTCTATATATCCAGATAAATTAAAATTTTACATACATATAAAGACATGATGATAATGTAATAATTTTGAATATGATGTATGTAGCATTTATATTTTTTTACAGGAGTATCCAAAAGAATTCCAATACATTACGCTCTTTAGAGAGTCATTGTTTAGAGCTTATTTTAGGGACTCCGTCTTTTTCAAACAAACTAATATTTTATGTGATTTTAAAATTTACTGAAAAAGGCCCTGAGTCGATAATTGTGTATGTAAAATTTTTAGTTCTTCTGCAGGAGCATTCAAAAGAATTCCAATACAATACAGTATGTTTTTCAATTCAGAGACATTATATTCAAAGTACTGTACTGTGAGGATATAAAACATTTATAAAAGATTAATCTTAATTCAAAGGTTAAGAATAATAAGTAAAGTTCTTTTACATTAAGAGTGATTTGCGTTATTCTTTTAAATATTTTATTTTAAGTCTATCCCCAAATCTTACAAATTAAGTTCGACAGCAATCCACTAATTTTCACCCCATTTTTGTTTCAAAAGATTATTATTTTTTAATTAAGGAAGCACTCTTTTACAGTAACGCAAACTAAGAAGTAAAAATCATTCTTTAAATAAAAAGATTTTGTTCCACAGCAATATGATGTCGCAGAACTCGGTGGAACTTAACTGTTTTTTTAAGTTTCTGAAGGGAAACTTAAAAAAATAATTTATTTAAGTTTCCCTTCAGAATACGTACTTTATACAACCTGGCAACAACACATTCAAAAAGGCGAAAAAGCTAAAAGCAGAAATGAAAGTCGTGCAAAGCATTTTCGCGGCGCACTTATCAAAGCTGCAAAATGGTTTAGAGGCAAATGAAAAAGTAACAAATCTGCAAGAACTGCAGTTCTACTGAAATCACATATTCCAAGTGCCATTTCGATAGCCTAACAAGACCTTACAAAGATTGAGAAAATAACACGAAATGCAAATGCTTGTAACAAGAAATATAAAAGAAGCAATCTTCAAAGAGAAGTGCATAAAAAAGAATAATAAAATATAGATTGTATCCTGTTTGTGAAAACCACTTTCGATTATTTCCTTTGTTGTTGAAACGACTTTGTCGATTTATCACTTTTGTGGTACTTTGTCGATTTATCATTTTTGTGGTGCTTGTAATGAATGTGTTTACTTATAAGAATTATTTGATAATAAAATTTTATTTTTAATCCTATTTGGAATATTTGCATAGTGTATTAATTTTAATTTATGATAAAGAACGTTTCCAGGTTTGTTTGTTTTTTTAATGTAAAATTTTACGTTAAGCTAGTTAATTTTCGAGGATGCATTTTGGTAGCCAATAGTTGGCTTTAGAATAAAATTCAATTAAAAATCAGACCCCAAAATTAACCTTTTACATGCCACTGTTCTTTTTTTGGAAAATCATGTTTAGTGTTTTTTTAAAAAAAATAAACTGTTATATCTATCAGTTTGAAAAAAATACTGCTTATCATTGAAAGTGTGATTGACTTTTTGAAAGAATATTTATTTTTCAAACGTAAAAATTTCAGCCCAGAAAACTTTTTAAAAATCGACTTTTCTTATATTTTTCCAAGTACACTAGAAAAAAATTCTATAAAATACCCAAAATTCAAATTCACCCAAAACTTCCCCTATTGTATTATATCTAAAGGATAAATTGAGAGCGATAATAAAAAAAAATTCAAATATATTGATATATTGTCTCAAGATATATGGTCTCAATTTTGCTTAAAAATGTAGGAACATAGGCATGCAGAGGCATGGCCAAAGAGGGATTTGGGGGGGGGGGGTTATAACCCCCCCATGAGAAATTTTTCGCCATACAAAATGTATATTCTTCACTACATTATCACACACACGTATACATATGTATAAGTTGTAGTGGTCGAAACCCCCCCGTAAAATATTTCTGGCTACGTCCCTGTTTACACACTACTGTAAAACATAAAAAAACATGCTAAAAAGGTGTGGGACTTTTCAGTATATATGTGCAGTGGAACCTGCTAAATTGACCACTTTTGAACACACATTTTCACTTTACAACCACCACACTTTATCAATGTTGTAAGGTGATAAGTTTTGTCCTTCCCGAAATTGGTTATATTGTACAGGTACAAGCTCCACTGTATATATTTTGTTCTTGTAAACCCTTCTTACATGCAAAATATAAAATTGTTCGAGGAAATTTCTTTTTGATGAATATGAAAAATGTTTTAATTTGCTTTTAATGTACAAAATGAACTGATGTAAGTGTTAGTTGGCAAGTTTTATAGTTAAAATGGTACGTTGTAAAGTACTAAAATGTTTACACAACGCAGTGTTAGAAAGTTTAAAAATTGGTATAAAAACAACAAAACAATAACGAATCCAAATGTACTGAGGCTTATTTATTTATAAAGATATATATACAGCTATTGTATAGAACTGGTGCATGAACACCTGATTGTTTCGAAGTTGACTAGAATGATTAAATTACAGGAGTTGCACTGTATATGACATAAAATGGGTTAGTTGGATAAAATCGTCTTGATAAAAATGGTCATGGTCCTTTATTTCTAAAATGTCGACGAATCAAGTCCAGAGTTGAAAAATTCGATGCTCATGAAAAGATAAGCACTAAACTGGCGACGGAATGGCTAAGTTTCTGATGTGAGGACAAGTTTATGATGCGAAGATGAAAGACGACTGAATTGCTAAGACGAGGATGGAGATGAGTGTTCTTGACTTCAGACGCATGCTGCATTTCGATGATTATTTAGGATGGATATGACGGAATATTGCATAATTATTGGACGTAGAAAGAACAGCAGAAAATGACTATGAATAATGCATTCTATTAATTGTTGGCGGGCAAATATGTAGAGATGCAGTTCTGTAGCAGTTCGAAATTTGTTGCGTTCATTCTATTGTAGCTGCTGCAGCTATTTCATTGGCTATTGTAGTTAGGTGGTGGAGAAGCTATTGAAGCGATGAAGAGGCTTATGAGTATTGAATAGAAGTTTTGTAGCAGTTCGTTCTTGTTGAAGAAATTTGTTGCGTTCATTCTATCGTAGTTGTTGCAGCTATTTCATAGGCTATTGTAGTTAGATGGTGGAGAGGCTATTGAAGCGATGTAGAGGCTTGTGACTATTGAAGAAATGTCTTGGTTTAATCTCGGACTGGTCTGGTGCAGGAGAGGCGAGAGAAGAACTTTCGAATGCGACGGAATTTCTTTTTTGGTTTCGGGACTATTGTCGATGGAATGACTGGTGAAGCTTCGAGAGGTACTGTAGATGACGACTGGACCTGATTTGCTATTGCTTGCTCTATTTCATATTGCTGGGCTATTATGTCATCTGGAGGTATGAATTCACTGTCGATATTACAGGCTATTGCAAAGACATATTCAGGTATTGGACTTTGATTTTCTTCCTCTTCTATTGACTGGACATTTTGTGGATGGTTTTCTTTTGCTATTGAACTTTCTGATGGCCATTCTACCAGTCCGAGTTGGTTATCGAAATATCTATTGACTTCTTTGCGGGTCCAGTCGTCGTAACTATTGATTTCTATTGAGTCTTCAAGAAGTGGATACAGTCGCCTGGCTATTTCTTCTGTGTGATGATGGTAGCTGCTGGGTCCCGGGTTATTGCTAAAGTAGATATCGGCGTGTTGAATGATAAGTTCTTCAAACTGTGAATACCTATTGTCTAATGAATGATAGGAACTGCCGGAAATGGATGCTGTATTATAGGATGAGGAAGAGGATGTGTCCCAGTTGTCTTCTATTGATGCTTGGCCTGAATCTGGAACTATTGAAATGACTGTCTCCTGCTCCACCACCGAAGACCCACCTGACTCGTCAGTAGGAGGGCCGCAAACATAAAAACGTTTCAACAGCTTTACTAGAAAGCACACGAAAATAATAACACCAAAGATGATCAACGCCATACTTTGATAAAGGTCTATAACAGACTGATGTTAGTTGTTGAAATTGGCTATTCCCAGATTGTTGTAAACAATGTAAAATACCACATAGTTGTAATAAATGAAAACAAACCATTGTTTATTAAACTGTTTTCTTATCATTGTTGACACAACAATTAGACGATACAATGGAAGGGGGCAGTGTATAAATGTGACTAATCTAAACAGGGTTTATTATTCATATGGCCCTCCCTCCTGCAAATCTTTTGAGTGTTCCTGTAGCAGAATTATAAATGATAAAACATTATTTTCGATGGAGAGATTCATTTGTAACCCTTAACAACATATATCAGTTCTGAGTCGTTCGAAATAGCCTAATACCTCTAAACTACACTTTAATGAATTCTTGCGCATAGAGCGTAATGACTTTAAAATCTTTTGGGCGGTCCTGTAGATGAACTATCCAGTCGAAAGGGGAGGATTATTAAAAGGGACCGAAAGGGAGGTGCACAACTACATGTTACAACAATCCTAAATATAAAGTTTCAATATTCTACGACCAATAGTTTTTGATATATGCGAGTTACGTACGGACGTACAGACGACATGGAAAAACTGGTCAAAAAGAACTAGCGGTCGGTCAAAATGGGTTGCAAATGCAATTACATGAAAGTGCATGCTAGCGTAGGATGAGATGCTTCGCAAAAATTCATAAAACTAAATTCAGAGTGTAAAGAAGTTTATTAGTTAGGCTGTTTTAAATTATTAAGTTGCGTTGTGACAATGAAAATCCAGGTTCGATACACTTAATTGCAATATAATAAAAAGACGTTAAATACTAAAAACTATTTTATTAAAAAGATACTATTGACATATAAACTTATTAAACGGATGGTGGTGGCTCAGCGAAAATAAAATGACGTCCTATATGGACAGTGCAATTAAGATGGAATCACTTAAAAATTACGCCATCACAGAATTACACATTGGCGAGAACAAACACCTGGCTGAGATCAATAACGCCAATTCCAGAGCAACCCTAAAAGTTAATCCAATAAAATTAAAATGAGGTAATCGCGAGCAAATAATTTTAATGATGTCGCAGGGCAACAAATAATAAACACGCCAACACCAGGCCAAAGGAGGGGAATCCAAAAGTACGTTGAATTTGTAAACGGACGCAAATATAATCTATTTTTAGCACACCGGTCTGAAGAGACGAATAAACAATTAAGAATAGTGCATACGGGGAAAAGCAAAAATACAGATTTAAAAACCGAAATAGCAGAAAAATGAAAACAGAAGTGATTTAGAATACATGATTTTGGATAGATTACATTAAAGAAAACCAAATTAAATGATTATTAAAATTAAATATATGATCTGCATCACACAGAGGTAGTCAAAATCAGTTTTTTCGTCGGAGTCTGGCTACCGAAATTTTTCGCGATCACATTACTTCCTTATCCTTATACTTAGTACAAGCAAGGAAATAAAAAGAATGCTGCAGAACATCGTTTGAAATTGGGGGCCTTTTCGAGCCGTGGGCAAAGTCCCGATTTGCCCATACGATAATAAGGCGTTGCATCGGGGCATATTTACAGCTGTTAAGAGTAGGGCCTGACTATAGCACATTTGAATCGGTGAGTGCAGATACCACCTCAGTCACAAACAGGAAATTTTTCAGGAGCGAGAAAAAACGTCATAACTCCTCCAAATTTTCAAATATTTAAACTTATTTTTTTCCTCTGTCAAAACATGCATTTATGTTTCTGTCACGCAAATGTTACCTAATTTCGACATCCATTAGGCTCAGGAAAATTTAAAATTGGATTCGGACTTGTGCTGTTTGTGCACTCAACTGGTTTTTAGTCAGCTGAAAACTTGGAAAAAGGTAATCATTCAAAGCAAATCAAATCACCATTTATTGTCTAACCCTATTTATGGTATACAAAAGCCAGGAACATGAATTTAGGAGATAAAAAGTGCTTTGCTTGCAGACAATTATGGAGATGAAAATGTAACATTGAAGCTGGAATAACAATTTTTTAGAAAACCATCCCTAGGGCAGGTCAGGTGGCCAATAATAGTGTTAAAATAGATCATTCTCCACCATTGATTCATTGTCGTATGTCGACCATAAATTCATTGTCGCCCATCGTTCGAAAAAGAAGCCCCGTATCTACGAAACTACTCAACAGACTAACGTCGTTCTTGCCCTCAACACGCATCTTACCTTTCTAAGCTTATTTTCATCGAAAACAATTTTTCGCATTTTTGTGACAGAAGTGGTTTCTGCACTCACCGATTCATTTGTTCCCAGGGCACTTTTCAAATATTGACCCGTCAGCTGTTTCAATTATTGTACCTGCATACATCACTTCTAAACTCAATTTTTCGGCCTATTTCTGCACGTGTGAGCGGATCACGTGCCCTAAGTGACCGTGTTAGAGCACAGACGGACAGACAGATAGACAGGGATGGACGGGAGACGAAAAACAAGCCTGTCTCGCCTCGCAAAACAGCCAAGAAGCTTTGTATCGTCTCGCAAAATCCCTACACTCAGTTAATGATACAATTGTGTCTCGTCTCGCATCCATCCCTGCAGACAAACAAGCCCAAAATTAAAAAACTTTGCAACCTTGTCGGAAAGTGTTAACCCTTCGAAGCGCAACTATTTTCCTGTGTCAGGAAAGTGCAGTCGTTGCGATTTAACAGGCACGAAAGCACGAAACAGCTTAAAAGACTGAACTTTGTTGCGGATCATACAGAACAAATAAATTATTATGGATTTAACACATTACCTGTTATTCTTTTATAAGTATTCATTATTAAATTAACTAGTACTATACTGAAGTATATTGAAGTACATTTACTGAAGTACGTATACTGAATTATACTGAAGTACGCAGCTGGCTGTGCTCGCGCACAGCCAGCTGCGTCAAAAAAGGGTCTCTAGATCTGTGGCACACGATAAACATTTCGATCGTCCGCCATCTTGCTGGTAGTTAAGTCGAGCGATGGCAACGTCTGCCCTTTTTTCGGCATTGGGCAATCCATCCAGCTTTTCTCGCATTCTTCCATTTTTCAGCAAATGCCAGTGCTGTTAAAAATAATCGTGACAATTTTTTGACGGTAAATGACATGCTAAAATGTAAAGGATTCTCGTGGAGGTATGTCCCCCGCAATTATTTTTATAGAAATCCAATCTATTCTTCGTGACTGGTAACAGTCAAAACATCAGAGTTTGGTGTTCCCAGAGCGGGAACACTGCGCGTTAAAGGGTTAAGGGATTCCGCGGGATCAACAAACCTCGCAAACCGAAAGACAGTGCGGGATTGCATTTCCTAATCGTAGAACAAAACCAAAATTTACCCATGTGGCAAACCTCGTTTTTACCATTCAGCAGAATACAGCCAGCAACGCATTTCGTCGAATACAGGGTGATGTGTAATCAAGTTCATGAACGATTTTAATTTTTGTTTAAACACACGTGCAGTGATCTTAGTATAAATATCGACAACTGTCATAGACCTAGGAGAGTTTTTCCAAAATATCGCTACATTTTCCCTAAAAAATAATCACGTATTTGGAATAACTGAAACTTTTATTCGTAGAATGCTAAGATTTTGTATTTAGAACTATTGTAACGTATAACTGTGCATCTTTCTTTTTTTTATTGCAATAGAGTGGGTAATTTATTTAGCGGATTACCGACGTTGTCCTTGGACTGGAAAGCCACGATTACGTGGTTCCCAATTTTTCGACTGTTTATTCAATGTGAAAAATCGTGGCACATCAGTATACACTCATTTTTACTTTCCGAACATGTACCATGTAAGGAAAGTATTGTAATCATGAAAAAATTCGACTTCGAGATTTGGGTGTTTTTACACGTTTTGAGGGCTTCTGAATCTATTTATGCTATTTTTACGAGATGTATGTATGTATGTGTGTATGTGTGTGTGTGTATGTGTGTTTGTGTGTATGTGAGTGAATACGATAGCTCCTGAACGGAGCATTCGATTGAGCTCAAATTGGATATATAGGTCATAAACCACCGTCGCAACACCGGTATTGATTTTGGTGTGTATAGGACTTATAGTTTTTCTACAGGGCTACGACAAAGATTTCTTTTACATTATAGCCTATGGGGGGGAATTTCTTGAAAGTGCGCTAGCGTTTAAACGGTAGACTCGATTGAGCTCAAATTGGGTATATATGTTATAAACCACCTTTGCAAGACCGGTATTGATTTTGGTGTGTATAGGGCTTATAGTTTTTCTACAGGGCTACGACAAAGATTTCTTTTACATTATGGCCTATGGGGAGAATTTCTTGAAAGTGCGCTAGCGTTTAAACGGCAGATTCGATTGAGCTCAAATTGGGTATATATGTTATAAACCACCGTTGCAAGACTGGTATTGTTTTTGTGTGTATAGGACTTATAGTTTTTCTACAGGGCTACGAAAAAGATTTCTTTTACATTATGGCCTATGGGGGGAATTTCTTGAAAGTGCGCTAGCGTTTAAACGGTAAATTCGATTGAGCTCAAATTCGGTATACATGTTATAAACCACCATCCTAAGACCGGTATTGATTTTGGTGTGTATAGGACTTATAGTTCTCCTACAGGGCTACGACAAAACTTTCTTTTATGTTATGGCATAATGGCATATGGGGAGAAATTCTTGAAAGTGCGCAAGCGTTTAAACGGTGCATTCGATTGAGTTTCAATTTGGTATACGTTTGAATTATTCATCGATTAAAATTTATTTAAGTGCTTGGTAATGATCTTAATCGTAAGTGTTCGGAAAGTCGAGTGGAGTCACTCCAGATTTTTTTTTTCAAATTCACCGAAAATATCAAGTTCCTGCATAGTCTTAAAAGCTCAGTTTGGTGTGTGGCGCAAACAATGCTCGTTGTAGAGGAGCGCGTTCGCCGAAATAAACCCGCTGTCTCTTTCCAAGATACACGGCGAATGTAGAACAGCAGGATCTCTTTCGTGTATGGAAAAATTGAAAATGCGCCAAATTGCTTCATTGCTGCTAATGTATCAGCCCATTTGATAAACTGCTGTATCGTCGAAACGCGATCGCAGCGCCGCCTACCGTATAGAAAGAAGATCGTCTTAATTTAATATTATCACATTAATTATTTTTTTTTATTTCCCGCCAAATAATGAAAATTTAGCAAATTTAGGTACATTTTTCAAAACATTTTTTTGTCCCCCACATCATGGCAATTTATCTCAAAAGTCGCTAAAATTGACGACTTTAGGCGCAACTTTTCGGAACATTTCCTAAAATTACATAGTAGGATAGTATTGTGCTTTAAATGGATGCCTGTCTCTAAGTTGCCATTGAACATAATGTATTGCGATTATTTTGAAAACTCCTGTAGGAGAACTATTAATTATACCGACGCTATTTTCGATGGAGAGATTACCTTGCAATCTACCTTACCATCCTTAATAGCATGAATGGAATTTGTGTCATTTCAAATAGCCGAATATTATTAAAATACGCCTTAAAGAATGACTGCCCACAGAGCATAATGTATTGAGCATCTTCTAAGAGCTCCTGTAGAAAACTATAAACGCTACAATCCCCATTTTCAATAGGGCACATGGTACAGTACATAGGAATAACACATATAAATTTCGTAGTAATCGATACATATTTACGGAAGTTAGAGCACGTACTGATAGACAGACTGACCGACCGATGGATGGAGCGCTGCCTACCGGATCCAATTGTGAATCTAAACCATTCTCTAATCAACGTTCTCATGATCACAAAAATTCACAAAAATCAGTCCAGTCGTTTAGGAGGAGTTCGGTCACATACATACGAACAGAAGATATAAAGAGAGAATTTACAGTCAATGTTAATTTTTCAAAGATGATTATTCATAAAATTGAAAATAAAGTCCAGCATAAGTTTGTTACATAAGTGGCGATCTTAACCAGATTGATTTATTGCTTTCGAAATTAGGCTGTGTTGTTAGATTAATAAAAAATGCCTTACAATCGAAGAATAAGGTATTTAGAAAACGCAATGCTATTAATGGATGATTTCGAGTAAATTTTATTTTTCCATTTATTATGTAATTGAAGTAATATTAATAATATAAAATGTTTTACATTTTTTAACACAGGCAATAAAGTTTTACCGACTCTTTAAAATGAAAAACAATACAATTACTTATTATATGAGGGTTATCAGTCTAAATAATTTATTTAATGTTCTAAAGTGTCATCTCAAATATGTTGATAACTAAAATATAAATTCATACTTCATGCACTCTTATGAACGTTGAAATGAATTAATAAGAAGAATTGAATTAATAAGAGGGTGCTAATACACAAATGCTACATTGCCTATTTGAGAAGATAGCAATGTTGCTTTGTTAAGTCAAACAAAACTAGGGTTCCTATAGCGTATTCACGTTACATCTGGAGAAAACCGGTCAAAACTCTATATCGTTAGATAGATAGCTGCACGGGAGGACAGAACCCTAGACCTTCACACCAGTCATATAAAAAGGTTCACTGTCTCAACTACTCGGACATTGGCCGGCATTTCAGATTTTAGAAACTTGTATTTCGATATGCGTAGTTTATTAAAACTAAAATACCAGATGCGAAGTATAAATACCATCCAAAGTTCTGAAAGATAAATAAAAAATGTTACCTAATTTGTGAAATAAATAATTTAATGTAGTTGAAACATTTATAATTTTTCCTTTCGCGAAGTATGGATTTGTGCAGTTTTCATCAAATTTTATTCTTTAGTACGGACATTCTTTAGTATGGAATATGTTTGTATATAAACATTTTATGTGCAGTTAATGAGTTGTAATTTCAGTAATTACGATGAAAAACAACATTTATGCATATATATTTCAGAATTATAGAATGCTTATTGAATGGATTTACATAATACTACATATTCAAACAATAAATATAAGTTAATTGGAAGGAAAAGTAACATACTTTGATACTTTCCAGGTAAACGTTTTACATAACTGTTTTTGAGAAAGCAAAATATAATGAGAAAACAGTCTTTCGCAACGTCTATAATGGATTATGTTTCTAATTTACAATTTAAAATTAAAGTTTTCATCTAACGACTAAATATTTATAGAAAACTAATTGCGAAATTATATGTAGAAGTATAATTTTTGTTTTAATTACCTTTGTAAGATTCATGAGCTGTAAAAATTTTGTTATTAACTGGTGTAGTTATACTTAACAAGTATGTTGCATTTTTTGACACGCCTGATTTGATGCTTTGCAACTAATTATCCTAAACGCATTATTTACAATACATCAATTATCTTAATTGGAATAAAACTAATTAGCTTGCAGAATTATGATGTTTCTGATCTTTACCACCTCAAATTGCTGGTAATATAGTTTCTGATCTTAAGATAAATGAGTAGTTTCTAAAATTCTTATCTTAGAGTAACTTTTGGCTGTTAAATATGTTCCAGGCCTGATCTGAAGGCAATTAGCGTAATAGAAGTGTAAATATTGACTTTTCAGAATGAGTTTTTTCTTTGGATTTTTACTCCTTTAAAAGAATATATTTATTTTAGTAATTGCATTCATTTTCAAAACGGAGTTCGCTTCCTATTAGAATTCGTTTAATCTAATTAAACAGAAAATCCCTACTTTTGAAAATTTCCCCATTTTGTAAAATTCTTGCAATTTTATTTGGAGATTAGAAAAATAATGTATTTCCAGTTATTATTCATTCCAACATGGATTCGTAATTATAATATGAAGGGGGAAAATGTTTTGCGTGAGGTATACATAAAATCTAAGATAAATGAATTAAAAGTATCCGGTATTCTATCGCTGAAAAGATAGAAGTAATTTTATTTTTAATCATTAGATGGCGCTACTGCTTGATTAATTATATATCTGCAGTGAACGTTTCTGAACTGGAGATATCACTCTCATCATCCGCCATTTTATGCAGCGATCTCAATTCTGGGGTATACTCATTCTAATTTCTAGGTAAGAACAGAACCTGATTATGGCAGTCAGAGGCCCTAGGGCTAGCACTTTTGCGGGGCCCCTGTGCGGTCATTTCTTGTTGGTCATGCCACTTATACCACTGTTTCTTCGGAAATTCACGCATAAGGGGAGGTGCTTCAACTACAAACTCTCTCCTGTACAAAATGTTTTAACTCTAAGTTCACAAATTTTTAGCTTTTAATGTTCTCTTCGTAAGGAGAAAGCTTTTAATCTTTAGCTTTAAGCTTTTAATGTTCGTAAGTTATGCTTCAGTGGCATGTATTGTTAAAGTGCACCTCTTTATCTATTTATATTACTGTTAAAAATTTATCATAACACATTTCTTTTAAGAATAGAATGCAAGCTATTGTGGCGGCACGAAGATCGCCTCCGCGCACACAACGCCTGGCAATTGAAGGCCGGTCAAACGGGTACATTTTGGCCGAGCTGGATTGCGCCTCATTCTACCACCCAGAGTCCTCGGGTTCAAACCCAGCTGCCGCCACACGCTCGCCCTACATTGATGACGCGGACAACGAGCACGCATTCTCCTTCTCGCCTACAGCGACAGATGGCAGCAGCGCCGCTCTCTTCTATCTCTCGGTCGGCTCTTGCAAAGTCCGAATGAGCGGCAGTAACTTCACAAAAGTCCACAACGAGTGGCAGCGTTCTAGAATGCTTGGAACATCGTTCGTCAGCCGCCGACTGACTCTCTAGGGGGGGGGGGGGAGTAGTGTGGCGGCACGAAGATTGCCCTCGCGCACACAACACCTGGCAATTGGAGGCCGGTCAAACGGGTACATTTTGGCCGAGCTAGATTGCACCTCATTCTACCACCCAGAGTCCTCGGGTTCAAACCCAGCTGTCGCCACGCGCTCTCCCTATTTAATAATTTTGGAGCCCCCTAAAACTTGGGGGCCCTAGGCCGTGGCCTAGTTGGCCTGTGTGGTAATCAGGGCCTCGGTAAGAAAGTATTTTAATTTACATGTATTTAAATTCAGAGAAATGTTAAGATAAAATATTTTCTGAAAGCTTTTCATTTACGTATATTTAAATTCAAAGAAATTTTACGATAAAATATATTCTGAAAGCTTTTTTTTCCTCCTTCTTTACATGTGCATTTTAATTCCAATAAATGTAGCATCTTACGTCGTCTTGCAAACTCGACGATGTCGTGCGATTTCATGCATGTTGTTTGGCCCGACATCTCATACAACATTTTCGACATCATAGAAAACACGAGAAATTCCCCCCAGAAAAAAAGAAGTCAATAACTCCCATTAGAAAAGTTCTAACTATCGTGCATAAAAAGTGTTTGTACTGTGTGAATAGTGGATTGTTAGAGTAATATAGCGATTTGAAAGTGATTAAAACTTTTGTGAGAATCAGTTCTGTATGGCGTCGAAATTATACTAATTTAGACGAAAATACGATTATTGCAGTCAAATATGGCACACAATACCACAGTTAAAAATCGCAATTATCAAAATTTCTATCACGAACTATAATCACCAACGTGAATATATCGTTTGTTGGTACAAAACTAGCTTACGAATTTCACCTCCAGGTGGTGCTGGCACAAATTAGACGTCAGGTGAATGCTACGCTATGGGGTGCCATCTCCTTTGATAGCCGATCGCATCTGGTTATCATTAAGGCAGTATCAAGTCATGACGACAGGTGTATGAAGTAATACTAGTGATTGCATTATTATGTCATTTTTAGTTATTGTCATGGTTGAAAATGTGCAATTTGTAACAATAAAATTAAAAATACATGTATATTAACTATCTACTTATATAATACGCTAACGTATGCGGTAGCAAAATCCACGATATTTCTAAGCTGCGAACGGCTACAGCTCGATGTAAACATGAGTGCAATAACAATAACGCATGTGCGAAAATCCAAATTAACAGTTCAATGACGTCCAATGGAACACGTATGTGTCACGCAGTAGCTAGATTACAAAATAGCAATAACGGACGCACAAAAATTCCAGATCTTTTCAACTTTTTCACAGCTTTAAAATAACGAATTGACAATACTTGGCGCATTCATCGCCCCTCTAAAAAATGCTGCTTCAACATCGGCTTTTAGGATGGCACCCAAAATGTGTAGCAACCCTATAACTTAAATAAATAAAATGAGAAATACTGTTAAAACAAAGAAACATGATTTTCATTGAAGTGAGTCCAGAAATTGAATCAACACTGCACTGAGTATGGTGCAGTAATGGTACGGGCCGGCTAAGCTGGCCACCTTGCGGCTAGTATTTTATGTTGCATTAACGGAAAATTTTGATCTGAAACTTGCTGATGCATCTTAGTTGGAAGTCGGAAATAGAAATACATGTATACACGATAAATGTTTCGAGATAGCCTCAATATTTATTTTAATTACACCTGATTATAAATATTTCTTAATTTTTTTCTTCAAGTACATTCGATAAATATTATTGTTATTGAATAAATTCTTACACTGCGCACACATTTTAGAATTGACTAACAGATTCCGGTTAGTTACCTGTGTGATTCTGGATCTTCAATGGACAGATTACACTTTGATATGTATTTACCACTTAAAATTTTAGTTGTATGGTTAAAAAAGGTTTGGAAGCCAGAAGGTTTCTGACTCGATTGTAAAGCCTGGAATTTGTTATAAATAAATAAATAAACAATTGCAGAACTTTCTGTTGAAATATAAAATATATTATCTTAAAATGATAGTTTGATACTTTTTAGTTTAAAACTAATAATATGTTTTAAGGAAATCAGAATTGTGAATAAATAATGTGGGGCAAATCTTACAAAAAAACCCAGGCGTTTAACTAAAAATTACGTTTCGGAAGTCAAAATTTGGAAATTCAGAAGCATATATATAACAAAAAAGTGGAAAGGTGTTTAGAATCTGAAAAGACAACTCGTTTTTTAAACCTGTGTGAATTCAGAACTAACAAGCGACTAATCAAAAAATTATTCTTTCTTTGGTCGACTCTTTATTAAACTCGTGATATGAAAATAATAATGAAGTATATTAGTGTGATTTTTAAACTTGTGATATGAAAATAATCATGAAGTTTATTAGGGTAATTTATTAAACTTGTGGTATGAAAATATGAAGGAAGTTTATTAACGCGTTTTATTAAACTTGTGACATGAAAATAATGAGGAATTTTATTATTGTGATGTTTATGTTTCAATACATAAGCGAAATTCTTAACTCCAATTCAACTGTTTCAAACGATCGAAAGAATGTAAAGAAAAAATGCATGCATTATTAAAAAAAACCCGGTGAATAGCTTTTATAAATTTTTATAACAACAAAATCATACGAAATTTTTCAGATATTTGCAATAACACCCGGCTTATCGACTAAAATATTATTTCTAAAAGAAAGGAAAATACAATGTGCCCTATAGTAGTACATCTTCTAAGCACAATTTAAAGAGAAATATATGAAAAACAAACAAAATACCAACATAATGGAGTCAGAAAAGATACATATATTAAAAAAAGAAATATGTAGGGGCTGCATTGTTTGGAAAACATTCTCAGAAAGAAAATCTTACTAAATATATTCCAATAATTCTATATATTAGAATATTGTATTTCATAAAAATGTTGATTCAATGTATGTTACAAAATTACATGGATGAGGTAGTCAAATTCCACTCCACTGCATACCTAGAAGGGAAAAGAAAAGATCTTCCAGAACATATTAAAGGAATATGCAATTTTATGATTCAAATTACACTGTTTCCAGTACATGCGTGTTTATTCATGTATTTTGAAATCTTGCATGAGTCACATAAATAATACATAGGTTATGGTGAGGTAAAATGGGTAGACGGATCTTTTTGACCAAAAAAAAAAAAAAAAGAAAATCTGAAACTCTTTCAGATTTTATCTACGCACTCGGCTGGAAGAATTTCAGTTTTTAAAAAATCCATTCAATCAGTTCTGCGATACAGAGTAAAACGATAACTGTAAGTGCTCCTATAGCCTCCTGTTCGCATCATTTTATTGCTGAAAATGGCATCCATTGTTGTCCGGCCCCTAGTAGTGAAATGTTTTGGACGAGTGCGTATTGAAAAACTAATGTATCCATTTCAGTTATGAAATCGGGTCCTGGATCTGAATTGAATTCTATGTTAAAGTCTCCTACTCAGTCTTACAATCATCCTCCTTCAGTACCGTTTCGAATAGAGTGTCTCATTTATCTTCATAAGAAATTCGAGGACTAGCGTATGTAACTGCAAATCTCACTTTATCTTGAATATACGCAATGACCCTTGGAACACCCTTGATCTGGATCGTGTAGGCACGGGTAAAGTGTTTCATATTCTTTTTATAAAGTTTTCCTCTATAAAAATCATAACTGCAGATGGCTTTCTGTTTTGGAAGCCGCTGTCTATCCGTTCGACCCAAGTGAATCCTGGTATTTGAAAATCATCTGAAGGGATAGTCCATGTTTCTGTTAGCACAATATCAAATCACTCTGCAGAAAATATGGATCCAACGGAAAAATGACCACGGCGTGCCGCGTAGACAAAAATACGTGCTTGAAAGAAATAGCACCCGAGTGCTAATAAATTGTTGTTAGGTAATAGTAGTCTTTTAGCCGATATTTGAAGACATTAGTTGACAAGATTTATAATGATTAAAAGGTTTATTAATTACGTTTAAAAAATAATATTAGCTTATACTCTTACTGAACCCTTGCTATTTTCTTGCGTCTGTGTACATGTAGAAGTTCCATAAAATAATTATACAATTAATGTCTGGTAATTGAAATATTTTCTCTCAATATTTTATAACAAATTAAATCAATGCTGTTTGGTCAGCTAAATTATGATTGAAATGTGTTCAGCTGACTGAAATTGTATCTGAATGTTTAATTTACGAGTAATCGTATCTCTGAAATCTGAAACAAAATCCTTTTAAAATAGTGTATAATTTGATTAATTCTCCGACTAAATTCATTAAATTATTCATTCAAGAGAAAAGAGAGGTATTTTGCAACAAATTTTAAAGTGGATGAATCACAATTAACTTATGCTCGAGATAGTAATGGAATGACGTATTTTAATTTTCTTGCAAAATAAAATTGCCTTCATTTTAGGCCTTCAAAATTAATGCATTTTATTACAAAGTTTAGCAGTGCAGTTCAGATGCTAAAAACTAATTAAAAATGCTGAAGCATGATATGCTTTAAGATATGAAAAAAATTCGTTCAGTTTGATTGAAATACCTCTAATTAAAGAAAGATTGCAACGCATGACTTATTCTTTAATGCAGAAAAATGAAAACGGCTTTTGAATATTTAAAAATCAGCCTACCGACAATTCGAGAGTTTACACATTATAATTTTGTGAAACTTAATAATTTTGGTATTTTTCTTATTGAATATTAAACAAATAAAAGTGCGTTGGTTTCCTTTATTTTTCAAATTTTAAAACTATTATAAGTACAATTAAATGTTCGTAATGCTTCTAAATGTGTAAATTCAGGGTGTGACTCAATTCCTTCCTGGTTTTGAAGGCTTATAAAAAAAGTAAATATTACCAATATAGCAACAAAGTTGACTTTATTGGATAAAGAAATCTTACAAGATTTGTTTCACAAATGATCAATATGTGAACCTCTCGTGATGTGGAAGATATCAAGTCCGAAGTCAAATTCTTCTCTCCCCACACTCGCTTTTAAAATTTGAAAGTAATTTGACTTGCATCCTCAGTGGTGCAGAACGACTAGGGGTAACCTGAACTCTCTTATCAGCCAGATGAGATTTCTTATATTTCTACTCATCTAAAAAATTTGTTAAGTGTAATGCGACAGCTGTTTTGAATAATTAAATAATATCTAACAGTAATAATAGTTAATCCTAATTTTAATTACAATGGCATAATATCTCCCTTATTTTCTTTTTTATTGGTTTACGAATGAATTATTTTTAAAGTCTTGCTTGACTACCATTGAACATATGGTATTTATATGTGTATGTAGTATTTATACAAAAAAAAGAAAGAAAGAAAAAAACAGTCAGTGGTAGGGCTGCACGTCAGAAGTGAAAACTTCTCGTCAAGAATTCTAAAATTAATGCAATTAAACAGGTTTTCACACATTATTTTATTTAAATTAACACAAAATAAACATTTATGAACGTTTATTCCCATTTTTATACATTTGAAATACATTCTTTGTAAAAAAATGTTTCAATGTTTTTTTTTTTGACTCTGTAAGGCTATCGAACATTTATTTATGAAAATCTCGCAGTTTTATACATTTTTGTACGTTTGTACGCATTTTAACGATATTTTCACTGGCTTAGCACAGAAAAAATTTTGATTTTTTAATTTAATTACATTTCAAATTTCGCTCTTGATTTGTGTGTACATTTAAAATTTAAAAAGAGAGAGGGAGTGCGCGCACAGGCTGTAACGTGACACAGCTTGTATATGTGAGCGGTATACATCAGCTATAAACATTTTTCTCCACGTGTTGGATTTTGTTCGATTTAATCAATAATTATGTAAACGATTTATTAATTATCAATAAATATCTACTTACGCTGAACAGTAATCCTGTATATTTGTAATGAATCATGCATTTATAATTCAAATTCAAATGCTCTATAGCCCAACACTTATAATTCAAATAATTTACAGTACATAATTATTAACACTCTCCACATTATCAAATTAATTTTATTGCACATTAACTATATAGCTATCCAAACTCAGTGCAGTTTTTTTAAATAAATAACTAAGCACCTACTAGAAACGTCTGCACTTTTTTTTGCAAAAACATATAGATTGTACACAATAACATAAAAGTGGATATTTTTGTCATTTTAAAAGTATACACTTGCTATGCAAATTATATACAGTTTTTTTGAATACTAAAACAAAATTATACGCAGTTTCAAGTGATTTTCAGAAAAGTCTCAAAATCTAATAAAAAAATTTAAAAATCCGACTCATATAATTTAAGATGACTGATCACCAATGAAGTCACCAAATTTCATTTCTTTCACTTTTGTCGTTTTTACGTGATGTGCGAACAAAAATTTGCGCAGTTTGAAACAATTTTCGGAAAATCTCAAAATCTAATAAATTCTTAAAAATTTGACGCTTATAGTTTAAATTCAGTGACCACCTATTATATCATAAACTTTTATTTTATTCGCTTCAGTCAGTTTTACGTGATGTGCGAATAAAAAAATGCGTCACTGACAAAACGACAGACAGAGATTTTTTTTTTTTTTTTTTTTTTTTTTTTTTTGACGGTCGTACTAGGATCCCAAATGCTTAAAACGGATAAAAATCGCAAATTATTTTAAGTGTACATGCAAGGTCTCACTTTATTACTTCCTTGTCTGGAGTCTAAGGAAGAAATGTGATTCCGAAAACTGTCGGGGGCCAAATTTCGACAAAAAAAACCGATTTTGACTACCTCTAAATTTACTTTTAAGAATTTTTGAAATGTATCTCATCTTAAGCTAGCATGCAGTTCATATAAATGCGCCTGCAACTCATTTTGACCGACAGCCAGTCTATTTTGACCAGTTTTCATGTCGCCTAGCTCTGTACATACGTACGTGGATGTACGTAACTGGCATATCTAAAAAACTATTGGTCGTAGAATGTTGAAACTTTATATTTCGGATTGCTGTAACTTCTTGTTTTACACCTCCCCTTTCGACTTGATAGTTTATCTATAGGGCCCCCCCAAAAGATTCTAAATACACTACGCTCTCTCTATGGGCCGAAATTCATTAAACTCGCATATCTCAAAAACTATTAGACGTAGAATGTTGAAACTTCTACGTCACACCTAAACATACTATGGAGTGTTGTAATATCTAGTTCTGCACCTTAACTTTCGGTCCCATTCGAGAGGATAGTTTATATAGAGGGCCGCCCAAAAGGCGCTAAATACATTACGCTCTGTGGGCCGAAATTCATTAAAGCGTATTTTAGAGGTATTAGGCTATTTCAAACGATTCAGAAGTGATTTATGCTCTTAAGGGTTACAAAATTAATTTCTAAATCGAAAAAAGTGTCTTAGCGAGTTTTCGCGAATTGTAGCCAAATGTGGCGATAGTTAGTCATTGTTTGTCCACCCGCAAAATCTCGCCATTTGTAGTCGACCTTGGCGAGTTTTCGCGAAATATCGCCAAATTTGGCACCAAAAAATATTTCATATTTCGCATAACTCTAAAACTTTTAACCGTAGAATTTTGAAATTTTGTATTTAGAACTGCTGTAACATCTTACTGTGCATCTCTTTTTTGAATGCAATCGACTAAGTAATTTCTTTACAAGGTCAGCCAAAGGACTTTAAATATATTAAGATGTATGGATACATTCCGTTCATTGAAAGTCTGTGGTCAATGACTACTTTGGCTATCCCCAAAATCCAGCAAACCATCTCAAGCTTGTCAGCTTTCGGTGAAATATCGACAAATTAAGAGTCAGAAGCAATTCTTTCAAATTGAACCCAGCTTGGCGATATCTAAATATTTGGATAGAAATCGCTAAATCTTACTATAACTGCAGTATTTCATCTCTTTCAAACAAAATAAGTTTTGATGAAGTGCACGGAAAATATTTTGATTTAATAGGCATGCAAGGAAGTCATGTGTTGTCCACATCAGATTTTTTTGTTTAAATATTTTAAATTTGTTTTACTCTCTTGCTGAATATTCTTTTTGTAAACGAATCCTTATTTGAAATCCTAAACAGAAGTGTTTATTTCTCTCTTTTGCGCATTAAAAAAATATTTTTCATTTAAAAAGTCAGTTCTGTTAACACAAACGACCTAATAACATGCACCTGCGAATGATTTTAATTATTGCCAGCATTTGGAATCCTTGTTATTACCATTATAGCATTGTTTCGAAAGTACAAATAATGTGCACAAACCCTTATCACGTTAATAAACATACTCATTGGCAGCTCTAAAGACTAGCAGCAGTGATTCGTCTGATTCTTTCTAGCTTAATTATGTCTTTGTCAATGACGTAAAGAGGAATTTTCTCTTTGTAACAGGAAAGTTTATCGAAAATAGTTACGAACTTTAAAATTATTTTCAATAGACAAGTATTTATTAGCTGTAAATCTTATTATGAATACTTTTGTGTGATAAGTATGTAAGTGAATCACAAAAGGTTTTATGAATTGTTACTTTTTAAACATTTATATGTATGTATAAAGGAGAAATAAGAGGTAATATATTTGTTCCGTATATAAACTAGTTCTATTTTTGAACTAAGATTTTCCTTTGTTAGAAATAAACTTCCTCGGTGCTAACTGATGATGAACATGGGGGGTGGGATTTTATCGCAAAAAATAAAAATAAAAAGATTTGAAGATTAACAAAATTTGGTGCAGATGCTGAACCTCGTTAAACTTTAAAACATAAAAAAAAAACGAATTTTATAAATCAGAATTTTTCTCTGTTTTCCAGTATAGAAAATATGATTTATAACAATTGAAAAACCAAATATTTGCTATGCAGTAATACTGAAAAAAAGTATTTTAAAATGTAGAATCCTAAATCAGATCATTTTTGAGGAGTTATCTCTGCCTTATAGGTTATTTGTTAAATTGAAATAGACAGTTTCTGAAATACAGTTTTTGATTCCGTTGAACAAAAATATTGAAAAATATTTTTCTACATAAAATAGCTTTCTTTGTTTTGGAGTATATGAAGCAAAGACCCATTAAATGTATGGAATCAAAATTTCATATGCAGACTCAAAAAAAAAAGAAAAATAATAATAATAAATAAAAGAGTGATTCATTCCTTAGAAAAGAAAGTAGTGGTAATTGCCAGCAAGTGAGACTTTTAGTACCATGAATTGTGAAAAACTGGTGCTCACGCTGGGTAGCTTACAGTCGTGCGTATGGTGTGCGGCATTGAAAATCACTATCCATTTCATTTACGTCGTTGTAGTGTCCGGAGATATGAACTCTCCTTTCTTTTCCTGTTGACTACCGTTGCTGTGAATTGATAAAGAAATTGTGACCTGCTATACAAGGCAAGGATGGTGTCCTGGATTTGTGTTGATACACGAGATCAGTCTGCCGCAAATTACGCATCACACAAAGCATCCGCTTCAGAAGCTCCGTTAGGAAGTGCGTTTTCCATCCACCTTATAATCTCAATCTTGCTCCCAGCGATTTTCATCCATTTTTTTTGCACCTAAAAAGCTTACTATCCGGTAGACATCATTTTTCCAGGAATGAAGACTTGTAGACGACTTTGACACGCTGTCTTCAATCCCAGGCGACTTAAGTAAAGGAGTATGATGTAGATCACATATTTAATAATAATTTCTATTTATTTTCTGTTCCTTCATCTGTTTAAAATCAATCATTTTTAACTTATATTTTTAATCCCATTTTTCCAACTTTGCCTTTCTAAATTTATTTCGCTTTTCCCCACATGCAATAGCCTTTTACTGTGCCTTTTTCTCAGACTATCTGGAGCCTCTGGGCTAAAAATAGGTTCTCTTAGGTCTGTTTGTAGCTTGTAACGGATTTCTGTTTTCTGCTTGTTAGTGCTTATTTTGGCATATTTTATTTTGATAGCATGCACTAACAATTAGAATTATCCGTTCGCGGTTTGATTATTTTAATTTTATTGGTCTAAACTTATTGCAGCTCCGTAATTGGCGTTTGTTATTTCAGCTAAGTTTATGTTCTCTCTACTCGCCAATATCAAGTTCTGTGTTCGGATTCCTTTATAAGTCATTCCACCTGCTTTCCACTGCTCTTGTAACACGTATTTTTCTATGTTTATCCTTCAATAGTCTCAATGAAAAATTCAATAGTCAATGAACAATTCATTACACTGTTTCTCTCTACTCTAAAAAAAAGTTACGGCCGCTGACTCTACCGCCGCCGCTGTCAAGTGTTTGTTCGGCTATCTCCTCCTAAATCTTGGGGATTTGAGTTTCGACTAAGGTGTCCACGGATTCGGAAAATTCCGGAGAACCTGGTAAACTGACTTTTCGAAAACCGAATTATTTTAGAAGATATTAATAAAAAACTGAAAAAATAAATATAATGGTTGCCATGTTTGGCAAATTTTTGCCAGCATAAAATCATTCATTCCTTTTGCAACAAAGCAATTCTAAGTATGTAGAATCGCATGATATTAACAAACAAGAAGTAGAATTACGCCAATTTTACGTCAAATTAAAGAGTATATGAAATAGATAACTCAAAGTGTGTTACACAAAGTTGACAATTGTCAAATAGTAAGTTCGCTTAGACAACAAGAGTTTAGAATGAGCGATGATTCGTTTTTCCAAAACAGAATAACGAATTGTAACTGATTTTAAAAGCGCCAGCTTGGTATGAGGTACCATCTGGCAAAATGGTATCTCTCCAAATAGGGTGAATCTAATCTGCGAGTTCCAAAATCTTAGAATCCAGTATCTATAAAATGAAAAATAATTAAGATGCAGATTTTTTTAAAGCCGGTTCGGTCCAGCTGGAGTATTTGCAACCAGTAGACGTATTTGGTGGCGTTCACTATGCCATTATAGCAGTTATAATACACTTTGGATATTTTCCAGCACGGCGAGATGATATAATTCGTGGTGCTAAATACACCATTCTGCAAAGGATTATGTATATGAAAATATGGATAACGGTTTTCCGGGAGCCTTACATGAGCAGTCATTATAGGTTTAAAGCATGTGTCAATCGCCAAATAACGCAAAGTCGCTATGGCTGGCAAGCTATCCTAGCTGTTCCGCAGTTTTTATCAAAGGAAACATATGCAGTACTGTTTTTTTTAGAGCTAATTAATAACGATTCATATACGCATGTTGCTAAATTATGAAAAATCGCCATAATTGGCTAATACGCAAGGTGCTCCATGGGTTTCACATAATTAAAAATAGTGTGAAGTTTAAATTTTTATGTTCCAAGGAGCGTGCAAGAACCAAGCAGTGTGCAGCTCGGTAACATTCTATCTCATCCAACCTTTGGGTTTTGTCTGTTGAAATGATGCCTTCTATACAAATAAGCCTCATTAGGGACCGAATGCCTAGTACGAAAAGCGCGCGTAGCGAGTCTAAGAACCTTGGCCCCTAGTCTTTTTAAATAAACTCTTTTTTTTTTTAAGTTAACTTACGTCTTCATACTTTATTACAGCTTAGCCTTCTACAGACCGAATTCAGGTCCAGGCATATTTTAAATTAGTTTTTTTGCATATTTTGTCTTCTAATCCGTTAGTTATAGGATATTAATTATTTTAAAGGGGGAGAAAACTGCATACAATTTTCACTGCGTTTAAATTGAGAACATTGGCCATTTCTGACTATACTTTTGCATGGGTTTCAAAAACGGAATATCGTGTTGAGTAGTTTAAATAATAAGTGAAATATTGAGAATTAATTAAACATTTATTTTTAAATTTAAGTAAAGATACGAGTAAAGTTTGAAGGGGGTGGGGGTGTAGCTTGTAAAAATTTATGAAAAGGACGACTTTTATGACTATTTGGTCAGTTTCCCACTCATGGTGGAAATGCAGCTTCTATTTCAAAAAGTCAAGTCATCTTTTAACTTTAACTGCTAAAAAAATTCAAGTAATATTTTTGAAATTTGATTTTTTAATAAATTTTTAATTTGATGAACTCAATGCGGAACATGGGAGTGTAAAAGGTCAATTTAATGAGTCGGGGGTATTTCACAACACCATTTAATCATGAATTTAAAACTGCAAGTCTTCAAAAACTGCAAGTCTTCAAAACTTAAAACTGCAAGTCTTCAAAATCGATCCCCTAGTAAGCCAAATGTAACATTTCCGGTGGGTCTTATGCCGAATAAAAGCAGAAAAATTGGTTTATCATGTGTCTTGAGGTAACTGCTTTTTGGTTATGGACAGATGAAAACTTTCTTCTGGGTGTTCAAACAATGCGAATAAGACGTTAAACATATTCGAAGTGGAATTTACAAAATTTTGTTATTGCTTTACTTGTAAATAATACTCATATCATTTTGTAAGTAATGTATTTATTAGATAACATTTTATAAAAATCACGATGACTAAAATCATCTAAATTGTAAGCAAAATTTTAGATGCATACACCTTACTGTATCCAAATAAAAACTGTCTTCCCCCATTAAGAAAGAGATTTAGAAAGACATAAATAGACAGACATAAATAGACTTTGTTCTATATATATATATGGACATGGATTCAAATCTTGGAAATGTTGTGAACGATGTTGAAGACGCTTTTTAAAATTGAAAATTTTAGAAAAAAAATCCTAAATACTAAAGAACAAATGTACTTTGAGGTTGTCAAAGTTAGCTGAGATTATTTGCTTTATTTTTCTAGCAAGAGCAAACATTCAAATTGAATGATTTAACTGTATCAGGGGTGCTTTTGAAAATAAAATTTTATTCAAATAATCGCTAATATTGGATAAAATGGTAAATTTTTGAATCATTACAATAGATAAAATATTTTCACACATATGTGCGTAATTTCAAACTAATCTCTTTAATGGCACAGACTTTCATACAACATAGACAAATAAAAAAATATTTTCTGCTTTACGTATGGATTATTAACAATTTCCTCTTCGTTTAAGAATTCATTGTGATTTTTTTAAAAATCCACTCTTTATAATTCATGTTCGAATTTAATACATGTGAAGTTAGCTTTAAAGTATCTTTGAAAGAATTTCGAAACTTCTTAGCTTTTCATCCTTAGAATAAATTCCAGCTTCACAAAATTGCCTAAAGCCTTTATTCATCTTACATATGAAATTCTTCAAACGGAAAATAAAAGTGAAATTTATTTCTCCGCATAAGTGTGTGTAACATGACTTCAAAAGGATGCTAGTAAATGCTTTTGAATATTTTAGTAGAAACAATTCATTAATTTTTCATGCATCTATATTAAATTATTCACATAGAGGAGAAAGATTCACTTGGATCTTAAGGGAATTTTATCTTTCAATTTTACGGAGCCCCGTGTTAATCAGAAAACGAAGAAAGTTAAAAATAACAGTATATTATTTAGACATGCTTTCTCTACGTTTTTAAACCGATTTTAAGGCTGCAACTTTTGAACATCTTTTAAAAAATTGAATTACACTAGGATATCGGAAAAATTTAGAATATCTCTTTACAAGTTGCACTCTGCACCGCCGCGCCATACCGCCGCTACCGGGTTCTATGCCGGCGCACCGATTGTACGTATCGGCGTCATAAATTTATAGAATGAACTATCTACAATAGGGATTTTTTCTTCCAGAAAGAAAGGTTAAATTTAAAATGTTACGAATTTAACTAGCGAAATTAATAGTTTACTTATGCAATGCAAATTTTGGTATAAACTAGCTATTGAATGTTTCAGAAATCTCCTCATTAAATGATGTTTTCCACTTGCTCTATATAAGACCAGGGGGTCTATTCTCCTCGAATCCGTTTAAAAGCCAAGTCACTAACTTTGTCCCACTTAAAAGAGGAATCTTAGAGAGCAGAGTTAACGGCCTCTTATGATTGGGTGAACGAGGTTAGGAACAGGTCAGAAAGTCTTGTGAGTAGTTGATAACCAACAAGAGGATCGAGAAAATTGAAAGTTAGCGTACTTCGAACAAATGACTGAGAATAGAGTTCCAGAATTTCTTTTTGGATGTGGCTGGAAGTCAAAAACTGGAAAGCAATGTAGTCAAAATAAAGTCAAAATAACATACTTTTTATAAGAGGTTAATACAGGGTGTGTCACAATTCCCTACCGTGTTTGGAAGGCTTATAAAAAATTATATTACCAATACAGCAACAAAGTAGACTTTATTGGATAAAGAAATGTTACAAGTTTTGTTTCATAAATGTTCAATATGTGAACTTTTAGTGATGTGGCAGAGATCAAGTCTAAAATCAATTTTTTCCTTTCCCACACAGGGGGGTTCGGAACCACTGTTCTAGAGGATTAAATAAATACTGCAAATAGCCCTTAAACATTACATTGACACATAATATTTACAAAGAAAAATAGGAAGTAAAGGATAATAAAATAGAACATACCATTGCTTTAAAAGCCACCCAGCATTCCGCCATGTCCATGTCAGATCTTAAAACTAGAATTGTTCTTTTTCTCCAGAGGGTGGAGGTCCCCGTTGTTAAGTCTAAGGACGTTGAGGATGTTCGACGATACCACGGAGCCAACTTAACCCTTTAACGCGCAGTGTTCCCGATCTGGGAACACCCAACTCGGACGTTTTGACTGTTGCCAGTCACGAAGAATGGATCTGATTTCTATAAAAATAGTTGCGGGTGACAGAGCTCCACGAAAATCTTTTACTGTTTAGCACGTCATTTCCCGTAACAAAAATGGTCACGATTGTTTTTTAACAGCACTGACATCTGCTGAAAAATGGAAGAATGCGAGAACAGTGTATAGATTGCCCAATGCTGAAAAATAGGATGCCGTTTCCATCGCTCGACTTCACTACCAGCAAGATGGCACACGATCGAAACGTTCATCGCCTGCCACAGAACTAGAGATCCTTTTTTGACGAACACCAGCTGTGGTCAAAAAGGGTCTCTAGGTCTGTCGCACGCGATGAACGTTTCGATCATCCGCCCTCTTGCTGGTAGTGAAGTCGAGCGATGGCAATGGCTGCCCTTTTTTCAGCATTGGGAAAGGGTTGCGCCTCAAAGGGTTAACGGAGTTAAATAATTTAAATTATATTGAGTTAGAGATACACATGTCGTCCAATCTGTTTTGCTAAGACGAGAATTTTTTTAAAAAAGAAAATTGAAAAAAAAAAATGTTTATAAGATCGTCATTGCATGCTCGCTATTTCTGGATTTTTGGGTATCTTTAATGCATTTATAGATTTTATATCAGTTTTATTTTTTCATTTTTTCAATACTTATTTTAAATATCAAGACGTTTTCAAGAGAAAAAAAGTGTATTATTTGTCTGCCATTTCGTAATTTTAAAACAAAATAACTTTGGTAGAATATTCAGAAAACTAAACAAAACGGTTGCGCAACATCATTGTGAAATACCTGAAAGAGAATAAGTTATGACAAACAACTGTTGTTTGGCGTTAGAAACAAACCGTATTTCTTTGATAATAGAAAAAAAAAAAAAAAACAGTTCCAATAATACGAAGAGAAGGCTCTGATTTCTATAATAGGGCAGTTTTACATTACGTTACAATTCCTTCCTGGAGGGCAGCCATTATATGAAAATGCGGTTTCTCTATTGTTTTATTCGTGTTCTTAGAAGGCAGACGCCCCTTGTAACTCAAGTTCTTATTAGTAGTGTCCATCGCCGATCACATGACTGAATGTGCTCTGAGTCAAATTTCTGCAGGTGTGTTAAACCATTAATAAACACCTACATGAACATACATTTTTCCTTTGATGCTGGCAGTATGCTTTTGTTACCAGATCAACTCTTTTATTTAAACAGTTTTAGAAAAACCGTGAGTCAGCAACTGTTTCATTGCTAAAATTTTGGTGGATGAAGAATTAAAAATGAGATGGGTCATCAACATAAATAGTTGTGTTCTGTTGGCTTCCTGTTCTTTGCATTTTAATTTTTTTTTTACTGCAAGCAATTCTTGCCTTAATTGTAACTTTCATTATTAATGTAAACAACTAAATTTTGCTAATCACAAATTCAGATATACCCCTCATTTCAACAGTAGAATTACTTCATTAATTTTTTCAGAAATTGATAAGTTTATAAATCTCTGACACTTGACACACCCTGTATAGGACTTGAAACTTCCTTCAGATTTTATCTAGGTGCAACGAAACTATTCATTTTGGATATTTGCATAGGTTGAACAAAATTTTCTGTGAAATATAACATAGCCATGACATATAAATGTATCTCTATACGTATACAGTATTTAAATGTATTTTAAACTCATTACAAACATACGCATTTAAATATTAATTAACTTACCTGAAACACTTTTTTTTTTTTGCACCAAATAACTTTGAACGCAAAACCGTCAAATATGTTAATTGAATAGTTTGATCAGCTGTTAGTTTTATATTTGTCATAAATATTATTAGTTTTAAATTTGTAATAGTAAAATATTTAATGATGAAAAACACCTATAATGAAAAATGCATTGTAAATTTTATGTCTAATGATTTGGCAAAACTTTACCATTTATAGATATTTAAAAAATTCCATTTGTCGTAATTACACTGCTCTGTGTTTTCCTGTCTTTTTATTATTTTCTTTTGTAAATTCAAGATATCTATTTAAAGTGCTCATGTTATTGAGTGCTCATGTTCTTTCAGTGATATTTCCTTTTGATTTCTAGAGGGTGTAGACCTTTGACGAAAAAGCGTGACAGTAAGCTCCCAAAATTGAATCCAGCTTTGCGATATCTACTGTATCTGGCTAGAAATCGCTAAACCCTAAGGTTATCCAATGTTAATTTCAAAGTTTCGTAACTCGGTCTCTAATTTTCGATTCACATTCTACGAAATACAAACTTGAATTATTTAACACATAGAATATTAATTGCGATATTCCAAGTTGTATGGTGAATGAGAAGAAGCTAGGTGGTACCACTATGGGATCTTAAGACAATAGCAAAGGCGATTCTCGGGGACTTAATGAGCATTAGCAATCAGGGCACAGTGGCCCTTGGGCGTTAATTCAGTTTCATGTGTTCATTTTCGTGCTTTGTATATATAACGATTATATGGTGTTCTAGGAGATATAAATGACTGCTCCTCTGACAGAGCAGTGTCTCCTGTACAAAAGTATAAGAATATGTTGAATCTTATTTATAGAATGTGATTCTCTACTTCAAAATTGAAAATTTCTTGATAATAAATACTAAATTGAGACGTATTTCAAAACGCATTTAACCCTTCAACGCGCAGTGCTCCCGCTCTGGGAACACCCAACTCTGACGTTTTGACTGTTGCCAGTCACGAAGAATAGATTGGATTTCTATAAAAATAGTTGCGGGTGACATAGCTCTACGAGAATCCTTTACTTTTTAGCACGTCATTTCCCGTAAAAAAATGGTCACGATTATTTTTAACAGCACTGACATCTGCTGAAAAATGGAAGAATGCGAGAACAGCTGGATAGATTGCCCAATGCTGAAAAAAGGGCAGCCGTTGCCATCGCTCGACTTAACTACCAGCAAGAGGGCGGACGATCGAAATGTTCCTTGCGCGCCACAGATCTAGAGACGACAGCTGACTGTGACGCACAGCCAGCTGTCGTCAGAAAAGGGTCTCTAGATCTGTGGCGCGCAATGAACGTTTCGATCATCCGCCCTCTTGCTGGTAGTTAAGTCGAGCAATGTCAACGGCTGCCCTTTTTTCAGCATTGGGAAAGGATTGCGCCTCAAAGGGTTAATGAAAGAAAAGTATGCTGATCCCACTTCTCCTATAAAATTCTGGTCGCAAGGTTGCTACTACTTTTGACCACCCGTTAAATATTTGATCACTAAAAATATTGTAAAATATAATATTTAAATGGATGCAACGAAATATATTTTCTTCGTTAGGCCAGAAATCAAAACTTGGAGGTGAAACTTAAAACGGCTGCAAAGGTATCAACAGTTGTGCATGGCGTCCCTAAACTAATGGTTCAAAATGTAAGGGGGCGGTAGGGCACACTATAAGGAATAAGAATCACACAGCGATGTTGTGTAGGAAACGTAGAGTTGGAACTAGTGCCGGAATAATAGTGAACTTTCCGACCATTGTTCATTCAGAATTTATGTATATTTTCCAGAAAACACGTGCCTGAAACTGATAGTTTAAAAACCTTATTTCATTTCATTTTTACAGACAAGGCCATTGCTTATGAAACTTAGTCAAGAAATTAGACGAATACTTGTACACTTTGCACAGTGCGATTATTAACAGGTAAGTGAAAACGACACTTCCGACCCAACATTGCTATGTGATTCTGATTCCTTATTGTGTGCCCTATCTCCCACTTACATTTCGCACCATTAGTTTAGGGACACCCCATACAAAGTATATTTTTTATTGTCGGTATTGCTTAACTGATAAAATTTAGAATTATTCATTGTATGTGGAGATATAACGTTTGAAGCTTAATCAACTGTGACTAAACTCTTCATTAAGAACTTCCCGATGAATACATTGATAAAAACATGTTTAAAAAATGTAACCTCCATCAAAAAACAGTTTAAAAATAACTCTACTTGAATTTAAATAATTAAAGTTATAAAAAATACCTTTAGTATCAGTGATCAAACAGAAAGTTTCGAAAGACCTTTTCCAAATGTATTTCAGCAAGCAGTGGAGTCTTATTTTCAATAATTTTATTTTCAGCTTGAAAGCAATAACTTCTGATTTTTTTTCGACGGAAAAGAAAGCTGTCTAACGAGATCGTTTAGTCACAGTTGATTAAACACGTCTGGTCCAGTAAATAACTCCCCTTTGAGGTTAAGCCGTATACGTAGACGGCTGAATTGTTTCGTATCTTATATACTTTATTTCGTTGTTCTGGTTTTTATGTGTGGAAGTACATGCTTTAAATATATACAGCCAGTTTTCCTTTGTGAGCTGTACAGTTGATTTAATGTTTGTCCTGCACATTAGTTTTTTAAAGTAGCTTGTTAACTTTGAAAGGTTTAAAGGAACTTAATGGAAAACGTCTGTTACAGTTTTGACACTACTACGTTTATGTTTTTGAATTCATTTAAAAAATTAATGCATTTTTCGTTTTCATAGAAATTTTTATTTTCTACTGAATTGTGCTACAAACATTAGACTAGATTGGTAAAAAACACTCAAATTACTGGTGTTAAACGATAAAGTAAACAAAAAACTTATGTGTGAAAAACACACATAAGAAGTTATAGGTAAGAAGACTTATAAGAAGAAGTTATAGGTAAGAAGTTACAGTAAGAAGAAGGTCTTCTTACCTATAACTTCTTATGTGTGTTTTTTACAAAGTTTTTTATTTACTTTATTAGACTAGATTACAACAAATTTTGCATTTGTGCAGGCGAGTTTTCTGTTTACTAACAAACCGCTTACCTGCGGTTAACCCTTTGAAGCGCAACCCTTTCCCAATGCTGAAAAAAGGGCATCGATCGACTTAACAAACAGCTAGATGGCGGACGATCGAAATGTTCATCGCGTGCCACAGATCAAGAGACCCTTTTTTGACGCAGCTGGCTGTGCGGCACGGACAGCTGCGTCAAAAAAGGGTCTCTTGATCTGTGGCAGGCGATGAACGTTTCGATCATCCGCCCTCTTGCTGGTAGTTAAGTCGAGCGATGGCAACGGTTGCCCTTTCTTCAGCATTGGGCAATCTATCCAGCTTTTCTCGCATTCTTCCATTTTTCAGCAGATGTCAGTGCTGTTAAAAAGAATCGTGACCATTTTTTGACGGGAAATGACGTGCTAAACAGTAAAGGATTCTCGTGGAGCTATTTCACCCGCAACTATTTTTATAGGAATCCAATCTATTCTTCGTGACTGGCAACAGTCAAAACGCCAGAGTTGGGTGTTCCCAGAGGGCGAACACTGCGTGTTAACGGATAAAATGACTTTCATGAAATACAGCTAATAAACATCTCTATTAAACCGATCTTCAAATAAAATAGAACCTGGATGAAAATAGTTCATCCGTTAGGGAACTACAGTGGCAGATATAAAGACAGAATAAAAGATAAGACAGAATAAACTTGAAGTTAGAGCTTCAAACAGGTAAGTTTGGATGACTAATGGACACCTACTCCTCAATTTAGCGTAAAAATGCGCTAAAAGTACTTATATTTCTTTCTTTACTTTTATTTGAATTTTCACACACTTTCTATACACTTTGTGGGTTTTTGGAAATTTAATTTAAATTTTACAACTTTTCTAAGCTCGCCTCGTAATTTAACTTACAAATATGTTCCGTTTATTACTATTATTACTATTACTAGCAGATAGAGTCCGTTGCGGAGGCAATTACAACAGGTGCTAGAATAAACATTTGATAACACGCTTAAAAAAGATCTCAATTCGGTCTAGCGGAATTAAATGATCTCCAAAAGAGTTCAAATTTGTTCCGATTTTAAAAATCATTTGGATCTAGTTTAGTTCCTTCGGAGCGAAATTAGCTCTATTTTTTTCTAAGCGGGAAAAATATGTCTACACTCAACATATTTAATTTTCATCCACTTCAAATAAATAACTTCACATTCGATTTTTTATTACATACCGAAATCGAATATCATGCTTTTCTAGAAAATTTTCGCATTCGAGCGATTTTGTTTTGTGGGAACAGCCCCTCTTATGTCAATGCTTCATTCAGAGGGAATAATTCATTTGTGAAAGAAATTAAACTGGTAATCGGGAAAAACTATTTCAACGAACTGAAAGCAAGTTTCCCTTCAAAGCCTGATAGCTGTGACTTCAATAGGACGTGAATATATCAATTGTGACACTTAATTTTGTCACGCAAATGATTGAGTTTTTTTACTCCCGGGTATAAAATGGAGCTGAAAATAGCAAAAGAATCGCTTAGAAATTACGGATCGGGTGGATTTTCCAAATCTTAAAGTAGCGTAGATATGTATTTTTTATATAATTATGAAACAAATGCTAGCCGATTGTGCAAACGGTGGGGATTTTATTACCTTTTTTCTGCTTAACTTTTTTTAAAAATCTTTTTGGAGTAATGGTGGTATATTGGAGTGGTAGAACCGGAATTGTGACAGAGACAGTGAGTCAGGTATGAGCGTAACTATGTAGTAAGATTTTGAATAAGCGAAATCATGCTTAGCCTTAAAATAACTATAATAATAATACCTATTACTATAATAATTAAGTATATAATAAAAACAACTATACATTTCAGCACGCATCTATGGAAGAAATGTACGACATTCAGTGTACAAACACGTGATGGTTATAATTAAACTTCATCTATAAAGAACATTTTGCAGCTGAAACGATTGACACCTAGTTTTGCACACAGACTGCTAACAGGATGCTGTCAAAGAAGTTTCTTAAAAAGCTTAACTCCGAAAATATCCAGTAGGTAGCACTTTGCATGCGAATTCAGACCAAGACTCAGCTTCGATTCAGCTCAGTTAATAAATGTTCAGAAACTATTGAATAAATGACGAACTATTTCGCATATTTTGAGTTAGTTATTTCCACTGTTAAATTTCCTGTTTTTCCTCACAAAACGCCACCAAGTGGACTTTCCTGAACTATTTTCTTCAAAATCTCTTCCGGGCACCTGTTTTAGTCACAGAAGTCTATATGTGAAGTTTAATTATAACCAACCTGCATTTATAGAGTATAAAGCTGTTTAAAAGGATTCAGCCTTCAAAACTCACAATTTGAAAGAAATATATCATGACTCAATTTTATGTTTATCCAAGTACTTCCTTTGCAAAATTAAACTCTAAATAAGTACCTCTTAATTAACTCTTAATACATTAATGATACCTATACCTAGTTCTCACAAACTACCATGTATGAGAAATAAGTTCAAAATGACTCCGGTCCTACTTAATGCCTGTAAACTACGACACATTTCAAGATTTTGCTAAAAGTAATCCATAAAAGTAAAAAAAGTGTATTCATATATACCTTTCTCTGAATGTATATAAATATTAGTAATATGTCTGGATTTTCTGTTTGAAAGCTTAAAAGCAATCCAAGCTAATACTTAAACATTTCTGTTTACTTCTGAAAAGCAGGTATATTTTTCCTTTTACAGTTTATTGCGTGGGATCAAATACTTATATCTAGACCAAAACGCTTTTAAGCTTTTTCTTATATCATAGAGCTATATTTTCCAAAAATGCAATGGCTAGATGAGAAAACAAAATCCTAAGTGGAACTTATTTTTTGTCAGCTGATTAAAGAAATAAATTTTACACTGTATATGGATTTTATCGCATTAGAGATAAATAACATTAAAAAACAAATACCCCCTCAAAATTCAAGTTTTTTATTAGCTCCTTACAAAATTCTATAGGGGCTTAACAGCTTTCGTTTTGATTGATATATTTGATTGATATATTTTTTGAATATCGATAAATGGTAAAGTTTTGCCAAATCATTAGAAATGAAATATTATTTTAGGATTGATATATTTTCCCGCCTCATAGACGCCACATCTATTTTTAAATAAATATCTTGACATCTATTTTTAAATAAATATCTTGACCAATTAACATTGGATAACCTTAGGGTTTAGCGATTTATAGCCAGATACAGTAGATATCGCAAAGCTGGATTCAATTTTGGGAGCTTACTTTCACGCTTTTTCGTCAAAGGTCTCCACCCTCTAAAAATCAAAAGTAAATATCACTGAAATAACATGAGCAGTCATTTATTTTTAAATAAATATCTTGAGTTTACGAAGAAAATCCCCAAAAAAATAGAGTAAATAGCAGCATAATTAAGACAGGATAATTTAGAGCAGGATGATTAAGACAAACGGAATTTTTTGTATATCTATAAATGGTAAAGTTTTGCCAAATCATTAGAAATAAAATATTATATTAGGATTGATATATTTTCCCGCCTCATAGACGCCACATCTAATTAAGATTTTCAGGGACTATGAGACCTGGGCATGAAATGTATCAGTTTGGAAATTTTTATTAACAAATAAATAGAGATAATGCACAGGAAATCACAATGAATATAAAGAATTTCAGTACTTTCTACAGAATTACACACACTTTTGTTTAAAATAATAAAAATAATAATAACATGATATTGCAGTCATATTTTTGTAAAATTTCTTTTGTATGCATTTCTTCAGCACCGAAAAGCTAACTAGTTTGTACGGGTGTTTGTCATGACGAAACATGAAGTACACTGTTGCTGGAAATTGGATGCACAATCTTCGCCACTCGCTTAACAGGAATTCATAAACAAGGATGAAAGTTAGTCGAACAAAACAATCTTCCACAAAAAATAATAATTTTTGTGCAATAAAAACCGGATGTAATGGGTGTCCTAAGAAAGATTGGTGGTTCTCAAAAATTAATAACAGGAAAGCAGTTAACTTTAAAAAAGAATTACTGTAGCAAATTTTTATGACAAAAGAAAAAGAAAAGTGTTTCAAAAAGTTACTGACAGACATGGACGCCGGCAGCATAGGGCAAGGGAGGGGGGCAATGGCCCCAGCTGAATTTTTGTATGCAGTGTTTTCCCTTGCTTTTAGTTTCTTTCCAACATGGTAACCATACGTTGAAGTAGTCTTTGCCCCCCCCCCCCCCGGGAAATATTCTGCTGGCGCCCATGCCGAGAGATGGCGGTGCCATACATAATATAAAGAAAGTTTCGGATAGAAAAGAAGTATCATCTTTCTCTATTCCTAAACGCCCGAACCCCCAAATAATAATCTTAATCGTTAATTTCAATAATTAATGGATATTAGAAGTTTTACACGAACTTTAAATAGACCCTGGGGGAGTCAAATTTAAAAGTTCATCAAAAAAGAACATATAATGATAAAAAATTACTTTTGACATACAATATTTTTATTTGTCACTAAAATTATGCCTTGTCATATAAATTTACTTAATTTTTTTTCTTTATCTTTTTTTAACGTAACCGTTTTTCTCACATATATTTCAAGTCGTCTGTCTGTTTTCAGTATCCCTGATATAAATAAAAGTACAAAAAATTTTTTAAGATTCCTATAAATCTACATTTAAAAAGAAATTATGTCACTAAAAGACATTTTAGTTATTTCATACCATTTTGTACTGTTAAAGTAGCAATGATCTATTATTAAACAATTCAATTAAATTAAGATTTCACTCACCCATTTAAAATAAAATAAGCTTTTAGAAGGTCGACTATCTATCAGAAAAAAAACAACAATATAATTTGATAAGATTATTATCACATTATATAAATATCTGTGTTGCATTATTGTAAAAGTATTATCTAGAGCATCATTTCTGAAATTACTTCTTACAATGTCAGTTTTAAGTCATTTCTAATTACTACGCACTTAAACAACTTGATAACTTACCATCTTAATAAGTGACACAGAAAAATAAAATGACAGTTTAACAGCGTCTTCAATGAATATTTATGAGTCCCTATAACTTACTCTCTCAATTAAGAACATTTTACTTCGTAAAAGAGGTGTTGAATGTTTCTTAATGTATCTTGCATCATATGTCAGTAAATCTAATTAGGCAATTTTGAAATACCGACAGTTTATTAGGTCAAGTGCATTGGGCAATCAGCTGATAGATCCATATAACTTCATGCATGCTGCACGCAAAATTAGTATTTAATAATGTAACATTTCTACTTAATAGCGTATTAAACTGTATAATTTAAATGTGTTTATTTTGATTGTAAAATAAAGAGTTATACGTTCATACATTTTCATATCAAAATACAAAAATTTCGGAAAGATAGACTCATGTTCAGATCAATTAAAAAAATATGAGTTACGAATTTTTTCAGAATTTTTGTTTAACTTTATAGATTTATACATACATACACACACACGCATACATATATACATATACGTATATAAGTAACTACAATAAATCTATGTTTGTTTATATTTGTACCTTAAGTCTATATACGATATATAAACAAAAATAAAATAAATATATAAATTGCTAAACTTCATCAAGGAAGATAGGTGCCATAAATATAAAGGTTTATAGCTTGGTGGATAATGATTCATGTGTCAAACTTACAAAGTAATGGGTATTTTTAATTTAAAACCAGGAGAATCAGCAGTGTTATTCTTAAGCACCCTCCCTTCCCCAGACAATACAGCAAACTTGCAGCAAGCTTGATTTATCAAGTCAATAAACTTGAATTAAGCTTGAAAATTTTAAGCGTGTAAGCTTAATCCAAGCTTGAATCAAGCTTGACATAGCTTAAAAGAATTCTTAAATACACGGGGAGCCCGTCGGCGAACTCGCCCCCACATATTTTATTTTTCCAGGCATTTTCCCTTCTACGCTGAAATTTCAAGTTATTTTAATCTGTTACCATCAAGCGTCCGCGGCTAGGATCGAACTCGGTATCTAAGGGTTGGGAAGCCAGCGTCCTAACCACTCGGCTAACCTGAGTTGCAATGATATGACTAAAGTTTGAAGTGACTGTTATGGTATCGCAGACAGCACAACAAACTTGCATCAAACTTGCAGCAAGCTTGATTTATCAAGTCAATAAGCTTGAATTAAGCTTGAAAAGTTCAAGCGTGTAAGCTTAATGGAAGCTTGAATCAAGAGTTATAGTTTTCACTTGCCCAGCTTGCATTAAGCTTGACATTTCAAGCTTGAATCAAGCTTGACATAGCAAGCTTAATTTCAAGCTTAAAAAAATTTCCTAAATACACGGGGCGCCAGAACTTGCCCCACCTATTTTACTTTGCCACGCATTTTCCCCTCTACGCTGAAATTTCAATTTAATCTGTTTCCATTGAGTGTCCGTGGCTAGAAAACAACCCGGGACGCATAATAACTACCTTTACTCTCTGTTGGGAACGGGGGAACTTGAAGCCTTCTTATTGGCTGCTTTCTCAGAGCATCTTAAAATTTCAATATATGTGGTGGTGCCATCTATATTTTTATTGTTAAACTCATGATTGCCTCGCCTTAATTAAATTAACAGCATAAAAAACATCAGAATGATTTGTTTTGGTGTATATTTAATTTAAAAAAAAATTCCTCCCATTTAACAGCATTCCTTTAAACATATTTTTCTTTAGTTAATTTGTTCTCTCTCTTAATCAGATACTCAAATGTTATGAATATTAAATACTACTAATTTTAAATGACAAAAATTGAACCCTGTTTTTCAAAGGAAATAAAGTTTAACAATGCCTACATATGTGTGACAAGAATATTCTAAGGATAGAGCATTTTTTTTTTTTTTTTTTTAAATTATAGAAAAGAAAAGTACTAGGTATTACTATAAAATGAAATTCATTTTTCATTGTAAGAAAGATACAGTTACCTTTTAGAATGACAATATTTTTATCAAAAGAGTATTCTGAATGATAAATTCAACATAATAGGATATATAAGAGGATTTTGTTAAATTTTAAATTTGTTTGTTTGATTAAAGATTTTGTTAAGTGATAATATTTTAAAACCTCAAATATTAGAAAAGTATATTATAAATTGATACAAATGCATTTATAATATACTTTTGTTTAAAAAATATTTAGAAATTTAAATGTTTTTAGAAATTAGAAAAGTATCTTTTTAATGCTACTATATTCATAGAAAAATATGCGAAACAAAAAATTTCCTTGAACTGGTAAATACACTTACCTATGTATTTAGAATACTCTAATATAAACAATAAATTTCTCATTCAATATTTATTGCTGTAGTTTTTGAGGATACACAATTCTCAGTTAATTCTCTATAAGGTATTTCTTAAAATTATTCACATATATAGAGAGAGACATATTATAGAATAAAACTTTATTAGCTTATAAAATTTCATTTATTTCTTGCTAGTTTTACATGTACGGTCACTTTTATGAATTGAATCTTTTTCACTGATGAAACAAAAAATTTTAATAGATAAAAATATTTTTCAATTCCAAGAATTATTTCATTATGTAACTTTTTCAACAAAACTATTAGTACTTAATAATAGTTCTTAATTTTCCTCTTTCACAAAGCGTCTTTTTTTTTTTTAATGGTTGGTTGCGTTTCAAATGCTCCCAACTTTCTTATAATTGTTGAATATAAACCCCAGAACTTAGAAAGAGAAAGTAAATAACACAGAAATTCTTTTAATTTTATTTTCAGATTCAGACACGTTAAGATAGAAAGAATTATTTGGGGATGGTAGTATTCGAATAATTTTTCATATGTATTCTTTTCCTTTAATATCCAAAAATTATAAATTAAATTTTTGAGGTTACAATTGAATAATAAGAAATGCAAGAAATATGGAAAATAAGTAAAATTATATCTTTAATATATATGTATTGTACAAAAAATTACAATTTAATGCAGTTTTGCATTTGGTTGATTCCTTTTTATATTTACAGAAAGTGAATGTTTCCTTTTTTTGCTGGGAAGTTTTTTTTCTGGAAAAACAGACATTGAAACAACTGATAAACTACATAAGAATAAGCTAATAAGATTATATCGAGCGCTGGGCTAAGAACAAGGTTAAAATAAAGAAGGAGCGGTAAGGCATCATGACGTCATGCATCAATCTGAGATAGCAGCCAATCAGAAGGCTTCAAGATCCCCCGTTTCCAACAGAGAGTAAAGGTAGTTAATATGCACCCGGGACCTTTCGGTTGGTAGGCGAGCGCGCTATCCATTCAGCTACTAAGCTTCGGGCAGTTATGACTAAAGTTTGAAGTCAATTATCACGCCGTTTTCTGGCCAGATTGATAAGTGGGCGATATGTTATTTGTTTTTTTTTCCATGGGATGCATAAAAATTAAAATAATGTTATGTGTGATTTAGAGACTCTACTAATAGGGAAATAAACATAATATAAACTTAAGAGCAGCACGCGTCTTAAAACTTTCGCAACACTCATGAGCAATACTGCTCGCCAAAATCGAGACAAACGACTGATTTTGAAATGAATTTCGTAGTATAATTGTATTTTATTTTGAAGAATTCCCATATTTGGAAATATAGAATCTTTTTTTTTTTAATTCTATGGTGAACCACCCATAAAGTGAAGTATATTAACTAACTAAATTGTGTTAATTATATTAAAATTTATTTTTAGGGCTAATTAATTAGTTAATGGAATTACTAATGTTAATTAGATGTAAATAAAAATAAAACTCCCCTCCTGTTACACTTCACAGGGGCTTATCCCATTCATTCCTTCTCCTTGCGTGTTCTAATGTCCAAGTTTTGTGCGTAATAAACAGAGCCCGATCAAGACAACTGTGGGCCTTGGCCAGAAGAAAAAAATTGGGCCCCTTGCAATAACCCTCCCCCTTAAAAAAAAAAAAAAAAAAAAAAAAAAAAAAAGATTATGATCGGTTCATATTGAAAGCTTTTTAAATATCTTACCCATTCTTAATACCCATGCAAATTTTGTGTTAAGAATGGGTTTACTTACTTAACACAAATTTTGTGTTAAGTAATCTGAAACCAAAGAAACAGATAGTTAAACGTTACTTCGAAATGCTATATCACAGTTGCTACCATGTATGGAATTCAAACACTTTAGTCATTTTTGTAAATATTTCTTAAAATAACAAATAATTGATAAATTTTGGTATTTTTTTACGCTAAAAATTCTCTTTACAAATGTGGTTAGTTATTTTCCTATGCTATATCGATATAGAGCATTTCGAAGAATTAAAAATAAGTTTAAATTAATTTATAGAAATGTAAATTTGAATTATTTTCATTGTTCATACATTATTTTAAAAAAATTATTTAACTTCTGAATTTTTTTTTATCCTTTGTAATTTTATTTTTTAAATACAAACTAATTTAACTACAAAAGTGTAAGATGTAAGATTTTTGGGCCCTAAAATCTGTAGGCCCTGGGCAACCGCCCAGGGCCTACAGATTAATGTCCATTCTCTTTCACAGATGGCGCCATCACTGCACACTAAAATCAAGCTAAAGTCAAGCTTGTATTAATACGCCAAATTCAAGGAAATGCCAAGCTTGATTTAAGCTTATGTGCTGTCTGGGATTACACCGTTTTCCGGCGAGATCGATCAGTTGCCGATGTGTTGATCTGTTTCTTTTATTTTTCCATGGGATGGATCAAAATTAAAATAACGTTACCTGTGATTTAGAGACTCTACTAATAGGGAAATGCGCATAATATAAACTTAAAAGCAGCACGCATTTTAAAACTTTCAATATCGCGACACTCATGTTGGGCAATACCAAGGAGGTTATATAAAATGGAGATGGCACACCTTGGCGAAAACTGTCTCCAGTTCCAGTAACCCTAGAGAGCGGGCATTTTGCGAATTAAGCATAGGTTTGTGTTATTTACTATGTGTTCTTCAGTGCGTTTAATTAATTTTTTGTATGTTTATTATTAACTTTATTTTAATATGACTATTTGTTGCATCGTGGGGTGTTCTATGAGGTTTGAATTGCAAAAGAAATCAGGAATCACGTCGCATCGATAAGTAAAATTATTTTTAATCACGGTGATTACTTTTATTCTTGTGTTATCTGAGTACATAATTTTAAACTTATATTTCTTCAGAAATGTCTTTCAATGTCATTTTAACGGTGCGGAAGAGGGGCCCGAAAATGTTGACTAATGACCCCCAAAAATGTATAATGTGGAAGTTTTTAAGAAATATTTCAACGCCACGAAGTATAAACTAAATTATTGTAGGCTTTTTTATTGTATTAATTAGGTATAGTTTAATAATTTTCTCTAAAAATTACTACTAATTATTGCAAACGTTATATTATAGAATAAATAAAAACTTTGTGAAAAAACACACATAAAATGTTACTTATAACAGGATACGATCGTTTCGACTGAAGAATTTTTTCAGTCTTCATCAGTCAAAGCCCTTCGTCTGAGACGAAGTATTTTGAATGTTTTTTTCCATTATATTATAGATTTTTAAGCTTTATTAGCGTTATTAGATATTATTAACGGTATATCCTCTGCATTTGAGTGCAGTCATAAGTTACATTGAAGAGTTTATTGTTCGTAAATATAATTCTGACAAATGTTCTATATAGCAAAAAATACAAATTTGTTTAAAAAAAATAAAGTTATCTTATTTTATAACATCACTAGCTGCGTACCCGTTCTCCGCACGGTAGGGAACGAAACTTTTTCTTACATCTATAATTTGAATTAATTCCAGTGATTTGGAACCTAAAAATAAGCAAAATGATTTGACTCTTGTTATAAAGTTACTCATTAGTTATTCGTAAAGTTAGTATAAGTAGTGACGTGAGACCATTGTTAATCTTATGACACAAAAACGATATAGGTGTCATTCGCGATCAGAAAAAGAAAAGCGTGACGGTTTGTAGCGAAAATTCCTAACTTTCAAAATATCTCATTTCTACATCATACTCTTTTTTAGATTTAAGTTATACCACCTTAGATACTACATGATATGGAGAACCGTTTTATTCCGTTAGTTAAATAATTGTGTACCCACTCTGCGCAAGGGAAGAAGGGAACATTTTCCCAAAATGTGATCCTAACTACTTGTGACAAAGCAGAATCTCCAAGAAGAAAAAGGTTCTGTTACAGTCTTTTCTATTGAAACTACCGCGGGATATATTAACGCGACGTAGAATTACTTAATGTTTAGTTCGCTGTGATGTAAGATGGTCGTTGAAAAAGGAATAGAACACTTAGTTTCATGAAATATTTATTAATGCGGTATATTGTGCTTTGATCAATATTGCCCTAGCATATCTACTAACTATTACTTATACTATCTTTTACTGATACCAATACAATATATTTTCGTTTTTCAATCGTTAATGTTTAATTTAAAGAAACGGCTTAGACATTTGCCACGAATGTAGTCTTTTATTCTTTGGTGACTTTTATAATTTACGCATTAGTATAAACGATAATCATTTCACTTTATAGTTGGCACTAAAACAGCCCTCCATACATTTGTATGCATAATTCTTGTCAGATTGGCGTATTTAGCAGCAGGGCCCTATTATCTCATGGGCAAATCGGGACTTTGCCCAGTGTCCCAGGCTCGAAATGGCCCCCAATTTGAAATGTTAATCTGAAATATTCTTTTTTATAACAAAATTTTATGAAAAATAAAACAAATTTCTTGGCCCCCAAAATCATCGATGCCCGGTGTCCCTGTTTGTCATAATCAGGCCCTGTTTAGCACCGCAAAATATTTCTTGCGATTCGAAAACGTGTCCCGTTTAAAATCTCAATTGAAAATAATGCTGGATAATTCACTGGTGAAAAAAAGAGCACTCAATTCTTTTTCTGGCAACGTAAAATAAAATATGGAATTATTTCATGCATTGCGTATGTTTTGCTTGTGAATCCGTTTTCTGATTGACTTTCGAAAGGGGTTTTAAACTCGTGACACCAAAATGACACACATTTCACATGCAAAAAACCAGTTATTTTAAAGTAATTTTATTTATTTTTTTCAACTGGCAATTTTAATCATTGTTACTGTATCCATGACAACCAAACCGCAATATATCAAACCGAAATTTATAAGCAGGTGCTGTTGAAATGAAAATCCTTCTTTACTTAAAAATTCGTAAAAATTCTCCTAATTTATATTTTTTCTCCGTTCTTCTTTTAAAAGTGGGCGAATTGTGTGCTCCGTCTTTTGGCGAAATATAAAAAGTTATGACAGATAGAATTCAAGATGCAGCAGTTTTAAAAATATTTTACGAAAGTCAGCGTCAAATTTAATTTTATTTGAGAAATTCCCAAAAATCTGCAAATTAACAGTTTTTAAAAGAAAATTTTCTCCTCTATACGATGATGTAAATATTCTCTACTATGTAAATATTCTACTCGTTTTCTTGCTAGTGCAATTACCGGCGTTATTATGTATTACGCAAGAAAAATCGCTAAAAATCGAACAAAACATAAAATAAAACATTTTCTAATTCGAATTTCGAAAAAATCGCTTCGAGGTGTGTCGAGACCCGTCTTGGAGAATTTCCGTACAAAATTTGGTAGGTGTACGATTACCCGTTTCGGAGCTACGGGAGACGCAGACGGACAGACAAATTAACGGACACTTTACACATTGCTTTATTTATATAGATTAAGTCATAATAAGATTAGTGTATGTTCAATTCGATGAATTGTTTAAAATTAATATCCAATTGAATAATTCTGGAAATGTTTTAATATATTGTCTTACTAAATACCATCTTGTTGGAAGTGATTTGTTTTTAGTATTTAAATGCGTATTTGTAGGAATATAAAAAGTGTTAAAAGAAGTCTCAATACCTAACTGGGTGTGTTGTGTTAAGCTACGCGAGGGCGATGTGCGACGTATGGAAGTTCCTTGGTAGGAGGACATTCTAAGGGGGTTCTAACGCGTATTCACGTTACATCTAGAGAAAACCTACCAAAACTCCAGGCCCGTTAGATCGACAGCAGCGCAATGGGACCTGAACCCGGGACCTTCTCAGAGTGGCGTAGCCAAGAATGCTGCGATGATGCAATAATTGTTATTTCATTTAAGTATATCTGCATTTTACTTTGGCACAAAAACACATCTTTAAATAAAGAAAAAACCTGTAAAATATCTTTAATGTTTGATAAATATAGTATTTTGTGTCATATTGTTGTTTTGCAATTCGCTGTTTTCGGCTATTCGAATGTTTTTTGAAGCGTAAGTTAAAAATCACTCGTATATAATAAAAATCGAAACTGAGAAAAAAATATTGCAATAATGCACTTGAAAATTTGTCTAATACTGAAAGATTTTTTATTAGTTCATTTATTTTTCAATTATTAGTAAGCATTAATGATAATTATTTGATTATAAAAGCTTAAATCGAAATTAGTATTCGATTATATTCAGTGCAATTTAAAAAAAACCGAAAATATTTTAAACAACTGTAAAATAAAATTCTTAAAAGCTAGGAAGAAAATAGTTCAGTGCATATAAATGTAATATATTCAATTTCAAAAATATACTTCAAAAATTTAAACGCGAAAACCAATGCTGAAATTTTAAAAAATCCGCATCGTTCACATTTAAAATCAGTTTTAAGTGGGCTTAATTCAGAATTTGTCGCCAACGGAGGAAGGAGACACCCGATAACCCGGCGAACTAATGCATTTTCTACCGTCGCTTGGCGACGCTGCCACCCCTTGGGCAATACTGAACAAAATCGAGACAAACGACTGATTTTGAAACCAATTTCGTAGTATAATTGTATTTTATTTTGAAGAATTTCAATATTTGGAAATATAGAATTTTTTTTTTAAATTTTATGGTCAAGTACATTTATGACTGATGATAAATTGTTTGTTATGTGGATGTGGCTTTCCAAATCAAGCATTCATCAAATTGTATTCAAGCTTGACAGTTCAAATGATTTCTCCAAGCTTGCTGCAAGCTTAAAATGAATTGAACTGTCAAGCTTGTATTAATACGTCAAATTCAAAGAAATGTCAAGCTTGATTTAAGCTAATGTGCTGTCTGGATCCTTCCCTCCCAAAAATATGAATAAAAGATTCGCTTATAAAAATTAAATAGAATTCAGTAGGCGCCATTTCTCCCTGATTTATAAAACAAAGAAATACAGTTAATATACAGGGGAGGTGGGACGAAAACCGCACGCCCCCCTCAAGAATAATTAGCATGCAAAATCAAAAGAAGAAAACGTTGCGAATAACCCCCCCCCGCCCCCGAAAAAAAAAAAAAAAAACAGTTTTTAGATCTTGATAGCAGAGACCCCAATCAGGTCAAATCAGGTGCAGAAAACCACCTGTTAACTTCCCCCAACTCACTGCTTCAGAACTGCAAGATGACTTGTTTAGGCGCAGATGACTTGTTTAGGCCCATTCATATATGCCCATTCTGGGACAACTGATATCTTTGACACAATCAAAGTTACCAATACATAAAAACAGGCTTCAATGTCCATAGGTTGAGACTATTTTCAAGATTTCGGTAAAAATTTATAAAATTTAACAGAAATTCATTATCGTAAAGCAATTTGGCTGTAAAAAGGCATAAATGATATTTCAAAAAATAATTTTTGGAAGGGGGAGTGGGTCACAAGACCTTTTTTACATAAATTTCCCTTTTTTTCAGGATTCACAACGATGAAAAGGTTGAGAAACGATATGTTAAGGAAATTACAAAGAGAATAGTGTTTTTCAAATTAAGCTAAAACTATAAGTGTAATAATAATAAATCGCAATTTGTGCGAGAACTCATGTTGCAAAAGGAAGCAGTGCGCGAATATCAAGTTTTGCTTCTAATCATGAAAGACGACGGTAGTATGGTGTGGAAATAGTGAGTAAAAACGTGTTTTTCTGAGTAGTTTTACGGGCTAGGATCCCTTAGAAAGAAAGTTCCCCAATGAGGGCATTCCCCCTATAGGCCTAGGACATTTGTGCAGGCAATTGGCCGTAATCCACAAACAGACAAACTAATCTCTTAGCGATTTAAACAACTTTTTGGTCTCTATAAAGGAAGCTGTTGATTATGAGTCTCTTGAGCCAGTTCTTGAAAGGCCTCCATATTCTCCAAATCTGGCACCTGCAGACTTCTTGTACCCCACCTCAAAGCCTTGAAAGACCTACGCTTGCTGAGAAACTGTGGTACCTATTCGCTGAACGATTTCAAAAGGAGCGTTTACTGACCTTTTCCAGAAAGTATACAACCGATGTCTTGAATAATAATGATTACTTTGAAGACCTGTAAAAGGTATTTTATTTGTAAACTTGTTTGCTTTATTTTTATGGCAGCATTCACCAAATTTTTCAGTCAGACATTGTAATACGAAATTTAATGAAAATAAAAATATTTGAGAATATACAGATTTTTCAGAAAGTATAAGATTTGACAGCATTAAATTGGTTACACTGTATAAAAATGCCGAAACCGGCGTTGATTGAGCCGCGTATGTTATTTTAATCTTACAATGAAAACATGATTATTATTAGAAAGCCCAATTTAAAAGGAAAATCTCAGAGGTATTTCTAGTACACATTGATACTTTTACATCAATATTAACCGCCGGCAGTCTCATATTAAAAATAAATTCCCGGAAGAATTCGAAGAAAAGATTGAAGCTCTGCAACTTCAGAATTTGAAGAACACACTCAAAATATTTCCTTTTCGTAACATTTCCTGGAAAAAATCGATCGCTTTTTGTATAGCACTTTCCCCATATTAATATATGGAAAAATAAATTTATTCAAGTTTCTATACGTTGCGAAATTTAAGCTTATTCAATGGCATTTCCATTGGTTTCACATTATTCATGAAAACAAACATGAAACTACAGATTAAAAAGGTGAAAAAAAAACGCTGAGGTATTGTATAATTATCTGAAGGCTTATTAATTGTATGTAGCTTCTGAAGAAAATTCTTTTGATAGTATGTAAAGGTAGTTTTACTTATTAAAATTCTTTTCTTCTCTGAAAACCGAAAAATGGGTTTCCTTTATACACATTCATGTTTCTCTTTTAATCTATTCAGTCGTGTGTTTATGTGTTAACTTGCTATAAGTACTGAAAGAAAAAGAATCCCGAATAAATGAAAATAAATAAATCAAAATAAAAAATCAAAATTATAATCAAAATAAATAAATAAATAAATAAAATCTTTATATGATGCTATCACGCTTTTTTTTAAGGGAAAAAAAATGCGGTAAGGTACAAACAATGGAAATGTGTGTTTGCGTTTTATATTTTGTTTGATGTTTTAGTAACACCATAGACGGAAGAAATATGATATTTTATGTAATTTGGTAAAAGTTCCTTATTTTTGTATAAATATTTATATATAAAAAAAAACCCACAAAAATAATCTCTTTTATTATAATTTTTTTTCATATTATAAATCATTAATTCACATTTCGAAAAATCATAACTAGGATACATGGTATTCATTTGAATTTTATTATTTTTTACTTGCTGAAGGCCCGTCGTTGACGGTCTAATCTTATATGTAAGGCAGATTTTCAAAAAGTGTCAGATTTTGTTTTTAATGTAGGAGTACACGAAGAATGGAATGGGAATATTGACAAAATACAGAAATTAAAGTTATAACTTCTGTGTATTGTTAGAATATTAGAGAGTAGCAAAGGGCTGAGTCAAGTTGTCAATAGAGAAAATATTTTAATTACACAAAGTTTTCTTTTTGTGAAATGAGCTTTTAACATCAGGAGGCCAATTAAAGTTACCGAAGTAGATGCTAGTAATAAATATATCGAAAAGAGAATATTTGGAAAAGCGTCTTAATAGCAAGCAATCTATATTCAACTGTGCAATGTTTAATTTCATGATTTAGATGACTTTACTTGATGTGCGAAAAACCTTTTCACAGTTTAAATCTTAACTTAAAAAAGAATTCGAATTTGTAAAAATATTGAAAACTTGTATTTTAAATTCAGTAATCACCTGCTAACCTAAAAAAGTTTGTTTCATTCTCTTAATCGTTTTTAATATGTTGGTCATACAAAATTTTCTCATAATATCATATTTTTCAAAAAAATTAAACACTATTATTAAATTGCATGAATCTCCTCACCTTTAAGTAAATACTGTTTGATTATTTGTAAATATTTGAACAGTATACCTCTAAAATATTTGATCAAATTTCACAAAAATTTAAAATAAAAGGCAATATAAATTTGAAATTACAATCAACTACATTTATTTAAGTTGAATATGCAGCTATTAGATTACCTCCACTCGGATTAAAGTGATAAGGGCGATGAGAAACGCTTGCTGCAGCAATAAATCCTACTTTTCCAAATGCGAGGCTTTTAACACCTATAGGGTCATGGAAGGGGCGTGGACGCCAATAAATGGCTTTCCTAAGCCATCCCAAACATGCTCTATAGGATTGAGATCCGGAAAGTTCGCAGAACAGTTCATGCAGCGAATATTCACTGATTCAAGAAGATGATCAACAATGTGAGCTCTGTGTGTCCTTAGCAAATTTTCGAATTTTATTCAAAATTTTTGATATCAGCATTTATGATTTGAATTGTCTTCCTTTCATGAAATTAAATTTCATTTAATTCATTCCACCTGTTTTAAAATGCAGAAAAAGTTAATCATTTTGAATAACATTTCACAAATGTCAAAATCTAATCAAAAGTTTCAAAAAAAAAACCTATCGCCTATAGTTTGACTTAACATTGGTCTAAATTTCATTTTTCTCGTTTGAGAGGTTTTTATGCGATATTGGAGAAAAATTTACACATTTTGTATCGATTTTCAGAAAGTCTCAAATCTAATCAACAGTTTGAAAAAAAAAGTTGCCGCTTTTATTTTAAGTTGAGCGACAAAGCGCTATGGACAGAATGACAGAACGACTGACGTACTCCTTTTTGACGGTCATTTTTTGGTTCCTAGATGCTTGAAAAGGATAGAAATAGAAAATGTTTTTTATTCCTAGTAATGTATAGACAATGTATCTTGAGTATTTTTATGTTTCTTATACATAGGACATCACATTATTATTTTCCGTTAATGTAGAAGAAATTAAAAAAAAAGTTATTTATATATAAAAAGTAAATATTTCGCTATTTTTCAATAATGAGTCTTATGAAAAAAAAAAAAAAAAACTATAAGTTTAGTTAAATATTTTGCTGAAATATGTGTGAAAGACATACATTTTATACAAAATGTTCAACAAAATATTAGAAATTGGGTTTTACTAAGATACTTAAAGAGAATAGAGCTCTGAAATGAAAAACCTCTCAAATGAAAAAGAATGAAATTTTATTTAATGAGATGTGTGCTTAAAGTTCATTTGAATGTCCATTATGATTCATTAAAAATGTACACAAATTTAGGAATTGTGCGACTTAAGTTCTTTTCGAAGAATGCTTTACTAGGCATTCACTTTAAATCTTAATTTTCATGCACTGTGACTTCTTTTACACGAGTTCTTTGTTCCACTGGAATAAATATCCAATTAGTAAGTGGGGCTCTTTTCCACCACTCACGCAAAACAGATTAATGGTTCCACGGCAATAAATAGAAGTCAATTATCGCTGTTGATTATCTGAAGTCAGTGATAACAGACACCAGCAGAACTCTTCCCACCAAGAAATTCACTTCATTTGAGTTCTAGAGCATCATCAAGTAGATTTATCCGATTATTTATGAGCGAATTCATTTTTCCTGGGGAACTGATTTACCGCACCTGGAAATAAGTATACAGTATTGCTTGTGCATTGGAAAGATTGCAGCTCTATTCTTTTTAAGTATCTTAGTAAAACACAATTTCTAATATTTTGTTAAACATTTTTATAAAATTTATGTCTTTCACACACATTTCAGCAAAATATTTAACTAATAGGTTTTTTTTTTTTTTCATTAGACTCATTATTGAAAAAATGCGAAATATTTACTTTTTATATATGAATAAATTTTTTAAAATTTCTGCTACATTAATGGAGAATAATAATGTGATGACCTATGTATAAGAAACATAAAAATACTTAAGATACATTGTCTATACATTACTAGGAATAAAAAACATTTTCTATTTCTATCCATTTCAAGCACCTGGGAACAAAAAAAGGCAATAAGGTCGAAAATAAGACAACGTTAATAAAAACATTCCCCTCGTCATTTACAAAAAGTTACACATTTTAAATGTGTATACGACCCCCGCGCAAGAACATTCCCAGTTAGTAAAATGGGCCCCATACATTCGCTAGTTTATGTACCCAATTTAACCCTTTGAGGCGCAACCCTTTCCCAATACTGAAAAAAGGGCAGGCGTTGCCATCGCTCGACTCAACTACCAGCAAGATGGCGGACGATCGAAACGTTCATCGAGTGCCACACATCTAGAGACCCTTTTTTGACGGCGGCTGGCTGTGTCGCGCAGCCAGCTGTTTCATCGATGAAGCGTAGCGTGATTTCAGCCAGCTGTTTCATCGTTGCCAGCTGTAGGCATCGATGGCCGAGGCCTACTTTCAACCAAAACAACCTAAATTGTTGTCCAAGTGCTACACCAACCAGAAATTTAATTTAACGATGATTTTGAATCGAGAAAATGGTATGTTAAGCTCTCGACACTTCAGCGAGTTGTGCAGAATTTTGGCATTCATTCTGCACCCTATCATAGGCATCAAACATATCATAAACTAAATCCATATATCTGTAAATAAATTTAGAATTTGTTTTGAGATTTTTAACTGAGTAGTTTGTGAAAAAAATAATATATATAACTCGGCTGTTCGAGCCTCGTCAGGGGGAGACCCCCTTGGACCCCCCTAAAGGCAGAAAAATAGATGTGATGCATATTCTACAGCTTACGAAATAGTGTAGCAGTAGATTAAAGCTGTTGTGAACTAATTTGTATTTAAATATATGTAAAATAATGTCGCTTATTTTTATGTCACTTTTTTGGGACACATTTTTCGGAGAATTTTCAATAAAGGGGTTGAGAGATAAATTGGCATAGTCATTAAAAATGATTTTTATTTCATATAGCACAATAATAGTCAACATGCGAGATGATAAAACGATACCCCCTTTTCCATAACTTTACAATTACATGAATTGCGTTACATACATGGTTTCAAATAATTATTGGAACAAACTTTAAATGGAGGTAGAGCATATAATAAGATTCAAATGATATAAACAAAATTTTGTAAATGAACACACATACCAAGGTTCTTATTTTAATCAGTACGATCGTTTCGGCCGAAAAAAATCTTCAGCCTTCATCAGCTGTCAATACAATCTCACAGAATACAAGAACGGTCTTACTTTCATCTGATCTATGGCCCTCACCGTGGCTCGTTATGCCACTGAAAAAACGGTAGATAGCCGAAGTGTGTGGTCCCGGGTTCGGGTCCCATCGTGTTGGCAGTCGATCTAACGTTCTGGAGTTTTGGTAGGTTTTCTCGAGATGTAACGTGAATACGCGTTAGAACCCCCTTAGAAAGTCCTCGTTGCTGTATCTTTGCTTTATCACAAATTATCAAAATCGTCCGTGCTGGCAGCTGATGAAGACCGGATATTTTGTCGGCCGAAATTTACAAAGTTTTATTTATATCATGTTTTAACACTCGTTTTTTGAGTGCATTTTTTTTAGTAAGGATTCAGAAACACATAGCAATGTGGATTCAAGAACCCCGTTTTCCCCTACCTGCTAATAATGACTTTTGGAAAAGAGCTGAAGTGTTTTTCTAATTTCTTAATTCAGTTTTATAAGCAATGGGCTTTTGTCCAAAAGTTTCATTCATGGAATGAATTAGAATTTTAAATTATCAATTTTAGTCACGTGTTTTCTACGAGAGATACATTATATTTATGAACAAGGTTTGGAAAGTTTACTATCATTTCAACTCTAGTTCCAAAGTGATTACTAGCAGCTACATGAAAACGACTTTTCCGACCCCACATTGCTATGTGATTCTGAATTCTTAATACATACCTTACCAGCCCCTTAAAGTTTATCCCAATCATTATATGGCACCTGCAGTTGCAATATTTAGTACTTCAATAGCGATATTTACTGCAGTGGCAATATTAGCAAATCAATAAAATGTTAATTGTATTTCTTTCAGATCTTAATATTTTCAACTTTTGTATTTACTCCAATTTATTTAACATGTGAGATGATAAAACGATACCTGTATTAATGAACTACGAGAGTCAATCTTTACTTTCTGGAATAAAACTCAATTCAAAGAAAGTAAAGTGCTTGTTGAGGAACATATTTATTTAATCACACTAATTTCCTCTTGCTTAGTTTGAAAACTCCCAGCTTGCTTTCAAATAGCCTTTTTATTTTGTGAATCCTACTCTACGTGATGTTATCAGTTTATTAGATTACAAACTTAATCTGTTTTATCCGTAATTAGATTAAGTGATAATTTTTACTGACAATTTTTACTGTAAGTAAAATTGTTATTCTTAACTGGAAGTCATTACATTTTCATATTTTCCAATTGCATTTTGTAACAAAATTGCATTTTATTTTAATTATCAAAAAAATTTTTACATTTATAATTCGAAAATACATAAATACATTTTATATACAGGGTTAATCTAAACTCTCGGACAAAACTTTAATAGGTGGTGGGGCACATAATAAGGAATCAGAATTACATAGCAATATGGGGTCGGCAACATCGTCTTCATGCAGCTGTTAATAATCACTTTGGTAAAAGTGCTCAAAGAGCAGAGCACTTTCCGACCCTTGTTCGACAGAAACTAATGTATTTTTCTCCGAAAACTGAAGACTAAAATACATAGTTTAAAAATTCTATTTTATTTCATGGATGAAATGTTTGGAGACGAGCCTATTATTTATGAAACTTGGTTAAGAAAGGAGACGAACAATTCAATACTTTTCACAAAGTGATTATGACCGGGTAAGTGAAAACTGCGTTTTTGACTCCACATTGCTATGTAATTCTGATTCCTTATTATGTGCTCTATCACCCCCTTAAAGTTTTGCCCGGAAGATTAGATTCATCCTGTAATTTCATTTGTTTTTCTGAAACCAAATCAGAAACAAACGAAAACTTATAAAAATAAAAAGCAAATCTCACTTCAAAATTAACTTTGACATTTCATTAATAATTAAAGAACAGCTAAAGTGTAACTATTCTTTATTTTGTTCCAACAGAAATAAACTTTTAATACAAAATTGCATTTTATTTTAATTATCATAAAAACTTTCACAATTATAATTCGACAGTTCATAAATACATTTTATGTAATTTCACTTGTTTTTCTGAAACCAAATCAGAACCAACGAAAACTTATTAAAAAAAAATCTAGCTTCAAAATTAACTTCAACTTTTTATTAATAATTAAAGCACAGCTAAAGAGTAACTATTCTTTATTTTGTTGCAACAGAAATAAACTTCTAATAATATTCTGTGTGAAAATTAGTACACATTTACATTACTATCGACGTTAAACAAAACTGAGCTATATTTGTGAATCTTTACTGTTCTTGTAAAAGAAACGAATCACAATTAGCTTCACAAAATACGTTTCGCCGATAGACTTGTCATCAGGAAGGTTATTTTTCTCGTTATATATTTAAATATCAAAGTAAGAGCTATGCGCTTATTTCATCGGTAAATAACGCAAGGAATCCAATTACTTTTATTGTTATGGTGATGCCGAAATTTCAAGTACTTTGAAATTGTATCTAATATTTTCCAGAACAATTTCTTTTTTTTTTTTCGCTTATTTATTGATAAGAGATAAAAAATGAAGGAAGCGAATTATTTAACGAATAAACCATTAAATTATCTCAATAGGTATTTATTAAGTAATGTTATAGATATATTGGGATAAGTTTAATTTTTTGTGACTTAAATGGTCCAAGTACATAGAATGTTTATAGGTAAAATGAAATAATTTATTTTTTTGGAATATATTCTAAACTGAACAATATTATTAACTTCTTGAGTTTGTCTTTTACTTCATGTCTAAGATTTTTTTCAATATGTTCTTCGGGGAAAAATACTCTTAACTTCTTCAGTTTATCTTTCGGTTTTACTTACACTTCACGTTTTTTAAGATGGCGAATCTATTTAAATATTTGTGCTGGTTGGCTGCGAAGAGGCTCAATTTCTGAAAAGAATAAATAAAAAGTTTGCAGCTCTGCAATAAATTAAGAATTTCTGCAGTAAAATTTTATCTACTTCGGGCATAAGCAATTTTTTCTTATCATGCCTTTATGCCTCGAAACTAAACATTTTTTTCCTAAATTTTATGATTTGCACTCCCCACCTACAATTGATTGAAACAAATGTTTATTCAAAAACTGAAAATAAGAACGGATAAACCACTTCTCTATGAGTGTGTGAAGGAGATGATTAAAATATTATATTCAGCATTTTCCCGAGAGGTTAAAAAATGCTTTAGGTGACGATTTCTTTTAGTTCAAATTTTAAATATTGGAGACTTACTTGCGCAATTTACACAAATTACTTGAAAATATCATTGGAGAAGAACAGGAAAAAAAATTCCGATTTCAGGACCCGCCCCCGCATCTATCTTTTCGAAGAAGAGTGCTGATCCCTACTGACCCATAGATGACCAAAGTGTTGGCTTTCCATAACACAAATAAACAAACATAATTCCAAACCGACGAAGCCACCATGGACAATATATTGTTGGGACGTCATTTTTCAACCAACTCGTGACCCTCAACCAATCAACTGCAGCAACAGATTTTTCTTTTAATCTGATTGGTCCACATTTATATTTTTCATCGACATGTGACTGAAATAGCCTCGTATCGATATCGTCTATTGAAAAACTAGCAGGGAAATAACAAAGCACGTGTGTAGTTGACATCGTTTCATTACAATTTTCAATAGTGTTTTTCTTGTTAAAAATTGGTATAGCGCTTTAGTATTTTACTCACGATTTTAATTTACTTAGACATTGTAATAACTAATAGGTAAAATACTATACGATGGTACATAGATGGAATAAGAACAGGCACTGCGCTCTTTAAGTGAAAACAGACGTTAACGTCACTGTCAAATATGGTTTTAATTCTTCGAAAAAGGCATCTTCTTCGAAGAATTATAGGAGTTCAGGAGTCTACATAGGAGTTCAGGATATCTTACTTCTTCGAAGTAAGATATTCTATACAGGGTGTCCCAAAAAAGGCGGAAACACAACACTCTCCAATTCTTAATTGCATGAAAATGGGGTAATGGCATACTGAAATGGTGGGAATTTTATCGCGTGATTAAAAAACAATGACTTTCAAAAGCCACCCCTAGGTGGCGTATCATAGCTTTATTGAGAACATATAAATAATCTACAAAAGTTAACAAAACTTGCTTGATAGGATGTCCACCATTGTTTGCTACCATCTGGAAGCGTAAAATCGCATGCTGTTCGACTGTTGAAAGTGGCACGAACTGGGGAATGTTACGCACATGGTGTTCTACGCTTCCTCTAACGGGGTAGTTCGAAAAAATCACACGATATATTTTAGTACACAAGTACAAATACACTAATTAAGGCAGGCACTTCAAAATTTTCAAACGGTCTCTTTACAAGCTGTACTACAAACTGAAATAAACGATCCATATGTATCGGTATCAAAACTTTTAGAAAAAATTCGTAAAATTCGGAAATTTTGGCACAACGTGTCACTCTTCGAAAAATCTTTCAGCTCGGATAAACGTTTAAGAATTTTTTCTGCAAATTTCACAAACGCCACAGCTTTTTCGCTTATTGCAATGTGTAAAGCAGCTTAGGAAGAACCCTCTGGAATTTTTTGAACACCATAGTGCTATTAGTTTATTTCAATTGTGTACCAAGGCAAAAAACAGAGTTTTTTTCTTCGACAAACACCCTTAACCCTTTAACGCGCAGTGTTCCCGCTCAGGGAACACCAAACTCTGACGTTTTGACTGTTGCCAGTCACGAAGAATAGAATGGATTTCTATAAAAATAGTTGCGTGTGACACAGCTCCATGAGAATCCTTTACTATTTAGAACGTCATTTCCCGTAAAAAAATGGTCACGATTCTTTTTAACAGCACTGACATCAGCTGAAAAATGGAAGAATGCGAGAACAGCTGGATAGATTGCCCCATGCTGAATAAAGGGCAGCCGTTGCCATCGCTCGACTTAACGACCAGCAAGATGGCAGACGATCGAAACGTTCATCGCGTTCCACAGATCGAGAGACCTTCTTTGACGACAGCTGGCTGTGCCGGCGCACAGCCAGCTGTCGTCAAAAAAAGGGTCTCAGACAGCTGGCTGTGCCGCGCACAGCCAGCTGTCGTCAAAAAAGGGTCTCAAAAAAGGTTTTTTAAAAAATCTGAAATTCTTCCAGCCGAGTGCGTTAATAAAATCTGGAAGAATTTTAGATTTTTTATTACTTTTTATTTATTTTTTTATTTTTTGCTACATTTGTAGACTCCTGAAACGCGATCCTCTGACGTGATTTTTTTCCTTCCGAGAGCCATTGAAAAATGGTTTAATTAAGCATATACAGGGTGATTCAAAATAGATGTTAAGGCGATTATTTTTAAACCGAAAGTGATCGAAACATACTTTCCTTCCGAGAGCCATTGAAAATGTTTAATTAAGCATATACAGGGTGATTCAAAATAGATGTTAAGGCGATTATTTTTAAAACCGAAAGTGATCGAAACATACTTTTAATTAGAAAAGTTCGTCCAATTAAGAATAGCTTCCAGGTATGGCATTTTTTTACTGGGGTTGTGTACATGTTAAAATACGAAATTTAACTTTTATACGGTCCCTCCTTTCCTATCCTTTATATTTAGAAGAATATTGCTCTTAGCCTAAGAAAAATAATAAAACAAATCCCGCGTCTCTACGTGGAATAGTGTCCGAGATATATCAATCTAAAAATTTTGGCATTTGTAACCAAGCAATAAGGGGATGTCTCCAAAGTGAGAAAAATGTAATTACTTTTCTACTGACGTTAATTTGTGTTAATAGTCACTCGATAAACCCAGTTGACTTCTCAAATTCTAATTTAGCTACAATTTTCCTATAACGCAAGTTTGGCTGTTTCTAGCGAAAGTGACCACACCATAGAAACCCACACCATTATTTTGCCACTCCTTTTTTCACTTACAAATTCCTCCACTAGAAGCGTGACGCAATGAGTGGATGACCTCCCTAAAAAGAAAGAATTATTGCTGGATTCATAATACAGACCGATCCATTCAGCTAAAACTGTACTTGTTAATTACACAAGTTTGAGCGTGTTTAATTTAATTTCACGACAATGGGATCATTATTTAACTTTTATCAACTCATAGTGGGTCCCCCAAAGTAAAGATTTTTTTCCGCTTGAAAACCGACGCCAACACGTCAGGTAAAGTGGTGTAAGTCATCATTTTAAAAGATAAAGTTTTTGCTAACTATTTCACTTACAGACACGGGATTTTTTTTTTTTAAATTTCCTCAGGCAAAGAGCAACATTCTTCTAAATATAAAGGGTAGGAAAAGAGAGGGCCGCATAAAAATTAAATTTCGTATTTTAATATGTATATGACCCCCAGTAAAAAAAATTTGACATATCTGAAAGCTACTCTTAATTGGACAAACTTTTCTAATTGGAAGTATGCTTCGATCACTTAATAAATAATCGCCTTAACATCTATTTTGAATCACCCGGTATTTATCTTCATATCGCCGACACATTTAGAACATTGTTTTCTAATTTTGTGTACCACCTCATTAGTGCAAGGGGTGCATTTTACTAACTGGAATTATTATTATTAATTTTTTTTTGTACGGGAGTCATATACAAATTTAAAAAATGTTACTTTTTGAAAATTATCGAAAAGAATTTTTCTAAACTTACTATTTTTTCTTCCCTTATTTTGGAAATTTTCCCAATTTACATTGCTCAAATATATCTAACAGATAAAGAATTAACCGTGTTAGCATCTTTTTGTTACAACCTGCATAGTTTATCGGAAATTCTTTCTTACATTTTCGATTTCGACATTCTTCGCTTTTTCTGTTTCGAAGCCTTCATGAGGTATTTTTTTAAACTTAATTTCGTAATCGTCTCTCGCCTCCAAACTTAAGCTGACAGCGGCCACATTACTTACGAGAGGAACAGGCTTTTGCGGAAGCTATTTGCTGCCGCAAATTTTGCTCAAACGACACTCGAAACTGCGGACAGAAAACCTCCATTGTCCCACTTGAATCGGAACATATACACTAAGCTCCGCAAATTTACGGACGAAAAGGGATATTCGAGAGGTACGCCTTACACTTGCAGAGTGCCGTAAATATATTGCATTATTTCCATATTTTTGCACAGTCTATTTTACATTAAAAAAAATATATGAAGTTTCGACATTCTACGTCTAATAGTTTTTGAGTTAGGCGAGTTTAATGAATTTCGGCTCATAGAGCGTAATGTATTTCGAATCTTTTGGGCGGTCCTGTACATAAACTATACATTCGATTGCGACCAAAAGAGGAGGTGCACAACTAGATCATAGAACAATCCTAAATATCAAATCTCAACATTCTACGACCAATAGTTTTTGAGATATGCGAGTTACATCCGTACGTACGTACGTACGTACGAACATACGTACGTAAGTACAGACGGCATGGAAAAACTGACCACAATAGACTCGCCGCTGGTCAAAATGAGTTGCAGACGCGTTAATATGATCGTGCATGCTAGCCTTCGATGAGATGCATCGAAAAAATTCTTAAAATTAAATTTAGAGGTAGTCAAAATCGGTTTTTTTCTCGAAATTTGGCCCCCAAAATTTTTCGGGATCACATTACTTCCTTATACTACGTACAAGGAAGTAATTAATAGAAAAACAGTATTAATAAACATTTATTTATTTAATTTTTTTTTTAAATTTTACAAATGTTTATTTTAAACTATAATTTTAATCTAAAAACATCGTTTAAAAAGATTGCATCTAAAGCAATGCAATCAAATGAAGTTAAAAATTTTATGTTTGTAGTGAAGTAAAAAAAATGCCAACTTTTATTAGTAGATTTATTTGTTTTATCGTATAAGCTCGATCTAAATGAAACACAAGGTGAAATATATTGCATTAAAAATACATTTCGGCATACACAAAAGAAATACAATGGAATAAATTCATTCAATTGAATTCAATTTTAATCATAAAATATAAAAACAATCATTTTACATATTTATATACAGTTTAAAGATGTACAATATTTGCACAGTTTATAATAAATTCACTTATATACAACAGACGGTTGCAATATTTACACAAAATCACTATTTACTAATAAATAAATTGTTTAAAAGTTTTCCTTTCATATTTCAATAGATACTAATTCTGAGTTTTCGCTGTTTTATCTACTGCTTGAGAAGATAAACCTATTATGCATGTCAATGAACTAAGGGAACATTCTTTATTTACTTGAATAAATATAATATAAAAGGAATTAGAAAATTTCCCGAGAAATATGATTACGTAGTCAACAATTTTCTCTTACTTATTTTGAGAACTCACAGCTGGCCTGTAATAGTTTTTTTAGTGGATTTAATGTACTGTTATGTCATCTCTTTAATAGACTACATGCTAAATTTATTATACATGTAGTTGCCTATAAATAAAATTATTATTTTTAATTTAACGTAATTTTAAATTCCATTTGCACGGCTTTTGAGATTAAAAAGAATACTTTCATAACTATAATTATAGAATTTAAAAATAGTTTATGTCATTTTATTTGTTCTGCAACCAAATCAAAACAAACGGATTACTTAACATTTTAAAAAAAGATAAGTTTAAAATTAAGTTAAGCATTTTATTAATCAATAAAAAAGAACAAGAGAATAACTATTTCTCATTTTGGTTCCAATATAAATTAACTTTTAAAATATTGTATGTGAAAATTCGTACATATTCATATTTGTTTATACGTTAAACAAAACTGAACTACATTTCTAGTTTTTTTGTTCTTCTTGTAAAGGAACAGGTCTCAATTACTTTCACAAAACAACTTTTACTGAAAGACTTGGTATCAAGTAGGTTATTTTTCTTTTTAAAAATCAACATAAGAGCTTTACGCTTAATTCAACCGTAAATAACATAAGAAATCTAATTACTTTTACTGATAATGTGATACCGAAATTTCTAGTTCTTGGAAATTGTACCTAGTCCTTACCAGAACACTTTTTTCTCCTTTTCGTTCATTTTGTTAGGAGAGACTAAACAAATGAAGCATGCAAATTATTTGCCAATTAAATCATTGCATTTTCTGAATAAGTATTTTTTAAGTAATGTTATGGCTGTCGCGAAAAGTTTAATTATTTTGAGGCTCACATAGTCTAATTACAAACTATGTGTATATGTAAAATACAATTTTTATTTATTTATTTTATTTATTTATTTTTTTTTCTTTATTTATTTTATTTATTTATTTATTCATTTTTTTATTTATTTTTGCAAATTGTTTTTCGGAGAAAATGTACTTTCAGTTTTACTTTAACTTCACGCCTGTTAAGATGGTGAGTCTATTTAAATTTTTCAGCAGTTTAGCTGCCAAGTAGGGGCGTAGACAGAAATTTTTCATGGGGGGGTGGGTTACGACTACTGCAACTCACATACATGCATAAACGTTTGTGATAAGGGAGTGAAGAATATACATTTTGTATGGCAAAAAATTCCTCATGGGGGGGTTATGACCCCCTAACCCCCCCTCCCTTGGCTACGCCCCTGCTGCCAAGAAATGGAATTTTTCAGAAAAAAAGAACTTTAGAGCTCTCTAAAAGCATTTATAATTTATGTTTTCTTGGGTAACTTATGGGTTGAAAATAATTTGATTGTGTAAAATTTTATTTACTTAGGACATAAACACATTTCCTTATGATATTTGTATATCTAACTTCCTTTTTCCATTTCTTATGATTCACACTATTTGAAAACGAACCTACAATATGTTGAAATAAATTCTTATTTAAAAATTTAAAATAAAGACGTATAACCTCTCCCCCCCTTTTCTAATAAGTATGAATAGGATTAATGAGTAACGTCAAAATACTTTTTTATTTTTTTTTTCAATTGTTGGCAGCTTACTAGGAGATACCATTGATTTTTTTCCTGCAAAAATTCAATGTTTTCACAGTAGGCGGATACCTTATTTAAAGTGCTTATCTTAAAAAAAAATAATCTTATCAAAATCAGAATTTAGGCTTATTGTATGCTTGAAAGGTAAAAGAAATCAGTTGCCAAGTCAAATGTACTCAAACGAAAGATGTATTGAATTCGAATTATTAATATCGAAAACGTAAACAAAGGGATTATGAAACTATCTAATCCGGTTTCTCTGCGTTTGCTAGGTCGAACGGAACGAAAAGAAATTTCGTGAGCTTAAATACGGGTAAAACAGCTTAAATACGGGTAGAATATGTAACAATTGTAGAAAAAATTGTTTAACATTTTAGTTTATAAAAAGGAGATGAACCACTCTCAAAAAATGCTTATTAAATTAATTTTAAAGTAAAAATATTTTTGAATATTGAAAAAAAAAAGCTATTTAACCCTTTAATGCGCAGTGTTCCCGCTCTGGGAACACCCAACTCTGACGTTTTGACTGTTGCCAGTTACGAAGAATAGATTTGATTTCTATAAAAATAGTTGCGGGTGACATAGCTCCACGAGAATCCTTTACTTTTTAGCACGTCATTTCCCGTAAAAAATGGTCACGATTATTTTGAACAGCACTGACATCTGCTGAAAAATGGAAGAATGCGAGAACAGCTGGATAGATTGCCCAGTGCTGAAAAAAGGGCAGTCGTTGCCATCGCTGGACTTAACGACCAGCAAGATGGCGGACGATCGAAACGTTCATCGCGTGCCACAGATCTAGAGACCCTTTTTTGACGACAGCTGGCTGTGCCGCACAGCCAGATGCGTCAAAAAAGGGTCTTTAGGTCTGTGGTACGTGATGAACGTTTCGATCGTCCGCCATCTTGCTGGTCGTTAAGTCGAGCGATGGCAACCGCTGCCCTTTTTTCAGTATTGGGAAAGGGTTCCGCCTCAAAGGGTTAAATCCATGAAGAATATGTAAAAATTGCAGTGAGAATAATAAATAGAGAATAATATAATAGAGGATAATTGTGAGAAAATAAAGAGAAAATATTTTTGAATATTGATATAGAACAAAATAAAAGCCATTTAAATGGTTGAATCATTCTGTACACAGAGTGAATTTATTCCAGGATATGAAAGTTTGCGGAAAATAAAAGTAGATTTTTTTTTTCCTGTTCAAATTTTCCTGTTGTGTTTTACATTTCTCACCACGTACGTTTTGCAATGACGAAAATACAAACTCTTTATATGCAATAAGGATGGAACGTGATGATGAACGCCTGTGTTTTCAGAAAGTTTAGTACTGAACGCTTTAAGACTATGCAAAAGACGCAGGAGAGAATTGTATATAATCAAATATTCTGAAATATTTATCACTTCACTTACATATATCTATCTCATTGTTGCGAAAAAATTCTGTATAGGCTAATCTAATCTGAACTATGTTATGCTCACTGAAAAATTTGTTTTTTTGAATTAAAAAAAAAGTTCTTAAATCAACAAGATTATCCTCTTGAAATAGCGCCAACGAAATTTTTTTTTGAATTAATAAATTTATTTGGTTATTTCCACAAAACATTTCGTCAATTTAACCAAACAGTTTGTTTAAATGTTTTATTGGGTTAAAATCAACCAAATTATTTGTTTAAATTAACAAAATGTCTTTGTTAACTGGTGTTGTGCCGGTACATTTAACAAAGTTAGTTTGTTTATTTTACTGTTATATTTTTAACCCACAAACAGTTGGTTGAAAGTTTCAGAGGAAGAACTATACAATTTATCTATTTATCAAAATTAACATTTTTTTATAAGTGTTTTTCTAAATATAGAAATTCACTATTTTTCTTTTAATAGAATAAGCTTGATAAGGCAATCCAAAATTACTTTTGCGTTCGTAACAAATTAAGTATATGTACTATTTCCTCAGATTTTACATTGCAACGTGATATAGTATATTTGAACTAATAGTGATCCAATTTGCAGCAAATGTAAACAGAAATATGCGCGTCAGCTTTTTTGAAGTGCCTGGTGGCTCCCTATTTTTTTTTTCCATTTTTGCTGGAAAGACAGAATAAACAATGTTTCAAATAATAAACAACAGTTCTTTATTAATCGAAGCAATGTTTCCATACAATAAATGCAGTGTGCGATTAAAGTAATTTTAAACATACACAATAGCAACTGGAATCCAAACACACTCTATCACAGGATAGTAAAGCCATTATATGATTAACCAGGGTAAAAGCTTTCAGGACGTTATTTTAATTTTAGGATGGCATAGCTCTTTATTCATTTCTCGCCCTACGCAGAAATCGATTGAATAGCATTTCACAATAATAAGGGCAAACAGCATCAGTTTTTTTTTTTTTTTTATAATAATTATATCATAAAAAGTATCAGAGGTACGCAGATAAATATAATCTGACTTAAAATACTTTTTAACAGATGTCGAAGGAAAAAAAAAATCACGTCGGAGAATCGCATTTAAGGGGTCGTGCAGATATAACGAAAGATAACACCGATTAACGCGATTTTTGGGTCTGACTTCGACTTATTAAATTTTAGTTTCTCCTAATCCAAAACTAAGGAAAATAATTTTTTTTTAAATGAAAGTTTGCTTTTGTAGAAATTAAAGCAATTTTTCAATTTTTTGGAAAAAATCGTGCAGTTTTATATATATATATTTTTTATAATTCCACTCTAAATTAGGATCAGAAAAGTTTTTGCTGGATATAAATTCTTTTTTATTCAAGATTTGTGATAAGCAATAACGTATAAATGTAAAATAATAAGAAATGAATGTCTAAAAGTGAATATTTTTCGTATTTCTTTTATGTTCGTATGAGCAAATAATATTACAAAACAATAATAATATTACAAATAATACAAATAGTACTACAAATAATACTACAAGCAATACTACAGAGTTACAAATAATAATACAGTTTCCTTTCGGGTGAATCACAGTGCTGTCCTCTTTCGTTTATGAAATAAATTAAAATATACTTATCGACGTAAATCAGACAAAAGCAAACTTTAAGAACTAAAAATGAAAATTTAAGTGTTTTTCAATGTCTAGAATCAGAATTTAAGCATGAGAACATAAACCCCCCCCCCAATACATATATATATATATGCTTTTTGTTGACCGGTGTAATGTTTCTCTTTTTTCCACTCAAGCAATAAACGTTTAGATTCCAATTCACATATAGCCTCGATAATGATTGTTTACAGTTATCTCCGAGACGTTTTATGATGAAAGGCTGACATTTTGTTCACCACCGTATCAGCGTATGGGGCACGTTTTATTAATTGAGATTTTTGTAGCGGATCACATACAAATGTAAAATTTTTAAAAATTAACCAGAGGAATTTCTTCTTAAAGTAGTCTTTTCCTACCGTATTTTGAACATTTTTTTTTCAATTTACTTTACCAGTTATCTCTAATAGATAAAGAATGAAAGCATGTTACCCACTTTTTGGGCCCCCCTGTACTATCCCCACCCATTGAGGTGTTCAATATTTTCTTCCCAGTTTACTTGTACAACGTATTTTATGTAAATGAATGTTTATAAACAGTATTCGTTTAACCACTGAAGTAAACAGTATTCGTTTAACCACTGAAGTAAACAGTATTCGTTTAACCACTGAAGTTAAAAAACCACTAATTTCTAAAACCAAAAATAAAGATATATTAAATAAAAATAAATTAGACAAAACGATATGCGTCAGTTTTTGGTATTGTTTGTAGGTGAATCTTTTCTGAAAAAATGAAGTTTTTCTTGAGAGAGTTCTTAGCTCAGATACATGTTCAAAACTCTTCTAATAATAAATGGGAAACTGGAGTTTTTTCCTTGAACTTAAGTTTCTAAAACAGAGAAAAAGAATGAGATAAAAAACTTAAGTACATTTGGTTTAGAAAACAATACGCTTTTAAACACGTAGATATTCAAACATCAATTTTGAAATTATAATTAGGAACTTCTTAAATTTCGCTTTAATGTTATTAAAAACCTTATTCAAAAAGATAGTGTTTATAAAACAAATTGCCATTAAAAATATTGCCCATTGAAAATTCTTTTTTGCTGATATGTGTTTAAGCTTTTTTATAAATTTTATTATTGAAAACTTTAATGATATTTGCCAATAATCTTTCAAATAAGTCTCTAAAAATTATCAATCCCACTTTTAATTTTCGTTGCCTAGAGACACCCGAGAAAAAGTTGCGTTAAATAATGCATCACATTTAATTTAGTTTCTTTATGTCACAGCTTATAAACTTTCTTTGAACAGCAGAAGTCTTTTGTTATAAGACGGTTATTCGATTCTTTTTAAATGGTCTGAGCGGGAAAAGTTTTAATGAAACTTTGCGCTAAACTTTTATTGTTTCTAGTTAATTTATCATTACTGGATGATTAATTATTTTAAGCTGTGAAGTTGATTACTTTAATTATTCTTTATTTTTTATATATATGAGAAGGTTATTGGAATGTGCGTATTAAATAAATTTTATTATCAGAAGAATATATATATTAATATGTACATGAGCAAACTGTTCAAAGTGTTTTGAAATTTTGAGTACAGAGGGACAATAGATATTTTTCTTATGATATAAATGCTTAAAAATTAGGAATGCATGAAATAATTTAGTTAACTGTTATTGCAACACTAGTAACGGTCACAATTCATCTTGTACGAAAGTGAAGATATCTTAATTGCTACTGTCATTATAAGTAAAATCAAGTAAGTTCTACTTTTTCACACTAGAACAGTGAATTATCATCCAATGATAAATATTGTATTAGTTTAACCCTTTAACGCGCAGTCTTCCCGCTCTGGGAACACCAAACTCTGACGTTTTGTCTTTTTCCAGTCACGGAGAAGAGATTTGATTTCTATAAGAATAGTGGCGGATGACAGAGCTCCACGAGAATCCTTTACTTTTTAGCACGTCATTTACCGTCAAAAAATTGTCACGATTCGTTTTGAACAGCAATGACATCTGCTGGAAAAAGGAAGAATGCGAGAACAGCTGGATAGATTGCCCAATGGTGAAAAAAGGGTAGTCGTTGCCATCGCTCGACTTAACTACCAGCAAGATGGCGGACGATCGCAACGTTCATCGCGATAGCGGGCTGTGCGGCACAGCCAGCTGCGTCAAAAAAAAGGGTCTCTAGATCTGAGGCACGCGATGAACGTTTCGAATGTGCTCCATCTTGCTGGTAGTTAAGTCGAGCGATGACAACGGTTGCCCTTTTTTCAGCATTGGAAAAGGGTTGCGCCTCAAAGGGTTAAATATGCTTCATCATTGTAACTATATTTTAGTCCCGTCATTGGAACACTGATTTCATATTTTCTGAGTTGTATGTCTCAACATGGATTTAGTGATAATAATAATAATGCTTTATCATAATATAGCTGATTTTGCATGTGTCTTGCGCTTTTGTTTCACTGCACTACAATCCCTGTCCCATTATCCCCCGCAAAGAGTCATAATGCCAATACAGACGCAAAACTAGAAGACGTAAATTTTTACAATCTATCTTTAAATCATAAATGGAATAGCCACATTTATTTTGTTTGATAAGGTAAAATGTTCTTAAAATGTTCTTGAAGGAGGTATCTTGAAAGAAATATATTTTCTTGCATATCTGGTATTCCTTTCTCAGTGTTAAACTACTGTAATATGTAATAAGTTGTTAATTTAGTTTTAAATTGACAAAAGAAAATTAAAATATGCTTCAAATTATTTCAGTTCATAGACTGCAATGCATTTACGTTACTGATACGTAAATACTGAATATTAAGAGTTTTTGTGATATGTGAAAGAGCTTAATCTTTAACTAGTTAAATTGAAACTTTACAGAAAAAATAGAAAGAACAAGTGAAACACAGAAATAAGCGAATTTTTAAAGGCTTATTTGGGTTTCTTAGTGATTAGGCTTAAAAACATGAGATAGTTTTATTTTTTGCATTGTTTTAAAAATGCATTAAAAACATTGTATCAGGTTGTAACGAAAGTTTTCCGCCAGATTTGCATGGGTCAGCTCATGCGGTACCGAGCGATTGACCTTATATATCAAGTATATGCGATGCTTGGCGCGACTAATGGACATGGGACTAAAGTCTAACTCTTTTAACTAGCTCTCGAGTGGATGAACATTTTATCTCCTTCCACAAATTCTCGTTGGCGGGCCTCATCAGCATTAGTAAGCTGGCCAGAGCGCTCTGCTTCTTAAATGTCCTAGTCCTCGTTTCTGAACTTTTGGTACCAAATCTTCACAGTGCCGTATGATACAACAGTAGTACCTTAAGCTGTACACATGATTCGGTGTCATTCTGTAGCTGACTTTTTGCGACAGAACTGAGAGTAAATGATGGGTCAATCTGGTAGTGTGATAGTTCCATTTCAGACACCTTCTACTTAATCATAACGATATTGTTTTACAGATTTCACAACACAGTGCTCTAAAACAAGTCTTTTTTTTCAAATAACAAAAATCGTTTAACAAAATATTGGCAAAGACACCAACGTGAACTGTTTGTGCAGACTTGCGTACACTGCAAGTATTTTGCAGTGGCGGAAAACTTTTGTTACAACCTAATATTTTGAAAAACGATGAACTGTGCGGTTTTTGAATTGACCGATTCAATAAGAAGCATCACAGATGCCATTTTTACTCGGATATGCGTGTTAAATTAAACATAAAAACACTCATAAGATTAATCGGACATTTACTAAATTAGCAGGCTTGGGGAATACCTGAAAAGTCTTACCAGCTAGGGATATTTTACTCAAAGGTCTCAATGGTACGTTAATAGCGCTGCTAGGACAGGATAGCAAGGAAAAAAAATATGTATGCACTATACGGCACAGATGAACAAAAATTATTTTAAGTATACATAAGTATTTAATAAATCTAGAAAATTTACCTGCCATGCTGGAAAACCCACTCGGCTATGGCGAGCGTAATTTTGCACCTTTGACAGTTAGTGAGAATTAGTTCAATTACGTCAGTTACATTTAATCAAACAGACACACAAAAATATTTTTCGTAAAATAATGTCAGAAATACCTGTCAAAAGCTTTTATAAAATAGTCTACAAATTGCATTAATTAGCATAAAAAAATAATATGTCATATATTCTAGAAAGCCGCTTTGCGCAAGTAAGAGTGATTGAAATGAACTGCTCCGTAAATTTTTAATTTTAAGTCATCAATCATTCTTAATGGACTTAGTAAATAAAAGAGAAGGTAAATACAATTATCTTTTGTTACAGAAAAATATCTTCTTTTGAACATGTTTGAAATATAAGGCTATGGCTATTACTGATAAGGCATATTTCTTTTATTCCCAGCATCGAAGTATTGAAAATATTTCCGTCTTTAAGATTTAAAATATTCGTTTTGCAGGTTGAAAAAAATATAAGTTTAGGAAAAGCAAACATTTCCAAACTGAATTACCTTCTCGATATTAGAAATTCGAAAGATCCAAGTTATCATTAGTGGAAAAAATGTAACTCTTGTTTTTACCATGCATAAGAAGACTTTTATACGACGTCCACTGAAATCAATATTTCGTCTGACAGAAAACAGAAATGCATTTTTTAAAATGAGGAATGCAGTTTTATTATTTTTGACATAAAATTCTTGATTAATGTTTGCTTTGAAAAATAAAGTAGTAAACAGTAATTAATTAGAACGTAATTCAAACCGTTTTTTTTTTTTTTTATAATGAGAAATGCCTGAATGAAAAGCCAATTTTTTTACCGTTGTTCTATAAATATTTCTTTTTATATACTTTTCAATACACATTTCCATTTACCATAATGTTTAAAAATATTTGTATACATTGATGAATTTGTGTGTATTACAAGCCACAATTAAAGTACTGATTATTAATTAAAGACGGGGGGACGAAGGATTCCGCGACAACACAACAGAGATGGATTAATTTAAAATCGAATAAAGTCATTAAAATGAGTCTGAAACTATTTCTGTCCATGGATTGAAATGCATTTACTTAAGCATTACTTAATATTTTAATGACTACTTTGTTTGTCCCGTGAAAGAGGATAATCAGGCTTTTCTGTAACTAGTTAAATTACAACATAAAAAAGACAACATATTGGGTTGGCAACAAAGTAATTGCGTTTTTCCGTATGTCAATATTTCGCCTGGCCAAAACTACTGAAGTTAATTATGCGAAATTTGGCACATACGTGAGTTCTTCAACATAGGTGCTACATCAGAGAGCATTTTCCAAAATTCGTAATCTTAGGGGGGGGGGGTAAGGGGCCAAAAAGTTCCTTTCACATATCCCGCGTGATCTCAAATAAAAATAGAGATATCCGTGAAATTCTTTCTGTAAAACACAGCAGTCACGAATACCTAAAAATTAATTTCAGGACATTTTTAATAGTGTCCTCTAAGGAGGATAGAAGCGAAAAAAGGGGGAGGGTAGCTATCTTTTATGGACGAAAAAAAATACTGCCATTGAAATTCTTACTTTAAAATGCAACAAATATGAATCGTATGTTCAGGCACAGCTTACCTGTAATTAAAAATTTGTTGAAAACTTATTTGCTTGAATTTTATACAAGAAAACGCAATTACTTTGTTGCCAACCCAATAGATAAACACGCAATTCTGTCGATTTTTAAATACGTGTTTGGGTTTGTTACAGTGATAACGCTTCAAGGCATGTAATATTTTTAGTCTATTTACACTGTTTTAAAAATTGTATTTAAAAGAACCGTATTTTTCTACGTTTTGAAAAACCCTTAATGTGATTTTTGAAATAACCGATTCAGTTATAAGTTATTATTCAGTTATCATATAGATGCCATTTTTAATGTGATATGCAGAAAACAATGTGCTGCAGAAATTTCCCGCACGGTATCTGATTTACTATCCATCAATATAGGCAGGTTCTCGATAACTACTTCATAGACCTTGGACTTTAGGTAATAATATAGCCAAAAAGTCGTTTGGTGTAAGATCAGAAGACGGAGGTGGCCATGCAGTTAGAAAGCAGCAACTAATGACTCTTCCTGCAATGAATTTATGTCGTACCCGCTGCTGAATTTCAAAGCAATGAGTGGAGGGGCTACACCGTGGATGAAAATGATTTTCCGCAAATTGTCTTTATAGAGCAAGAGCCAGCGACCGCCAGACCTTCGTCCAAGTATAAAAGCTGAAACTTTCTCTGCGCATACCCCCCAACAGAGGTAGGAACCATCGGCCACTCTAAAGTTTGGAGGATCGTGGCTTTGGCAGGTAACAGGTGGCAAAGGTGTGTCAAATGGCCGAAAATTTCGTCATTTCATAAAGCTTCATTTTTTTATAGGTTCTTCTTCGCAGTACTAGAAATCACTGGATCCCTTGCCATACACTTTTCCATCGTGGCAAACCCCCTCCAGACAACTTCAAAGTCTTGAAAAACGTAATTGTATTAAGAGAGCGTTGCAAGAGAGTTCGCGCGTAAGAAAGTTCAGAAGTAGCAGTATAAAATGTGCTGGGCACTTTGTGACAGCTTGACGTACTTCGTCGCGGGAGTTTAGGAACACAACCGTTTTCCATGACTTTGAGGTTGTCTGGCGAGGGTTTGCCACGATGGAAAAGTGTTTGGCAAGGGATCCAGTGATTTCTAGTACTGCGAAGAAGAACCTATGAAAAAAATGAAGCTTTATGAAATGAGGAAATTTTCGTCAATTTGATACACCTTTGCCACCTGTTACCTGCCAAAACCACGATCATCCTAACTTTATGGTGGCCGATGGTTCCTACCTCTGTTGGGGGGTATGCTCGGAGAAAGTTTCAGCTTTTATACTATGACGAAGGTCTGGCGGTCGCTGGCTCTTAGACTATTACTGATGTTTCCGAATGATAAAGTTCTTAACATTTGGCGATATTTTTCTCTGGTAACAGTACAGGTTTCTGCCCCTGTCGGAGCAAAATTCTGATAGAAGAATTGACCTATCATCATTCCTGTAGTAAAAACTCACCAAGCAGTTACCTTTTGAATTTCTTTGAGTACATTTGGTGATCTGTTATCAAAAATTCCAGAATTCTTGGTATTTGCAGTTTCATTCAGGTAAAAACTGACCTGTCTCCCATAAGGTTTTGCATGTACAAGCGTCATCTACCTCCATTCTGGAAAGAAAGTTCACAGCAAAAGTCAATCACCTATCATCGCCGGTGTAACGTAATTCTTGTACATGGCAGATCTTACACGGATAAAAGTGGAAGATAATAAAAAAAGAGGATAAAATTTTGTAACATTTTTCATAATGTACTATAAGGTGTATCTAGATTTCAAGCTACCCCAAGAGAGCTGGAAGTGGCAGCAATATTCTCTTTTGTTCTGTCGACAGTCGTTGTCGCAATTTTTTTAATGCTATCCCTAAAAGCACAGATGTTCACAAAACAGCCAATATGACGTAACTGAGGGTGACAGTGGTCACCAAGCGTTTTACCTCGAAAGTCACCATGTAACAAAATAGTCATATAGTGACTGGCAAGTGTCATGCCTTCACTACGCGGTCACGCTGGTGACGCTTTTTTGTGTCTTGTCAACAAGTGAAGCATCTGTGAAGTCACAATGTGACTACTCATTCTTGTCATTCTAAAGTGACTTCACAATGTGGATGGTCATTCTTGTGGCACTAATGTAACGTCACAGTGACCAGTTTGACTCGTAAATATGACTCGATTGTTATACATTTTAACTTGTAAATGCGACGAAATCTTGTTTTATGAAAATTTTAGAAACTTTTGTTTGAGTTAATTCAAAAGAATATACGTTATTGAATTTTTATAAAATTGAAAGTTCACTTATATGTGTAATGTATACAAACCTCGTAAAAAATATTACACCGTATAAGATTATCTTTAACAGAAAAAAAAAATGATTAAAGAATTATTAGCATGTTTTTTTGCATGAATAAATTGGGTAAAAAGTACAATCTGCCTTCCAGAAAACAATTTTTGAACGAAAAAAAGGGAGGGGGAGAAATTCGAAAAATTTAATTTATATCTTAACATACGGAATTTTTTGGAACTTATGAAATCTAAAATATATTACTATGTAATGTATGAAACCTTGCAAGAAATTGCTTCCTTTTATGTATAATAAATAGATAAATAAAGACACTCAGGCTTCTAGAAAATGATATTTGAAAAAGAAAAACAAAGATCAACACACACACACACGCACAAAAATATCCCAAAATTTAATTTATTATATTTAATAATAGATGCATTTTGTCTTTAAAGTATGCCACTAAAATTTCGGATGCATAGATTGAGGTTAAAGAAAGAAAAAGAAGAAGAAAATCTGAAACCCTTTCAGATTCTGTGCCGCACAGCCAGCTGTCGTCATAAAAGGGTCTCTAGATCTCTGGCACGCGATGAACGTTTCGATCGTCCGCCATCTTGCCGGTCGTTATGTCGAGCGACGGCAACGGCTGCCCTTTTTTCAGCATTGGGCAATCTATCCAGCTGTTCTCGCATTCTTCCATTTTTTTAGCAGATGTCAGTGCTGTTAAAAAGAATCGTGACCATTTTTTGACGGGAAAGGACGTACTAAAAAGTAAAGGATTCTCGTGGAGCTATGTCACCCGCAACTACTTTTATAGAAATCAAATCTATTCTTCGTGACTGGCAGCAGTCAGAAACGCCAGAGTTGCGTGTTCCCAGAGTGGGAACACTGCGCGTTAGAGGGTTAAGCTCTTGCCATATTGTAGTACATGACAAAAATCGCTAAATAAAAGAAAATTTCATTTCAGCTCTGATTCTGCATTTTTCAGAAAGTTCTTTTCCATTACGCATGTCATCCTAATGATGACATTCTGAACTATAATATTTTTTCTTTTTTTTTTGCAGAATCCTTCATCCTCGTCTTGTTTAATCCTCCTACAAAATTTGGCTTTGCTCTCGCAATTAGATCGCGCTAGTGAACGCTCCGGACACTGACAACTTAATTATTGCTCCCTTGTACATGACTAAATATTTTATGCGAGCATTTCTTCACACTCATATCACGCAATATTTTAAAAATATCAATTATTTCTGTGCCTCTCATAAACAAAAGAATTCTGCAGCTCATTTTATTCCTTCACTAATTGGACAGCATAACATCAATAAATTTCTTTCGTTACCATTAACGGTGTTTTGTTTTCATTAATATACGAAATAATTGCTTATGATTAGCACCTTAGATAATAATTGGTGCGAAAATTTACTAATCAAGATCCAATTAATCATCTGTAAATTTTCAGGAATGTGAGTATGCAGTGACTGGAAATAATTTTTGCCCATTTACAGATCATATTTTTCTTAATTATGTTTTGAGTTTTTCGTGCAATATGCAGATTCGTTCCTTTTTTTTTATGAAAGACTAAATGAATTTTGATGACTTGCATAAAAAATGTCCTTGAAAAATTGAAAATGGAGTAATATGTATAGTTAATAATATAATTAAAATGAGTTTCCCGTTTAATAATTTTCATTTTCATCAAACTCAGTAGTCTCTTGAAATGAACTTTAATCTTACTAAATTATTTGTTCTGATTTCTTTTTCCTTTATAAATCATAAATCTTGTTAGAGGCAACTTTCTATTTGTTCAGATTTCAGAAGAAATGCCTTGTATATTTTAAAACTGTAATTTTTGGACTCATATAATATTTATCTTTAGCGCATATGAGAGGATAAGTTATTTGCACGGATAAGTTTGATGATGGATGACCACGGATAAAATGAAATGTTCTTTAAAAGATTAAAAATAAATTATGTTTATGCTTCTGCTAAGTTTCACACAATAATTAAACTCACACAATTCTGTCATAAATTGCTCAGATTTGTTCAGTCCTAGAAAAACATTCGCAACTTTTTACACCATGAAGTTATTTCTATATATACACTCCTTTATACATTTTATTAAGGTACTTATGTGCTTGCATTTGCTTAGCTGAAAGAGTTTTATAGCTGGCATCAAAATATTATTTTTATGGTTTAGTATAAATCTTTTAATCTTTACAATGACATACGTCTCGTATTTCATTCAAAGTGGCTTCCATAATCTATATTAATATCCCTGTTTTCTTCCAATAAATATCAAGTATAAATAAATAGTCATAACATTAGGAACTAATAATATTTTTTTCAGAATTTGTGAATCATTATACATAATCTCTACTGGTATCTATGCATAGCGAATATGTATTGCATATTACTTGTGAACAATACATATTCGCTATGCATAGATACCAGTAGAGATTATGTAAAATGATTTTGTTAGGGGAAATGTAAAAGGATTATTTTGAGAAACGTGAATTTTCTTTTCATTGAAAATAGAAAATTATCGGTTAGATTTTTCTAATATTTTCTTTAACACACTCGTAAGTACTTGTATAAAATAAAAAATACGAATGATTTCAATTGTTAGTAACAAAAAAGTGTGAAATTATCAACGAAATGATAATGAGCAATTTAAAGTGTTGCAAAAAATGAAACATATTCTTTCCCTTCTTTAATTTATCAAGTTTTAAGCATGATCCTGAATGAAATTATGAATTAATTATCTTTCCAAAAACTTGCCTGATATTATGTTTAACTTTAAATCTACCTATCTAGGAGGACAGAGAAAACACAAATCGGTTCATACAATCTCTGTCGGTTTTATTATTTATTACTTATCTAATAATTGAAATGCTCCTTAAATAGACATTTATTTTTTGAATGAGATCATACTGAATTTTATTGCTTGTAACCAGCCAAGTGATCAATTTTTGTGGCATCCAGAAGAAAGCCAGAAATTTGACCGTTACTCAAGTTCTATTTTAGTCCTCTACTTTTCGTCATTTGTGATACTACATTTTTAAAAATATGCAAGTACTGTAAAATGCAAATAAATTAGTGTTGCTAAAAAGAATAAAACATTATTTTGAAATATTTTATAGGAAAGATAATGTTATTTAGCAGCTGAAAATCTTTAATTGTGAGAAATAATGCTGATGGACGTAAATGTAACTCAGTAAAATTGAATAAGTTTCCCACAGCAATATATTTATATACTACTGAAAATGTAAATCGTTTTAAATTAATACTTAAAATAATATTTGAAAGTATTTTTTTTATATTTATTCTGCAGATAACATTTTTAAGAACATCAGTGTCTTTTTTTGTAATGTACATAACCTTAGTTTTCAATAGAAAAGAAATGTTTACCTGCAACTACGTGTTTCAGTATTTTGAAAGGACAAACAGACCGTTTTATTTCTCTTTATATTTCCTACTAGATGTGTGGATAAAAGAGGATACTTTGGCCTTTTTGCCTTAAGAAGAAATATATTTTTTTTTCATAATCTGCTGCAAAGAACTGAACAAATTCTCAAGCTGTTATCTTAAAATGAAATTCTTTCAACACAATACTCCTGAAAATGACGATGATAACATTTCAGGTTTGTATGTTAGACAAGACTTTTTTTAGCTCAGTGATGTTATTTATATGCTCACCACATTTTATGTACGTTTAGAAACTTTACTACTGAATGAACTTCTGATGTGTACGCACTACGGTTTCTATGTTGTGAGATTAGAGAAAAGTACCACAATGACTATTAAATTAAACTTTTGCGAAGAACTGCGGATGTTCACCAGAGATGAGCTCATTTTTTAAAGCCCGAGCCAGAGAACTTCCAATACAAGACCTCCCGAGCCCAAAACTTCAGTTAATATATAAATGAAAGTCAATTACTTCTTTGATAGAATATAATAAATTTTACCGTTTGTGCAAATTAAGTACAAACATAATAGTAAACTCTTAATGCACTTTCTTTTTATTCAAGTTTATCCAATAATAATAATTAGTTTATTTCTACCATGGATCATTTAAAAAAATCTGTTTACAAAGAGTATGTTCAGTAAAGGAGAAATCTTTCACGAGCCGGAGCCCGAACACAATCGTGAATTTCAGAGCCCGAGCCCAGGCTTTCGTGCTCGGGTTGAGTCCGTCTCGTCCCTACTGTGCACTAGAATATTCTAATGTGTAGATAAAATGAAAGAAAAATGTAAACTGTTTGTGATCTGTGATGTGAAACTACGCACACAGTAAAAATTAAGATGAAAATTCAAGATATAAATTGTTATTTTTAGCGATAACTTTTATATATGCAAGTACTTGAATTAAACATATTCAAAAAAAGTTTTTGTAGTTATTTATGAAACCATCTACGTTATTTTGATATTTATAGAAAACAAATGAAAACTATAGACAAATCACATAAAATTCATGCGATGAGAACTACTTCATGAGTTTTCTTTTATTACCTAAAAAACTGTCTAATGAATTGTTCATTATTACTAAATTATTGTATTATTAATAAATAGGTTATTGGGTTGTCCAAATTTCAAATTTTTTAATTGCAAACAAGCTGTATCTAAACATAGAGTTCGTGTTTGTGATATTTTAAAGTACGAATTTACAAGTAATGTAGTTCTTCCCGTACCAGCCAAAATTCTTATTATCTTCAGTAGTTTAGGCCAAGTGAAATAGTGACATACTAGAAAATTTAATATATTTTCGGCCAATCCAATAAGTAGCAGATTTTTGTGGCTAAACCATTCAGTGATAATTGGAACTTTCAAAGGACTTGTATTAATAATATTACGTTAATTATGTACCGAAGAACAACTAAAATCTATTAAAAGTTTCGAAGCATATTGTTTAGATAATAATAAATAATTGTAACTGATATTAAATGATAAAATATCATAAAATAATAAGATAATTAAAAAAACAAGTATTTAAGGTTTTAAAATTGATAAAGAAGATTTTAAAATGTGAAAATGAAATTACTGTGGTTTGAACGTTTCCGGTAGTACATAAAGTCCACCCTTCGTAACCTGTAATATACTCCATCATTTACAGAGGCGGGAAAATGGAAGAAATATTCTTACTGTAGTATTTTTTCATTTATGTTTAATAAGATAATTTACATTTATGTGAAAGTACTGCAGAAATTGTTTCAGAAAAGGACAACAGATATAATTTTGTCCATGTTGTTCCTCTGTTTTATTTTTGTGGATAGTTTCTACAAAAAGTTATTCGAGTGCAATTCGGATTTCCTATGATGATTTCTTTAACAGGGGAGTAATTTTAATTATTCAGAAGCCATTTTAAAATAAAAAGTTTTGTCAGTATAACGTTTAATTTTCTTTCTTCTATAGCACGTTTTCACATTTCTCAGGTTTCTTCCGACCGAAAAAAAAATGGACTTTTCTTTTCCAAAATAATCTATTGGATGTTTCTTCCTCCTTTATATTATTCTTCTTCTAGGCTTTTTTCAGCCATTTTATCCTTGGCCCCTCTCTCTTCATTTTTCCAGGTAGTTAGAAATACATATACACAATCCAATTATTACTTTCCGAACATGTACCATGTAAGGAAAGTATTGTAATCATGAAAAAATTCGAGTTCGAGGTTTCGGTGTATTGATACACTTTGAGGTCTTCTGAAGATTTCTTTTGCATTATGGCCTATGGGGAAAATTCTCGAAAGTGCGCTAGCGTTTAAACCGTAGAACATTCGATTCAGCTCAAATTGGGTATATACGTTATAAACTACCATCGTAAAACCGGTATTGATTTGGATGTGTATAGGACCTATAGTTTTTCTACAGGGCTACGACAAAGATTTCTTTTACATGATGGCCTATGGGGGGAAATTCTTGAAAGTGCGCTAGCATTCAAATGGTGCATTCGATTGAGCTCAAATTGAAAAAACTAAGAATTTTTGCTTAATTATTCATCGATTAAAATTTATTTAAATGCTTGGTAATGATTTTAATCGTAAGTGTTCGGAAAATCGACTGGAGTCACTCCAGATTCCCCCCCCCCTTTTTTTATCTAGATCATGGACTTGGGCATAAAATTATCATCGCCGTATTCTAAAAGAGCTAAATGAAATTTGCCAGTGAGCTGACGCTGCGTGCATCAGCTTGTCAGATGCCAGTGTAATATGCGTGTCAGATGACGCTACGTGTGAAATAATCATTATGTTGTGCGCATGCTTGCATTAGAAGTAGATCATGATTCGCCGCTTTGCGTCGCTGGAGGATGCTTATGGAGCTAATCATTAAAAGGGGGTCGATTACTTTCCTTAGAGAGACTGACACTATTTCGCCCGTCTGCAGATTGTCGATGTTCGTCCAATGTCCAATCCGTGGCTAAAGCAATGGGATTCTTTTATGTCAAGAGGGTAGAGGGAGCTGCCCCTATCTGACAACAACGATTCTCACCTAGTGGATTAGGCTGTTCCTTTTTTTCTGGAGCCTACCTTTCGACCTTTTCGGTAACGAACGATGACCTTGTTATTAGTTCAGCTACGGCCGGCATAGCTCACCGTATCTGGTGCAAATAAGCTCTAAATCAAAAACACCGTCAGGAAGGAAAATGATCTAATATTAAATGATCTAATTTGTCGGATATATATTAATCCTTTTCAAAGAGTCTCAAAACAATGGCGACACACTTTCAAGAGAGGTAGGGCACATAAAAAGGACACTTACTAACACAGCAGTGTGGGGCCAAAAGTATGTTTCTCATACACCGGTTTATAATCACTTCACAAAAGGTGTTGAAGCAAGTGTTAATGAAATTATCTATCATTCTTTTCCAAAATTTCATGATTGTTTCATATAATACAATGACTTACAATTGTTCAGTACGAACAGAATTTCATTTTGAATGCTATCATTGTCGGCGAATAAAACATTTGATAGAAAACTTGGTAAATATGGTAAATTAACTAATTCTTTAATACATTTTGTGTAATGATTTTTAGCGTTGTATTAAAACCTCGTTTTCGACTTGACATTGCCATTTGATTCTGAATTCTTGCTTATCTTGCCTCCTAGCTCTCCTAAATGTTTGTCGATATATTTTTGAGATATTATGTATAATCTAAACATCAAATGGGAATTTTGATTTACACGTGAAACGATTATGAAAAGAGGCACATTATTTTTATTTATATTTCAAGGATTCCAAAATTTCCGTAGATTCCGAGATAATTTGATTTTAAAAAGACATAAACATTTTTTAATTGTTCACTGTAAGAAATATCTGTAATTTTACCACAGATATTGCTGTAAAATTATACAGCGCAAGTGCTGAAGCTATGGAATGCGACACTGTGTGTTGTAGATTCACGCACGAAATAACGTAATGACGTTGATAAGCCAATCGAGAAGAACCTTGTACAACAAATTGACACAGTCTTTACAACTCAGCGTGTTGGCGTTACATTTAGCCACACGTAGTGCTGTGATCTAGGAAAATATTTTTTGCAGCTTGTAGTAGCTATGAAAGCATATTAAAAGCTAATCTGTTAGTAGAAGTATTTTATCATCATTTTTGAAACCAATTAAGATGCACTGGATCCTCATCCAGATGAAAGAGAATTTTACAGTTCTTTGCACTTTGCTGAACCATATCAGCACTCATTTAACTCGTTACATCATTTGATAAAATTTCAACACTGTAAACTTTTATTTTCATTGGTATATAAGTTATTGCACATAAACTATTTGATTAGATATGGAGTAACGGGTCAGTAAATTTCTATAATCGGGTTTTATAGTATATTTTTACGACTTTAAAAGAAATACATGTCATAAAAATGGATTTTATGAAGTATAAAAATATTTCACAAGGAAATTTCCCACTTTTAAATAAGGCGAACGGAAAGTTTATATGGAGTATTGCTTATCGATTTAACGATTGAATACTAGTTACACTCTCCAGTATCACAAATAGTTTAAAAGACGTTTAGCCTGGGTTATCTTTTGAACGTCTTTCGAACTATATTACTAGGGGCGCAATTAATTCAAGTCATATTAATTTTTTTAATAATACATTAAAATCCCAGGTTGTCTAAATGTATAAATTATTTTTTCCATGACGTGGAACAAATTTTATTATGTTTAGAAAAGATTCACGAATTTAATTTGGTACGCACGCACACACACACAAAATACATCTTTTTTTATGTTGATGTTTGCTTACTTAACTTCTACTTAATCCTTTGAGATCCTGCGCCCATATATATTAATTACCCTTATCATCGCAGAGGATGAAATCCCAATTTGTACACATAATGAAAACAGAAGAATTTTCCTCGAAATTTTAATATTTTATTTTATTTTTTAATTAAAAATTTAATCTCTATTAACAAGAGAAATATTACTTAATTTAAAGAAAAAATGATTTCAATATCGTATGAAAGAGTTAAATCCTTACAATAACATTTACCCTAATTAAATGTACGTATTAAATTATGGAATTTTTTATTAGCAATAAATTTAGAATTCCGTCATAAAAATTTGAACTTCATGTGCAACTGTTGAAATTCTTTTCTCGCTATTAATTCTATAATAATCAAAAAGGCTGAAAAGTTTCCTTTACATTGTTTAATTAATATAATTTAGATTCATAATATAATATTGTTTATTTTAAGTAGTTTTATGAACTCTATAATTGTAAGTAAAAGCGTTTGAACTATGTTATTCTGTAATCCAAATCTCAACATTACAGTCATTCAGGATAACTTTGATTCCCTTTTTCTGCATTTTCATTTACCTGATTTAATATTATTTTCAGACTAAACGGCATAAAATGAACAATAAACTCTAAATTTTAGCTAAATTTATCTAAATTAATAAATTATGATAGTAAAAGCAAAAATAATAGTAATTTACCCCGAACAAAGATCTCTACCATTTAAGATAACTTAGAACCAGTATCATAAATTGAATATAAAATACGATAGTTTATTCAATCTATCAGTAAGTAAAACTTTGAACTAGTAATATTAAGTTTCTAAATGTTTGAAAAATAATTAGCTGCATTTTTCAACATCACAAAGTTTGCATATTTTAAATAACACCATAAGACTATATTACGTAGGAACATTGGCGTAGGAAAAGCATGAATTTATTTTAAAAAAAAAGACTATTTATTGTTCAGTCTATATATACAAACGCACTGAAAAATATTATCAGTTCATTTACTGAAAATGAACTCAGTTTTTCAATTAAAACTAAAAAAAGAGAAAAAGAAAACAAAACTGATTGGCCACCCATATGTTTCAGCTAAGTACAATGAAACATACATATCTATTTTCTACTCTTAATAGTAGAAAAATATAGCTAAATAAACACAAAATTCATAACATTTTCTCTTTGGCACTCAATACTTTGATAGTTATAGTTTTATAACGAAGGAAACAAGGAATGGGGATTCTTGTTTGGTGCAAAAGCACTTGACTGTTCCCCGAAAACTTCTTGACTGTTAGTTGTTATAATATTTTAGGAAGATACTTTTTAAACTCATGTGATTTTTCACACTACAAATAATCATCGATATTGTGCCATTTCCATTGTGCACTAGAATTCTCCATGCATCTCACCAAAAACATGTGTGATCCTCTGACAATGCTTTGTTTTCAAGGATTTTTTCGCTTTCTCAACTTAAACATAGTATAGCACAGTTATCAATTTATTGAAAAATATCCTTAAGAGTCCTCTGCAGTCGTCTTGCGGTGATTCAAGTCCCAATTATTTGCTATGGAGAAAAGTGCCTTAACGCCTAATCATTTTTCTCAGAAAGTATTAGGCATTTTTAAATGACATTTTCCTGTGTGAATCTTGAGAACTATTCGCAAGGATTGTGCGAATCAGGTTTGAGTTCATTGAGCCGAAAGAGATTTTATTGCAGTCTAGAATTTATGTTACTTTTCAGACTGCAATAAAATCTCTTTCGGCTGAATGAACTCAAATCTGATTCGCGCAATCCTTGCGAATACTTCTCAAGATTCCAACAGGAAAATGTCATTTAAAAATACCTAATACTTTCTGAGAAAAATGATTAGGCGTTAAGGCACTTTTCTCCATAGCAAAGCATCGGGACTTGAATCTCAGCAAGCCGACTACAGAGGCCTCTTAAGGACCGGCTCAAAATTGCACTGAAAATGCAGTAATATAATAACGCCAAGCGTTTTATATTTTTTACCAATTGCTAGCAAATAAATAAGTAAGTAACAAATTAATCATTATAAGAAAACAATGTAACTTATAAAGAGGTCAACTGAAAAGTACTTGGGAGAAGTTAATTGATTTGCATGAACTTCAAATCAGCATTAAAATGAAGCTTGTAAACGGTAGTTCAGAAAAACAGTTGACTGGCCCAATTAACTATGTACCATGTTGCCAATTTATTTTCTAAATTACAGAGCAGAAAACAACTTTCACAATCTTGTCAAGAGAGTTGAGCTGTAGATCATGAGCAGCTCTGTAAAAAGAATCTATTGAAAACTAGGAGGTGGTGCAAAGTTATACTCTATGGTTTAACACTTTGAGACGCAAGCTTTTCCCAATGCTGAAAAAAGGGCAGCCGTTGCCATCGCTCGACTTAACTACCAGCAAGATGGCGGACGATCGAGACGTTCATTGCGTGCCACAGATCTAGAGACTCTTTTTGACGCAGCTGGCTGTGCGTCAAAAAAGGATCTCTAGATCCGTGGCACGCAATGAACGTCTCGATCGTCCGCCATCTTGCTGGTAGTTAAGTCGAGCGATGGCAACGGCTGCCTTTTTTTCAGCATTGGACAATCTATCCAGCTGTTCTCGCATTCTTCCATGTTTCAGCAGATGTCGGTGTTGTTAAAAATAATCGTGACAACTCTTTTCAAGGGAAATGACGTGCTAAAAAGGAAAGGCTTCTCGGGGAGCTATGTCACCCGCAACTATTTTTATAGAAATCCAATCTATTCTTCGTGACTGGCAACAGTCAAAACGTCAGAGTTGGGTGTTCCCAGAGCGGGAACGTTGCGCGTTAAAGGGTTAAAGTTACACTGAATGATTGTAGCATATTTCTAAGATTCATTGAAAAATACTTTTAAATTTTCTCTTCCAATTTACATTAATTTACTTAATCCACATTTTTCACAAAATATTTTAACAAAAAGGCCTGACTATCTTTATGCAGTATTTATCATACTTTTCAAATCATATTTTTTTAATAAGAGAATTTTTCTAAATGATTATAAATATAAAAAATCATAAAATAGTATCGTAAAAAGAGCTTTAGATATGACTGACCAGAACAAAATCTGAAGATTAATTATTTTAAAACATATAAAAATATGTATATTTTCCAAGTATAGGTATTTTAGTTCTGTTCTTTTTTCTTACGATATAATTAATTTTTATTCTTTCCTTTTATTAAAAGAGACATTCAGTACTTTAAGCAAAATAAGTAGAGACACAACAGAAATTTTTAAAAATTTACTATTAAAAAATCTCGAACATTAAAGGAGTATCTGACATAATATTATGTGCTTATGAACAGAAGATATTAAGAGGTATAAATACTTAACTTATAAATTTGATGACGACTTTTTTCACTTCATTAATATTGTTTTATTTTTACAAAATGTAGCATTTAAATTTTAAAGCTACTCTGAATACATTTATACTACCGTATATATACAATATATATAATCTATTTATCTATCTTCCTGTATATATATGATTTGTTATTATCAAAAAATACCGTTTTGTTAATTAAAAGGCACACATATTTTAAAATACTAATTAAATAGTTATTGCATATTTATATTTTAATTATGTGTGTGTGTGTGTGTGGTGATTTGTACTCGACTATTTTTTTTATTACTTTTTATTTCTCTAAAACTTTTTTTTATTCAAAGACATAAAACACGTTTTTGCATACTGTTTTTTTATGAAAAAAAAATGTAGAGAAAGGGAAATTATTCCCATTCACTTGAAGCTCAGTTAATTGTTAAACTGCATTGTTTAGCTTTTAAAACAACCATTTACACTGGAATTCTTTTAAATTAGTGTGTGTTTCTTAATCCTTTTTTTTTGCATTGCATGCAATGGAATTTTTATTTATTTAATTTAGCTAGATTTCAAGTAGTTTTTTTTATCTTTCGGTGTTTTTTTTTATTTTACTAATAAAAATCACTTTTAAAAGAGCCACTAAGGATCAGTCGAATGTCGCCTTAGCGACGTTTCGTATACAATCGTGACTATGCTCTCATAATCCTATCATTGAAATAAAAATGATTTTGGAAAGAGATGAATTTGTCTTTTGAGTCGAAATATTCACTATTATTTCAACACGATTTCAATAGTGATTTATAGTGAGTGCAGAAAGACCACGTCTATGACCCCCATATTCTCATGTGATTCCGAGTCATCTAGGTCCTCATTATACCTCTTAGAAATTTTCAAACGTTTAACTGAGACACATATTTATTGGATAAAAATATTTTACTAAAGATACGATTGATCATTAGTTATTGACTGGATTCTATGTATTGTAATATTTTAACTATATTTTACATTATACATACATATGTACGTGCAAACACTGCAGAGGAGAAAAATATCACCATGAGCACGGTACGGAGCTCCGATAAGTAAATTTAAACAAAGGTGTGTTATAAGAGTTTTTCTAGCATCAATAATAACGAAAAAAAAACACTTCTACTTAGCTATTGCATGTGTCCAACGGGTTTGTGGTGTAATAATAGTTTTCTTTAGTCCGACGGGTGTAATAATAGTTTTTCTTCTTACTCTACAAAAAGAAATGTGATCAATGAAGTGGGGACGCATTAAAAAATATCTCAATGCAACGAGAGTTGCTTTTGGAATTATTCTGTTTAATAAGCAGTTTTTTTAATATAAAATGGCTGTGAATAAAGTTGATATCATCCCATGTATTTATCGCAGTTAATATGGTTTTTATTCTTTCTTTGTCAACCTTCTGATGAGTCAGGCCACCTCATGTTCACATGATCCCGTTCAAATCTTCTGGGCGTTAACTAATGGGGCGATTAGACAGAGATGGTGATATCAGCGGGCGCTGGTTGTTTGTGGCGTGTTCATGAAGTCTTGAAAAGTGAGTCAAGGTGGGTCTCCGGTTTCTAAAGTAACTTTCGGCGCAACCTTGATCGAGAATCTTCTACTGATTTCCCCGGATGGGTCTTGGACAGAAACTTACCGGACAAAGGGAAGGCCTACATACAGATCCTGCGACAGCCGTTGAGCTGTAGGGGGTGGGAGGACATTATCTGCGCAAGTTTCAGGATATTTAAAGGACTTGGAGTGTCTGCCTATGAAAGATAACTGTAGATTGTATTGCTAAACCACAAACTGATAAACAAACACAACAGAAGATCTACGCTTAAATCTATTGAGTAAAATAATAATCAAACGGAGTATATTTTTACTCAATTTTTGACTTCAAACAGCCATTCTCCCGATTGAGTAAAATTTGCTCAATTAATCGACAAAAATCAATGGAGCGAAAAATTATCAATTTTTGAGCATTTTACAACAGCTCCATTTAGGCTAAATAATAATCAAAAATGAGGAGTGTCTGTCCGTTTTTGATTCATATAGCTGTACTCAATCATGATTATTATTTAAACTATAGAATGAGCGTTTTTGCAAAATCAGCCCTTTTTTAATTAACATATCTGTACTTAATTTAAGAATATTATTTTAAGCTAGAAAAAGGGTGTTTTATTAATATTTGCTGTTTTTGATTAATATATTGAATGATTCGTTTTCTTCATTTTTTATTATCAGGGCTGTAAGCTATGATTATAAGCCCGAGAAAATAAATTTTAAATCAAGGCAAATACATTACATATATCTTAATACACTATAAAAAAGAATTTTTTAAATAAATAGAATATAATTTCACTATAGTCTCTCGTTATAAAACGAATTCACAGTACAGTCAGAATACAGAAATGCAATCATGGTTAAACCAGCTGTGAGATTTAATTAAAGCAGCAACCCAATTTATTGACTTGAAAAAGGTAAAATACTACTTACTCACTTTGGGTGGAGATATCATAACTTCATTTGTTTTACAACAGCGTTTTATAATCCAATCGTAAGAAACTATGTCATTAAAGCGAAATCTTTACCTAAAGCATCTCCTCCATATCTAGGCTGAATTTATTTCACAACTCTGAATATGAAAAAGATGCATTTGGTATTCAGATATAACATAAAAATTATCACCAGCGAATACAAATACATACACAACTGTGCCCGACTATGAACCGTTATCTGTTGAAGAGCGTGGGTCACGTGACTAATAGGATATGGGTCGTAGGGGGATAAGAGAGAGAATACTCAAATAGACAAAAATATTGTGAAAATTGAGCTAAGTAGAATATAGCGGATGGGGAGTGCTGGGGCGAATTGAGGCATTCACAAATTATTGTCTTGAATGAGTATTTTTTGGCGTAAAAGGATTTAAATCGGCCGATAAGAAATTTAATCAATAAGTGAGTGTTACTTTTAATCAATAGATTTAAGCGTGTGCCATTGTTTATATCGCTCTGTGATATCTCTTCGTATTACTTTGCATTGATGTCGCTGAAATTTAAAATAGGTCTTAGGGAGAAAAAAATTGTTCTTCAGTGGGTCCCGGGCAGTTGCGAGACCTTCGGCCACGGAATGGCAGATTTCCTGGCCAACAAGGAGACAAATGTCATTAAAACGGAATCAAGCCATTTCTTCCCAATTGATGAAAATTGGTGGTTTGGGATATCTTTCAGAGGAATCTTGTGGATGGCCTCAATGAATGTAACCCTTTCAAAGTCTGGTAGGATTCCATTCTTTTCATACTACACAAGACCACGTTGAAATTGGTGGTGTCTTTTTACTAAATATTTCTGTGTGGTAAAGTACCTCAGGGTGGAATTCTCCGCCGGTGGTTCACGAAATCGTCGGTTGTTAGCTACCAACTGGGCAGAACCAGTTGTTTGGTTACCGACTGCGATAACAACTCCGGAGGGAAACGGGAGGTCTTTTAGCCAATCACATGAACCCCTTGACGCTCCTCCTTAAAACTCCACCTCAAGGCGGGGCAAAGTTAACGACTGCGAAAAATTAACGACGAGCGGAGAATCCAGCTGTCAGAATGGGATCTATTAGTAGCCCTAACTACGGGTTCTACAATCTGTGGGGAAAAAGATATGGGCTCCAGCCACCTTCCCTGCTGTCCTGCACTTATTTCATCCAGCGTGCATAGAGAGTACAGAGAGGCTATCTGGTAAACATGTCACATATTTTTTGCGTTTTTGTTTAGGTATTTTTGCTTTTGTGTGTATCTTCTTTAGGTGTAGTCCGCCATCAGAAATGTAAAAATATGTTAGACCAGAGATGGGCAAACTACGGCCCGCCGGAAGGTTTTATCCGGCCCGCGGGTGGAATATTAATTTGCCGGTCAGACGGAAATTGAATGAATATATATATATATATATATATATTATATATCCATATTAAGAATTATGAAGATGGCTTGAAAAAAGTGCATTTTGGGTTCGAACGCAGATTTCAAGATTTCAGTGCCATTCAAACAGAATTAGATATTTTTACCATGCCTTTCAACGTAAATTATGAATTAGTGAGGTCCGATTTGCAGCTTGAATTAATTGAATTACAATCTAACAATCATCTCAAGCAGTTTTTTTCTAAATATGCCAAAGTTAGAGTTTTACAAATCATTATCGAAAGTAAGTTTCCCAAATTTAATATCTCATGCCCAGAAAATCAATGCTATGTTTGTTTCATCTTATATATAAGAACAAGTGTTTTCAACTATGAGCCTTAGAGAGAATTCTTTCAGAAGTAGACTGACAGATGACCATTTAGCCTCGTTTCTTAGAATCAGTGCATCTCACTTCGAACCTCAATATAAGGAACTTTTAAAAATGAAATCGTAATTTCATTCATCTCATTAACATATTTAAATTGTAATACTTGTATATTGTTTTTAAAATTTTAGAAAATTTTATCTTGGCCCGCCAAACTTTTTTTTTCGATTTTTGGCCCGCGACCGAAAAAGTTTGCCCATCCCTGTGTTAGACCATAATAGAACATCATTTTCTTATATTTTGCTTTTAATCAATAAATAGTTAATCAATATTTTACTCAGTAATATAGGAATAGTCCTGTCCCGCAGTGGTGTGTGTGCTAAACTCCGTTGCCATAAGAACACGGCAAGTGAAGCAGCATCCGGCTTGTCCAGTTCTTGGGAGGGTCCACTCCCTCTCGGCTCGACTGATGAGGGACCGTGTACGCTCATGGGAGCTGTTGCACGTAAAATCCTTCGTGGCTCTAGTGTCCTCCAGGTTTAATGCTACCTCTGGGGGTGCCGATTTCAGGGGGTTAGCCCCTGCTCTGGAATTGGTTCAAAATCAGGGGAGCTTGGGCTGACTTGGACTTCCTTCCACTGGGGCTCATTAAAATGGAAGCCGCCCCTTCCGCCTATCGCCTGCCTATATGGGGGGATCTGGCACCGCATGCGGTTGTCAGAGGGCATAAGCAGCAGCAACAACAGTAGTCGTTTATATTTTTTAGACTTTTAACAATTTTTAAGAATATTTAACTCTTGTCTTTAATATTGGTCACTACGTGTAATTTTATAATCAGGTTTCAGAAAAGTAGAAGAAAAGCACATTATAGGAACCTTAAATTAAAATTAAAAGTGGAATACCATAATAGAATTTTTATGCTGAAGTAATTTTTATTCACTTCTTTTAATTTTGAGGGAAAAAAAAAATAATTTTCTGCGAAAGGATATTGACACTAAATGCAATTCCAAAATTGAGGTGTAGAAAGCTTTTTAAAGTTTGTAAAATGTTGGTGATTCCGTGAAATACTTGTGAAATATAGAAAAAGCAATGCAAAAGAAACATTCTTACTGTAAAAGTCAATATTAGTGCTAGTTTTTTAACTCTTATGTAATTCGGAACTAATCAGTACTAAGCCAGTATTTGTTTTAGTTTTTACACCAGGAGATTTTTGTAATGCTTTCTTAATATCGAATTGTTTTTCATCTCCTATTAGGAATTTTTACAGTTCATTTAGGATTTAGAATAAAAATTTCAAAATTTTCGTGAACATAATATTCGAGCAAAAATTCAAGCCAGACTTGTAGTGATTATTGCTCTATTTTACTGTATATATAGCGTAATTTATAAATGAACTATAGTTAAATGCTTATAAATTCACCCCTGTCCAATTAATGTCTTGTCACAACAGAAAGTAGTTAAAATGAAATCAGATGTACCGTATAAAAGTTCCAAATCCTTCACCATACGCTAATCTGACAGTGTCAAGGTACTTAGATAACTGAGTGATATTTCTTAATCACCCGTAAAACAAAAGAATGCTCCATAGAATTTGATAAATTTCATTTTGCAAATAGTATTTTTTGTGATTTTGATGCATTCATTCATTTGTAACTCAATACATGCAGTTTGAATGTGGCAATAAAAATAAATTTCTTTTTCTTTTAAATACTGCTTAAATAAGTCGTTGGAAAGAACATTAGAATCTGAATACTCAAACTGGGTAAACTAGTTTCCTACCTTTAACAGTTTACGAAATATCAGCATTTGACATTATATTGACATATTTAACAAAAAAATATAAACCATTGTTACTTGAATTTTTCACATATTGACTATATTTATTGATAAAAAGCACCTGCATAGTCTGTTTCAACGAACTCCAAGCGACAATTGGAATCTTTTGAAACCAAACATGCTTTCGAATTTCATTTCATTCAATTACTTTATGAGTTCCTCTCAAATGAAAATTTATAGAATGCACTAAAAATTTTGAGTCTATGCTTTAGTAAAATAAATCTGCAAATTGATGTGGGTCTGTTATTGATCTGTTATTGATTATGCGGGTTATTCCCAGCACATCGTAATCTAGAAAGATTCCACAGATGCACTCTGAAAGAGTGCAACGTACAATGTGAAATTTGAGTACCCAGATTTATACTGTTTTGGGTACTCAAAATCTTTTGGGATTTCGATTCGCCATTAAATGAATCAAGCACATTAATGAAAAACTCATTACTTTTTAGTCCTTTTTTAGAAATACCAGTTTGTAAATAAAATTCAAGACCGAGTACTTTTTAGACAGCCAAAGCCTATTATTATTTTTTAAATGCCATTCCGATTCTGACCCATAATAACCAAGTAGTTATTTCTAATTTTATCCGTTGTTATCTAGGGAAAGGAATTTTTAACGGAAGAAATTGTGTAAATCAAATTTTATAAACACTGATGGAATGTATCTCTTTGTTTAGGCAAAAAATAAAATAAAATAAATAAAGTAAATTGGCGAAATTTCCGTCAAGACAATGAGCGTATTTGTATATAATTTATTGTAACTCATTAAAAAACCCCATCTTCCTAAAAATTCCCTTTAAGCATTCTAAATTAATTTCAGGAAGTATGCCAATTAAAGCACTTATATTTTACCATAATTAATTATTACTGATTAAAATTTCCCGTCAAGATATTTTTTATACAAGAAAAAAGAATTAATTTCCACTAAAGCTCAGCTTACGTAAGAAAGAATAGTTTATAACATGATTAGGAGTACACTTACAGATTTATTTTTTCAGCGGCAATTATTGCTTAAGAAATGAGTACTTCAATCAATAACTCCGTTACCTAGGGAAAAAATCAGTTTTCATCTTGAGAATTTGTTTTTTTTATTTAATAAAACTTAGTTCTTTTTTTTACGTTACGAATTAAGAGGAAAAAAAATGGCAATTGCTGATGCTTACACTCTATGTCATTTATGTCACATTAATAAACTCAATTTTTTGGGAAAAAAATATTGCTTAAAATACGCACAGTTTTGCTATGTCAAAGTGAAATAATGACTTTATTTACTTTATCTGTAAATATATTATACCATCCAAAGTACCCGTCGTTGACGAGTTAGTATGTAGTGCAGATTTTTAGAAAGCTTGAACATTTGTCGGAATTCTAAAAGTACAAAGAATGGAAGTAGCATATTAACAAAAGTGTAGAAAGCAAAGTTATAACTTGTGTGTATTGTTAAAAGATTTGTAGGTTAGATAGTAACCGGGTGCTGAGTGAAACTGTCAATTGAGGAAACATTTTATTTTTAAAATTAAGGCTTTATTTTAGAGGAAGGAGCTTTTATTAGCAAGAAATCATTTATCGAGTTTTAATGAATTTTTTGATACACTTAAATATTTTTATATTATGCCTCCAGAAAAATTCGCACAATATTCTAAAAAATCTAAAAAAAATAAAAAACAAAAACAAATATATATTAAAAAATCAATGCAATTTGTTTAAGTTGAATAGCCAATGAACATGTTACCTGAAAGACGTGTTTAAATATCTCCCCCTCCCAACAACAACAACAAAAAAAGAACAAAAGTAAAGATGCAATTTTTGCAAAATTTTAAAATTAATTAATTAATTTTTTTTTAAACAAAATTCCGACATTTATTGTTTGAGTCGTTGCTGATTATGTTACTAAATTCATTATATTCACTTAAGCGGTTTTTGAGGAATGTGAGAACAAGCATTTACACAATTTCGAAAATTCTACCTCCAACTATATTTAAAGCAGTTTTGTCGTCAATAGTTTAAATTAACTGTCATCTAATACAATTCCAAATTTCTTTCTATGTCATTGTCACTTTTCCGGAATGGAACAAACCTGTATTCATTTTCTCAAAATCTATAAAAATTTTTGTTCTTTGCCGCCTATAATATAAGTGGCCACCTACTAAATTTTATTTCATTCGCTTCTGCGGCTTATACGGGATGGAGAAAGAAATAATTACACATTTTGAGTAAATTGTTGCAAAATCTAAAAATCTAATACAAATTTTCAAAAATTCGACGCGTAGAGTTTATTTTTGTATGACCACCTATCACACACATGCCACTAAATTTTCTTTTATTCGCTTACTACGTGATGCATGAACAAATATTTACGCATTTTGAATAATTTTTTACAAAATCCCGGAATCTTGTCAAAATTTTAAAAAAATTCAGCGCTTATAGTATGAGCTGCATTTTCACCTAATATGTCACCAGATAACATTTTATTCAATTAAGTCGTTATTACGTGACACACGAACAAAAATTTTGGATTTTGAAGCGACTTTTTGCAAAATTTCAAAATATTATCAAAATTAAAAAAATTTCGACACCTAAAGTTTAAGTTAAATGATCAGCTATCATGCCACTAAATTTTAGTTAATTTTCTTTCGACAATTTTATGTGATGCGTGAACAAATCAAGCGTCACAGGCAGAATGACAGAAAAACTATTAGACGGTCGTACTGGGTTTGCAGGAGCTTGAGACGAACAGAAATAGCAAAATTTTAGAATTCCAAGATATATACAGGCAAAAGTATGATTTTATTTACAAAAATGTGTATGTTTATTTTTCACGGGAGCAAAAATCAATAAACCATAAGCTGCATTCGATTTATTAAAAGCTATAGTGCTATCTCATAACTGTAGCATTTTTATAAATGTTAGAAATGGGTGAATACTTCATGAAATAATACAAATGCTTGCCCTAGTATTAAAATCTGTGTGCCAGTATATAAATTTATTACATTTCAATTTTAAAGATAAAAATATGGTGAAACAAAAATGTAATTTTCATTTCACATTTTACTTTAAATGTAGTTATATCATTCTAACAAAACTCTAAATTCAATGCCTCGCATAATTTTATGTGAAGTACTTTATATGTTTCAAGATTTCCAAAGTAAAATATTTCAAATTCTCAAAATATTTAAAATGTACATTAAATGACTTATTTAATGTACAAAAAAAATACATTAAATAAGAACATTAAATGACTTGGTATCAAATTATGTTCTATTCGGAGCCAATTTTAAAAGCAATAAGTATTTAAGTTTAAAGATTACGATTCTGTAAATGTGATTTCACTACGTTTCGACGCTGCGTGAAAGGAAAGTGCAGGGACTCTACATATGAGGAATAATTCAATATATTGGACACGTTCAGAAAAATTATTTTTATTTTGAATTTTTATGGAATTTCCCTACTTGCGAGATTTTTAGATCACTTTTAGCAATTTGAAGTAGGAATCAATAAGACAAGAATAGTCAAAATGCAAGTTTAGTGCACAAAATCTTAGAAAAAGCAGATGTAAAATTTTACAATCTGAAATATTTCACAATAATAAAGAAATTAATAATTCACAATAATATTTTTATCGCTTTGCTAACACAGGTTCTGCCGTTGATGGTGGAAGATGAACGTGACTGAATACACATGCTTTTGATCTAAAATTTTCCTTTCTCAACCAATTTATTTTCTAAAGCAAATCCCACAGAAAGTATACGATTGTTACAACAAGAAAAAAAAAGTTAATTATTTTTATAAATATGGTAATTTATTTAATATTTTTCATTAAGTAAATTAATCTTCTTTAATGACATTCCAAAATAAAACCTTTGTTGTTAAACTATGTTTGTTGCGCTAAGGAAAATCTACGCAAGGGTTTCTGCCTTGAAGAGGGGGGGGTGCCTTGATCGAAGAATTTTTTGAGGGGTTCTGAAGAGTAGATAGTCGACCCAAACCCTAGACCGTCAGATAGACAGCTGAGTATACCAGGGTCTATCATTGTCTACCAGGACCAACCATTGTTCTTTCACTTGACAATGGTTGGTCCTGCTGTTCAAAATAATATGTGTAATTCGTGTGTTTATGTGACTTACAATGTGTAATCTATATAAATTATTTCTTGTAGTAATTTGTACATGTTTCATTTGGCCTAGCGAAACCCATGTCGCAATGTTCTCGATAATGCTTCAGGTAATTTAGATGTGGAAAAAAAACCCATACAGCGTTTAATGACTATGTCATTTTATCTCTCACCCCTTTATTGAAAATTGTCCCAAAAATGTGTCCCAAAAATGCAACATAAAAGTATGAGACATAAATATACATATATTTGAATACTATTAGTTCACAACAGCTTTAATCTATTGTTACTCTATTTCGTAAGCTGTAGAATAGGCATCCCATGTATTTTTCTTTAAATAGGTGACAATAATAAAAATTTCAACTTAGGGTTACCAGGCGAAATACACGAAACATGAGAGATAAAATGTCATAGTCAATTAATATCGTTTTAATAGGGCAATCATGAAGCTAAAAAATTAGGGGGTTCAGGGGGATCTCCCCCTGACGGGGCTCGAATAGTGGAGTTATTATTTACGCTTAATATTTAAGTTTAAAAGTTGTTTTATTTTCTTTAGACTTGAATTTTAAATGTTAACTTTTCGATAATGCTATACATCTAATAAAAATGTGTCCTCTCACATAAGACAAAACTTTAGATAGGAAAACATTGATAAAAAACTTCCTTGGTTGGTAGAAAAAAAAAATTGTAACTTTTTTTGTTTGTCATTTGATAGATGTCGCAGAAGTAAGCATCTAGAAGAGCTTTCACTCTTGTGAATGGTAGAAAGCACTTCTAAATCCTAGAAAGTCCTTTTCATTACATGCCCTGTCAATTTTTATAAAGGAAAGCTTGATGAATTAACCATCGAAAGGTCACACTTGTTTAGATACAAATAAACCAGTTTAATTTATTCTTAATGCATTTCTTATTTTTAAAAGTTAGAAATCTGAATGAAAAATGCTTTCAGTATACAAGGGGCTAATGGTTTTAGTATTTTGTGTATTAAAGATAAGTGAGCAATGTAAATGGAAAAAGTGTTCAAAATAGTCGGAAATAAAAGTTCAATACAAAAAAAATTCCTCTCCTTAATTTTCAAAAAGTTACACTTTTTTAAATTTTTACACTACCCTCTTACAAAAAATTACCAATTAGTAAAATTTGCCCCATACACTTAGGAGGTGACGCACAAATTTTGAACATTCAACATAAAACGTCTCAGATATACATTTAAGCAAAGATATATCCGGCTCTTTGAAACACATACAGTGATTTTAAACACCTAAAAACGCCCTTTCAAACAGTTTTTAACCATTTCCTAAATCTACAGGATGTCACAAAAAAGTGGTAATCTTTATCTATTAGAGATAAGTGGGTAGTGTCAATTGAAAAAAATGTTCGAAATAAGGTCGCATATAAGACTTCGTTTTTAAAAAAATCCTCTCGTTTATTTTCAAAAAGTTAAACTTTGTAAATTTATATACAACCCCGTACAAAACAGTTACCAGTTAGTAAACTGTGCTCCATACAATAACCGGGTGGCATACAAAATTTGAGAGTTATACCTTAAAAAGTGTCATAGATATGAAGATAAATGTAACGCTGACTTAATCCACTTTTTACTGGCTCACGAAGGGAATGAAAATCATGGTTTCGAGCCGTAATGTTTTTCGTTCCGGTTCAACTAAAAGAAAATATATCGGTTCAGTTCTGGCTTTCGTTCCTCTAAAAATAACGGTTTTAGGCTTTCGGTTCAGTTCCGAATGGATCATTTTATTTTATGTTTATTCTTATTTGTACTAAAAATTTAATTCTATCAATTAAATCTGCCTTGTAGAAGTTGTTCATGCGAACTGAAATAGAAAAGAAGTATTGAACATCAAAACAGAAAATCGAGACGCAATGTACTGTCCGTTTAGTTAAACCAGAGCGACTACAAACAAGACGATTCTACACGGAAAAGGGGGTGATAAGTAGAGATGGGTATTTTTTGAAGCTCTGTTTTAGCTCGCTGTCTTTTTCATGATGTTTTCCGTTTTGTTTGATTTCGGTTCGAAATTTCAAAAAATATTCTACTTATTGCTAGTTCAAGTGTAAACAGAATTTTAAACATAAAAGAGCGTTGCTAAACTTCCGTCCGCCCCTTATTTTGATGAAATCGAATCAGACCTGACACATGCGTAAATGGAAGGAAGGCTCCCAGCAACGAAAACAGAATGTACAGCAGCGGGAAAAAAAGACCCACTTGCTCTTAATTTCTCCGTCGTTCGTCGTACAGCAAAGTCATATATACCATTGGTTTGCAAGCAACGCATACTTTAATTTACTATTAATTTAATTTGCATAAGTGGCCGTCTTCATATTTAATTCTGCATCAAATTCGTTTTTCTCAATGGCAACACTGTATTTGGATTTTATTAAACGAAAGAAAACCTTCAAATTATCCTAAACATAAATTTTCACTAATTTTCTACAACAATTTCCAGAGATATTGCGAATTCATTTTTGCGCGTTTTTAAGGGACTTTCTGCAAATTGAAAAACGCTATTTGTAGGTTCCGAACTTTTCGCCTTTCATTCGTTTCGCTCGCGAGAAATAAAAGAAATAAATATTATTTTCAAGGAAGTATTGTTTCCGTCTCTCTTAAAGTTTTTTGTACTGAGAATATCAAGGGTAGAAATTAGAATATTTAGTCTGTCGTCCAAATGACCCGTGAGTTCCTAACTTCCTTGGTTCGTACACATGATTTTAAGGAATAATGCAAAACGACTGCTCACGATTTTGAAAATCTTTCTAATTTTGAAATTGTTATTGAGTATTTCCCTTAATGGTTCTCTTAGACAGGGGAAATGTTGGCAAGAGTGAGAGGCTGTTCTCTACTCTTCTGACTACAATGATGAATGTCACCCAGCTACGGTCGAATTTGAAGAATGGTTTCATAATTGAAAATTTACTTGTTTGAATTTCATGTAAAAAACGCATAATTACTTTTTTGCCGACCCAATATTATCACTGTGTTTGTTATTTCACTTTCTTCATTTAATATTATCATCTGCAATATGCAATATTCTTATAAGACTTTTAGGTGTGCCGATATTTTAATTTATTGTCGGGATGAAAATTTAGAAAGGAAAAGCGTGATTTTGAATGTTTTATAAAATATGGGGAGGTCCAAAGACCTAATTTTTCCAATATTAAAAAAGGTCAAATTAATACCTGGAATGTTGAGGATGTTAGTTTTTCAGAAATAGGACGTTGTATTAGAAGACATACATCTACTACAGCTAATTCTATACCTAGAAAATATTTTATTTGGGGGGGATATGGTAGCGCATGCAGCAATAGAAGCTTTATAGAATGACGATCAAACTGTAAAAACCTCTAATTTATTTGCTTGAAAATTTGATATTTTTTAATACCGTTATCTTCTACTGTATTTTTTCACGAAAGAAATCTAATTTACGTTTATTTTAAGCATTTTTCAAATATTTGTCACTAAATAAATTTATATATGGTCCCTTAACTCATGAAAATCATACATTTTATTTAATATAAATTAAACTACTGAACGTAAAAATTTGAAAATTTGCACAGCCATGTAGTATTACTTTCTGCATCTATTTCCATCGAAATTCGGCTAAGGCGCTATTCATAATTTTTTTAAAATATTAATTTAATAATTAATAATTCATATCAATATTTTATTAAAAACCGTAATAATAGTGAATTATGTCTGCGCTGTTTAGTTCTAATAGTACAAATAAAAATCAGCTTCTTATTATCAATATTATATGAGATATGAATTAAAGCATGAAAACATACTTTAAAATATGGGGAGGGGATTTTGGAAGCTCATAATCACCCATTTTCAGTTCAAATTTATTGAAAATGGGTATTCGGAGTTAAAATGAGCTACATTTTTGAAATAGGAAGTGAAATCTAGGGGTTGCTATTGAGAAAAAAAAATAGGTGCGAATTTTAATATGTAGATGGCCCCTTATGCAATTTTTATGCATAGCAAATTAAAGTGTACTTCAATCGTAAACGATTGGTATCTGTAACTTTGCTGTACGACGAACGACGGCTGAAAAAGATACAAGTGGGCCTTTTTTTTTTTTTTTTCGCAGCTGTACATGTAATGATGATAATTATAGGGTTGATGTTAAATCAGAAAATATTGATAGGTCAGTTATAGTAACAAAATAATTGAAGATATACCGAACGGAAATAAACCGATCTTTTTGTTCCGACCAAAATAACGGTTTTTTCCTGTTTTCAGTTTTCAGTTCAGTTTCGCTTCGAGTGCCTGGAAAAAATCTCGTCGAATGATCGCATTTCAGGGGTCGCACAGAAATTGCGATAGAAAATCATTTTTTCCGCTCTATCAATAAAAATTCATATTGAAAATCATGTACAGTCCCCGATCACCTTTCTTTAAAGATATATCTGTGACGCTGTAGGATGAAAGGCTCAAATTGGGTATATCACCTCATTAGCGTATGAGGCACATTCTACTAACTGGAAACGTTTTTTGTACGGGGGGTCGTATACAAATTTAAAAAGTCTAATTTTTTTAAAATGAACGAGAGGATTTTTTCTTAATGGAATCTCTCTAAAGTATAGGGAAACAAAGCCGTTACCACCTTTTGGGGATACCTTGAATATTACCGTTTCTTACAAACAGAAATAAATAATTAAATTTTGGCGCTTTTTACTGTTGGGAAAAAAACTCGTTGCTGCGGGGTAGGAGTTTGTTTAAGGTTTAAGATACGAGATCGTGAAAAACTCCCTTGAAATCCAATTCGTGTAAATCAAATCGTGTGTTAGCGAGAGTTCACTTTATACGTTTGCTGTCTTTTCATGTACTATACATGTCTTTTAGTTTAAAAAAATGTATAAATGGCAACACCAGTCACAATAAGTGTATGCAAATATACTATAATTACAATTAACGTGTGAGCATTCCGTAGATAGATTTGTTGTGTTTTATCAAATTTTCAAAATCATGTTTATTTACAAGCAAAACCTATGTTAGGGTATTTGTACAACACTTCTGTTAGTTTTTATTGAATAATTTTGTAAAATTTTATGTTAAAATGATGTTTCTTTATGTGGAATATTTCAATTTAAAGTAAATAAAAAACTTTGTAAAAAACACACATAAGATGTTATAGGTAAGAGGATACGTACGTTTCAGCCAAAAATTAATTTGGCCTTCTTCAGTCCAAGCCCTTCGTCGCAAGCAACACAGGGAACTCTGTGTTGCTTGCGACCCCTGAGTTCCCTGAGTTTAGAGTTCCCTGTGTTGCTTGCGACGAAGGGCTTGGACTGAAGAAGGCCAAATCAATTTTTGGCTGAAACGTACGTATCCTCTTACCTATAACATCTTATGTGTGTTTTTTACAAAGTTTTTTATTTACTTTATTGTTTAACACCAGTATTTTGAGTGTTTTTTCCATTTCAATTTAAACTTTTTTCTTCAAAATTTCTCATTAAATATTAATTTTTAGTACATTTAAATAGTCCAATAATCCTTTCATTATAAATAAGAACAGTGTGAAATTTATAATAAAAAGTAATTTAAAAATATGTCTTCCAAGTATATTTTTAAAAACCCTGAAAAGTACCAAAAACCTTAAGACTTTTTGTCAATATTTAAATAGTTTAGATTCAATTCAAATCCTAACATAAATATTCAAGTTTGAAATGAATATCTTTTAAGTAGATCTAGTACAAATATGATCTTTCAAGAAAGATATTTTTGGTGTAAAATAGTATTTTTTTCCCCAGTACGTGAAATCACGTGAAATCTTTTCTGAGCAATTTTTAAATTCCTTGCTTTAAAATATAAAATAAAGAACTGATTTATTATTGGAAAACAAAGATTCCGAATTCCAATTCCTGTTCTTGAAATCATTTTCAATCTTATACATTGTGAAAATAATATTGCTGCTGACAAAAATACTATCGACCGTAAGTTATATAAGTTCAAATAGTATTTGGAACTTCAATTTAGTTTAAGCCGCCGGTACGAAAGAAATTGCAGACTGAGCTGAAATTTGTGTTAGATTTCGATGATAAAAAATTATATTTAAACTTACTCATTAATTTATCATAATATGTTCATTACGCTTAAAAATAAATTTATCTTTGATGCATATCTATGAGAATACGCAAGATCTAGTAATAAATGAAAGTAGTTTTCAATCAAAAGACTAAAACATAAAAGTGTTTTCATAAATTTCACTGGGTTCATTGTTACTGAAAATCTGAATTCTTTTTAACTCAGACACATTATGTATTGCAATTAGCATTTGGCATGCGTGCAAAACCCTTTAAACGCATAAACAAAACAAGCTTCGATTGTAAATCTGAATTATGTTATTTTACTGAAAGAAAACTTAAAATTTTGTCTTGTGTCTCGACATTTGTTGGTAATAATTTTATCCTAAAAAGGTAGTAATGACCTTGTTTGTGGTGTACACTAGAGGGACGCTTTAGCAAGAAAAAAAATACTCTCTATTGTGTTTCTGGATATCTATGGGTATCAGAAGTTTGGTGAAATACCAGAATACTTATTGAAATACAAGAGATTTTCGCAATATAAATTATATACGTAAGGAACATAAAACTGTTATTTGATATCATAGCTCATTAATTCGCATAATAATATACTATGTCTACACTGTAAATAGTAGTATTCAACATTTCACAATAACATGGTACTAAATTAGATGCAACCTTCCTATGGAGAAATGTTTCACCGGGATTCGGATTCATTGTCAGTATACGCCCCAATTCATGGTGCAAAGTTTCTCTTTAGAAAGGTTGCAGCTAATTCAGTAACATTTTGTGGTGAAATTATGAACTACTTCTATTAACAGTGTGGCAACACGTACTGATGTTTCATTTGAAAATTTTTCGCAATATGCATGCATCCGTAACGGGTCTAAGATAAAAGTGCAGATTTCAGCATTGTGTTCAAACCTATATGATATTTTAAGGCAAGAGAAAAATGGAACACCGTCCGTTAACAATGTTGGTGTCTGAAAATTTCTCAGGGTTTTCAGGTTCCAAATTTAATATAGGTTTGTAAAACGATTATTGATTTGTGCTTTAAATTTTGACGGCATTTATTATTGGTTCAGCTGTAGTATTTCATGTTAATGCTTGATAGCCTTACAAAAATGGGGACATAGCTGCATGATACAAAATCCTCTAATTCAAAGACAAAACTGCAAAGAAATCAGCTGAAATATGTGCATGCTACGGTAGATAACCTGCTTTTTTCCTTCTTTTCTCAATGTAAAAAGTTGTTTCTTTAAGTTTTTGCTTCTAGTACTTTATAAGTAAAGCATAAATACTTAAGGGGCGTATCAATATTTCGAACTTTTATCCTTATTTTACTGTATAAAGACGTCCCGCAGTGGTCTGGAAGTCCGTTCCCATAAGAACACGGCAAGTGAAGCAGCATCCGGCTTGGCCAGTGATTGGGAGGGTCATCTCCCTCTCGGCTCGTCTGCTGTGGAACCGTGTACGCTAATGGGAGCTGGTGCACGTAAAATCCGCCGTGGCTCCAATATCCTCCAAGTTGTTAAACGATACCTCTGGGGGTGCCGATTTCAGGTGGTGGTTGGTCCCTCATCTGGAATCGGTTCAAAATTAGGGACCAACAAGTAGAAGTCCGATCCCCTCGGGGGCTCTGGAACCCCTCTTTCCATGGATAGCGTCGTCTATCATGGATACGACAACAAAAACAACAACAACTGTATAAAGACTGAAAGTTGTACTATTACACATTAAAGTGAAATCGAATGGTAACATCAAGGTTTCAATTGTAACAAGAGATCGTCTGGAAAATTGAAACACGTCTATGACTGTCTATACCACAATCTGTCAATGGAAAGTGAATGAAAAGTAAATGCCAAGATGAATTTTCTTAATAATGTCAAAAATTTTCAATGTTTTTTAAAAAGTATCAGGTTGTAACGAAAGTTTTCCGCCAACAAAAAGCTAATGCGGGTAGTAATCACCACCCACATCTATGATTTTCTGCCAACGTTTTGGTAGTTTTTCAAAGCCTTCGGCCCAGAAACATGAGGGCGCGAGACCAAAAACATAACTTTCAAATGCCAGAAATCGTTTGACAAAATATGAGGAAACAGGCCATCGCGAACTGTTTTCTGAAATCATATCTGCGGTGGCGGTAAACTTTCGTTACGACCTAATATTTTAATTTTTATTTTGCTTATCTTCAATTTACATTTTGCAATAAAACATGTAATTGTTAAATAAACATTTAATTATTACAATAAAACATTTAATTATTATAATAAAACATTTAATTATTTAGCATAATAAATTCTATGTGTTACTTATCTCTGTCTCTCTATTTTGTCTTTAGCATGCTCGTTTAAAAAAATACGATTAGAAATTCTGTGTCAAATATATCTGCATTTTCAATTATAAAGTATTATATGTTACAGCTGTCCATGAGACTGTTACAATTCACCCAATACTGGAGATAACTTATAACACTGTGCCTTGATGTATACAAAGTTTTACTCATATGTCAATTGCTATTTCAAAATTAAATCTATGCAAATGTTTGCAATGTTTGTGTAATATCTAACTAAGCTACTGTGAGTTCTTCCATTAAGTTTTTAAATATGTTACAAAAATATGTTACAAATAATATTAAGGGTGAATTGTATTTTAGTATGTTAAAATATATAAACAGCATATTTTAACACTAGAAGCGCGGGGGTAATTTTGACCCTTTTCCCAATATCTCAAGCTTTATTTCAATGTACAGATTAACATCACAGCTCATTTTCTACTTTCCCTAAAATTATTTCAAGCATGTTGGGACACAAATTTCAACATTTCTTTTTTAATTAGAAAATAAATAATTATAGAAATACCTAAAATAGCTAACAGGAATCATTTTGACTCTCCCCTCTAGCTGTTCTAATGTTAACAAAATTACAAAAATATAACTTTAAATACGACGGTCGTAAAATGATTAAACAAGCTTTTCAGTTATATTAATATATATATTTTTTTAATTTATATTACTCATTACAATTCAAAGTTTTCGAATCATTTTATCTTAAAGTAAGATCATAAAAATGTACCTGATATTGATTTGAGACAAAAATATCATTTGTGCAAAAGGTCAGCTAACATGAATCTGGAGATAAATATAAGAAAATATTAAGCTTCTATACCTACAGAAAAATTACTTTAATCATCACTCGTTATTTTCAAAGAGAGAGAGATATCATTATGTCTCTTTACTTGAAACTTGTAAACTAAGCAACTAAATCCTAACTAATATTATAAATGCGAAAGTGAGTTTGTTTGTTTGTTTGTTTATGACGCTATCACGCCTAAACCGCTTAGTCGATTAGGGTGCATTTTGGTTTAGATATAGATGGCACCCTGGAGATGATTATAGGCTACTTAGAATTTTAGATTTTTAATTACTTTTTAAATTATTAATTAAAAACCGTTTTTACGTTGCCATGCTTGGCGAGTTTCGCCCGTATCATATGATCCATGTTTTGAGCTAACAAGAATGCTATTACTTCAATAAAGAAGCACGCGCATCTGAAAAACATTAAATAATACGGCTACTAAACCGATTTTAAAACTTTCTTCACTGATTGAAATTCCTAGGCCTATATGGTCCTAGGCCTATATGGTCCTAAGCCTATATGGTCCTAGGCGTATATGGAGAATAACTGTGTGTGGAATTTTCTAAGGGATCCTAGCCCGTATTTTCGCGAGGTTTTTGAAAAAAACACGGAAAACTGCGAGCGGCTAGGTCGACACGCGCGACCGGGGTTTGAACCTGGCACCTCCCACCTTCAAGTTTTGAGAGCAGAACCTCTTAGACACTAGGGGGACCCTGAGTGTTATAGGCTACCTTTTATGCATATATAACAAATAGTTCTTTTACAGGGATACTCATAAGAATTACATTACGCTCTATGTGTATCTCTGTAAGTACTGAACCGATTCCAAAACTCTTTTCACTGATAGTAAGCTGCACTATTCTTGAGTATTATAGGCTAAAATTCATGCATGTAGCGCAAATAGTTCCTTTACAGGAACACTCAAAATAATTCTAATACATTACGCTCTATGGGTATCTCTGTAACTATAGAACCGATTCTAAAACTTTTTCGCTAATAGAAAGCTGCACTATTCCTGATTAACATAGGCTAAACTTCATGCATATAGCATAAATATTTCTTTTACAAGAACACTCAAAACAGTTCGCAAATACTGTCGTAACTGTCTCTATTCGCCAAATGCCTGAAAAAAATCTAAATTTAGTAATTTTACATACTCTGTTATTTTAAATGAAGTATACTACCGCGCATTATACTTCATTTAAAATAAGTAAAAAGTAAATAATATTTAAATGCAGTTTCTTTAGTCGCAAACATATTTGTTATTCACACATGCTTCGTTTCTCTCGGGACCTAATTCTAAAGCCGCCGCGGATAAACGCCGTTTTTAAATGTAATATCCTTTAATACAAAAACATGAGAAAAAAAGTATGTTTGTATTATTAAGAGAGACCTGGGTTCTACATGTAACAAAAAAAAAAAATTATTTCTGATAACGAGAGCACTCATATATTTTTTCTGACTCATTCTCCCTCGACGGTGAAGTTAATTATCTAAAATACTTTGTTGTCATTTTAGCCCCTCAGTTATTCATATCACTCTTTCTAAATTTAACAAGTGTGTTTAATTCTTTCTCTATTTCTGTTAATTTTTTAAGTCGATTAATTGTAATAGCTTTCTTTTCGCCTTTTGGCTATTAAATATCGAAATAATAAATAGTAAATATTAAATATTCCCAAGCGTTTCGGTTTAAAAGTCATGCATATAATTTCAATAAACGTAAATTCTTTCACCTCAAGGATTTTATTTTCACCAAGAATCCTTGTAGAGTGTATTATATCCCTTGTGAAAAATTATTCGTGCTACAGTGGTTAGACCAAAATACCTCTCAAATTTTTCAAACTTTCCAAAATCTTCTATTGCCTCTCATTGTTGGAATTCCAATAATTGTTTTCAATTTCCTAAAGCTAATATATTCAGTTCTTACAATTAGATAACAGCACTTTTTGCAGCTGGGGAAGTATTGACCGTTTGTACTGGGGAAGTATTCCCATTTGCAGCGGAGGAAGGGTGGACCGTTTGTACCCCCTAAACCGATTGTACTATAATATATTTTTTATAATGCGTGTTGTTTTACGAACTTATTTCTAATAGTTATTCAAAGAGCAGTTTTCAGGATGACAAACCTTGGAATAACCTAAAAGTATAGGAATTGTTTTAATCTGGAAAATGAATTATAGCACTGAAAGAAATTCATGATTAAGATTAAACATACATTCTCTTTAGTGAAAAGAATTCCCAAAGCAGCACCACTAAAATTACGCATCAGATTAATAATTTGGAATACCATATTTTTTGAAGTAAATTAAGGTGGGGGTAAAATATGTATAAAAACAGGCATTTTCTTATTTACTGGCTGTTTTCGTTTGCTTATAGTTATTAATAATGTTAAACATCCAATTTTTTCGTTTTACTTTATGCATTGCGCATCACGTATCACACCAGAAAAAATTGTGACAATATGAGTTTTAATACAATACTTTAAATTTTATTAACATCTACAAGATTCTAGATATCATTGTATTCCGACATTTCATTGCTTCGAGGTAAGAAGGTTTTAAAAAAATATGTATTTTTTAGGATATTTCTTTTTAGACATTAGTGAGCAACATTTACAATCATTAAAAAGTTTGTTAGGAGCATTTCGGAACATGATATTAACTAAACCAAACTGCATACGCTTTTTCCCCACTACACAAACCATAAATAGAAAGAAAAATATTTAAAAACAAATATTAGTTCTTTCGGAAAAAAACTGATTAGATCTTTTCTTAATTGCAGGAATATACTAATTTCGTGAATTTTTTTGCAGGCACAAGAACGTGAAATCAATAAGCAGATATAAACTAATATTATGTTTCTACAGAATAAACTTTTTAATTTAGTATAAATCTCGTTAACTAATCTCCGAAAATGAAGAATGAAAAAGGTATAACATTTAAAAACATTTTTATGTTTGATCATAAAGATATACTTATCCATTTAACTTCACTATATCCTACGCATTGAAAGTGCATTTTAAGTATTTAAATTAAAGAACAAATTCTAAACAATAGAAACAATATGGCTTTTGTAATGAAGTTTTGTACTCATAAAATTTATTTATGACAAAGAACCTTTATTTATTCATTAACTAACTGAGACATTAAAAGTAATGGGCTTCATTGCGAAAATCTTCAAGTTACAGGTTCACCATAATGAATTCATTAAGCTGCCATATTCGCAGGAGTTAATGTCAAGACATTATCTGCAGCTAAATGTAGGGGATTAAATGGCATCACACATGAATTTGTACTAACCAAACAAATAAATGATATTTAAAATAGTATTTATTTAGTTATTTTTAGGAAATTTTCTTTTCTTATTCCTGATTTTATACACTTGAATATTTTTAAAAATGATAATACTTAAGCGAGAAAAAATGATGATACTAATATTATAGATTTGAAAAAAAATTCTTAATAATGTAGGTTATAGATTTGAAAAAAATTTCTACGAAATAAGAAAATACTCTGAAATCCTAACTAAAATTATAAATGCGAAAGTGAATTTGTTTATTTGTTTGTATGTTGCACATTCACGCCTAAACAGCTGAATCAATTATGATGAATTTTCATATAGAAATAGATGGGATCCTGGATACGGTTATAGACAACTTAGAGTTTTAGATTTTTAATTAATTTTATCAATTAAAAACCGCTTTTACGTTGGCATGCTTGGCGAGTTTCGACAGCATAAAATGATTCATGCATTTGAGCTAGCAGGAATGCTATTACTTCAATAAGGAATACATTGGAATTTGAAAAACATGAAATACCAGGGAAATTACTCCACTTTTACGGCAAATCTATAAAAATGAATGTTTATAAATCTGTATGTGTGCGATCTCTAGACAAATCTACAGCACACAGAACTCTGGAAATTTGAGAATGTAAGCCCATGACTTCGTTAACGCGCACTTGAGGCTCAGAATTTTGAAATTTTAATTACTTTGTTAACTATTTAATTAAAAACTATATGGGTTAATGTAAACACTAATGGGTAATCATGCTTGGTGACTTTCGTCGGCATAAAATGGTTTATGCTTTTAAAAACTTTGCTTTTTAAAACTATGCTTTTTTTAAAATAAAGCAGAAATTCTGTTTTCAGAAGCGAGTGCATTTTAAAAACATGAAATGACACGGGAATTACGGTAGTTTTACGCCAAATTAAAAATTACAAGAAAGGAAAGTCACGACGTATCTTAAAGTTCTTAAAATTTTCAAATCCTACCAATAATATAAATGTGTACGTTGGTGTGTTTGGAAGTTTGTGACTGAATCACGCAAAAATGGCTGACCGGATTTTGATAAAATTTGGAATGAAGATATCTTATACTCTGGATTAACATACAGACAGCGTTTTATGTATATACCATAAATAATTCTTTTACAAAGACACTCAAAATAATTCTAACACATTACGCTATATGGTCATTTTGTAACTACCGAACCGATTCTAGAACTTTTTTCCTTGATTGAAAGTTACACTACTCCTGAGTATTATTGTTTGTTTGGGGATTAAGGCCGATTGAGTGCACTAGGATCCTAGGCCTATATGGGGAATACCCTCTGTGAGAGACTTTCTAAAGGATCCTGAACTGTATTTACGCGAAGTTTCGGAGAAAACCAAGGAACTGCTAGGTAGACGGCCGCGACCGGGATTTGAACCTGGCACCTTCCACTTTCCAGTTTCAAGAGCAGAACCTATCAGCCACTGGTGGGGTCCTGAGTATTATAGCTTGCCTTTTTTCCATATATCACAAATAGTTATTTTACAGGGATAATCATACGAATTACATTACGCTCTATGTGTATCTCTGTAACTACTGAACTGATTTCATTTTTTTTTTTTAACTGATAGAAAGATACACTATTCCTGAGTATAGTAGGCTAAAATTCATGCATGCAGCATAAATAGTTCTTTTACAGGAACACTTAAAGTAATTCTAATACATTACTTTCTATGGGTATCTCTGTAAATACAGAAGCGATTCTAAACTTTTACACTAATAAAAAAAGCTGCGTTATTCCTGATTAACATAGTGTAAAATTAATGCATCTAGTGTAAATATTTCTTTTGCAAGAACACTCAAAATAGTTTGCAAATATTGTCTTAACTATTTCTACTCGCAAAATGCGTAAAATATCTAAATTTAGTAACTATGTATATTCTCGCTACCAGAAAGCATTACCGTGTGCATACAGCAATGATTATTACAGTTTTTCTCGCTATCAGATAACATTACTATGCTGTAATGGTTCGAGGGTCAGGTAAACGTTCAAATGAAAGATTCACAGAAAACCACCTCCACAGATAAGTTTTAGTTAAATAGATAGTTTTAGATTTTCTTTCATAAAATATTTTTTATGAACGGTGTTAGTATGTTATAAAATGTATACTAAAATACTAAAAAATAAAAAATGACATTTTTTGACCGTTAAACCCCGAAAAAATTATTATTTGAAGAGGTTTATTAACCCTGTTTCTGAAAAATTATATTTTTAGTACCTTGTGTTATCACCACTCCATAATTTTTCTTTGCCTAAGTGCCCTCACATAAACACACAAATGCATAGCATTCGATGAAATTGCCCACTGAGACAGAAACCGTCTTTTAACTTTTGCACTATTTTCTAAATTTTCTATGAAAGGTTAGAAATAGTTCTAATTTCCGTTTGCTTGTCGCTTTGTAAACCCAGCTTTTGGTTCGCCAGTGTATGATAACTTGTAAAATACTGCTTCATCGCAACAACAGGGGAAAAAAAAGCATATCATATTACATATTTTACCACCCACTTTGTTATTAGTCTTGAGCCTCTCAAAAAGTCCGTTTAAAGAAAAATATAGAAAAATAGAAAAAGTACAAATAAATCTTAAGCGCAATACTTGGAGACCTAAGAAACATTTTGGGTAGGTTGCGGGAGTATATGGGACAGTCTTTCGACTGACTTCAGCACTGCACCTGAGACATAACGACGTGATTTTTTGTTCATACAATCTCACAATTATTTTACGCTGGCCTTTTGGAGACATTTGCCAGCGATCAGAAATTTTGGGTTGTGAGTTGCAAATAATAAAGAAATCTAGTCAAGATGGCCCATAGACCCCTTTCGTGGGTCCCATGAAACACCAAATTAAGAAACATTAAGAAAATTAAGAAACTTTTCTTATAGAAAATTAAGAAACATTAATTTTCTAAACTTATATTTTTAAAAAATTTCAGTTTGTAGTTTCCCAGAAAAATCATGAAAAATATTCAAATCCGAAAAATTAGAGTGTCCACTCTATAGATCTCATAAAACAAAAGAAAGTAATATAGCCTGATTCTACATTATTTAATCGTAATACTACTATTTTTAATAGTTTTGTATTCATTTTCATTTAGCAATGAAAATTAGAAGCAATCAAAAATGCGGACAAAAATTGGTTCAGTGAACTAGATGCACGTGCAACAATTTTAAAAACTAAAATTTATTTCCGTGTGGTCTTATATTTACTTTAAATGCATATTTCAGACAAAAACTACAAAATTTTCTTTTTATTACGGAAAAATGTGAGTGTAGCTAATTGGCAACAGTATGCACTCTAGGGTTAAGTAACAACGCAAATTTATGAATGCTCCATGTAGAATGCATATTAAAAACATTTCCTTTCTATTTACCTCTCATAAAATACAATTCATGGAGCTGAAAGAGAAGAAAGACTGGATTCAATTTTAGATTCATTCAACCAGGAAGCTCAGCAAAGCGTTTAGTTTCATCAAATATCAGTTCAGTTGATGAAATCAAACAAGTGAAAACGAAAAAAAAAAAATCCACTTTCATCAGTTTATTTCAAATTGAATAATTCCGCCTTGAAATCAGAAACTCGTTCTAATGATTTCCTTCCCTCAGCGATTCGTCAAAAATTATATTTTTTTAAAGTGTAAAAAGAATTGAAATGTGTGCGAAGTCTGCACACCAGGAATAACTCAGTACATATTTGAAAGTTCAAAGATCTAGTAGATAAAGGATTTGCTTAAGGGTGTTGAAAAAGATTGTCCTACTTTGCTTTGTGCAGAGAAATATTTTTCAGTTATTATAAATCCAAAAATTTTTAAGAGTTTCGAGAATAAATTTGTATGGAAATGCGCAGAAGATTTTTTTTTTTTTTTTGTAAGAACGCCATTTTCTAAAACAGTTTACAATGATCACAAAATCTTTTCCTTAAAGAAAAAGTATTGTAAAAAATTATTATAATTTGGCATTTGTGGATATTCTAATGTACAGGTTGGTTATGATTAAAATTCGACTTTCAAACTGTCAGAAAAGGAAAACTATTTGACCTAATGTTATCAAACTACGTAATCCTTGTAAAGGAGGCCATAAAAATTTATTATCCGCGGGAAAAAAAAGAAAAAAATTCAAGAACTCACCACCTAGGAGAAAATGGCGTTGTATGCAATATTGGTAAACGAAATAAGACACGAAGACATCGACAAAGTAAATAAAAAAAATGGAAAAAACACACGTGAGATATAACAGGTAAGTAGAATACGCACGTTTCGACTAAAAATTCTTGTAGTCTTCTTCAGTCAAAGCCCTTCAGTCAATCCCACTTCTGAGACCAGGTTCTTAGTGACGAAGTCTTTTATTTACGTTATTGTTTAACACCAGTATTCTGAGTGTTTTTTTTCCGACGAAGACATTGGTTTAAAAAGTTTGTAATCGTTCCTGAAACGAAACTGGGTGTGGAGTTATCTCAAAAGCACTCTTTATGGTGATAATCTGAAAAATTTGGCGAAATCGGAAGTTGAGATGCACCAACATGTCCCTAACATTCCTCCTGATAGACTAACAGCTATTGTTGAAAATGCCGTAATACGATTCAACTTGCTTTGGGACAATGGTGGACGCTACTTTTAACATGCTTTGTAACACTTTTAGAAACGATAACAAACATTTTAAACCGATTTATACCTGTCCTTATTTCGTTTATCAATATTGCATACAGAGCCATTTTAGCGGCCTGGTGGTTAGTCTTTGAATTTTTTTTTTTTTTTCGTGGATGATAAATTCTCATGAACTCCTTTACACGGTTGACAAGTTTGGTAACATTTGGTCCTGCAGTCTACTTCTTCTGATCGTTTCAAAGTGGAACTTTGAATTTTAACCACTGTGTATTGTAAAGAGTTTTAAAAGGTTTTATAAAACCATTTAGAACATTTCAATGAGAGCATGCTTGGAAGGGGGAAGAATTCTAAGACTCTATTCAAACTCACGTCACCTCTACACACTATACACATCCTCTGTTATACTAACTTTGAGTATCTTCAATTGGTGTTGCATCTCTCCAGTCTATCTGTTAGGTTATATCTGATTGGCATTGAAGCCATTGGGAGGCCAATGTGTAGACATCATGCTATAATGTTATAGTCAGGATTGTAATATTTTACCAACATATACTGTGAAAGCACTCATTTTTGCGAAACTTAATTTTCGCGAATATGAAGATATCGCATGATTTCGCGAATTTTATAGGAATAGAACCGGAAGGCGAAAAAGTACCTAAATACAAAACCCCTTCAGCATAAGGCATTTTAAGAAACATCCTCTTGCCTGAAAAGTTCGTGCCCCCCCCCCCTCCCCATTTTGAATGGCCTCAAAGAAGCTGGTATAAATATCGTAAGTCAATTAGATGCATTCTATTAGTTGTATTATTGTTTTATATTCGAGATTATTGTTTTATATTCAAGAAATAGTTGTAAGAATGAAAGTTGTCAAGAAAAAGTTTTAACTGTGCAATAAATCATTAAATTTTGGTAACTCACAAATTTCTGATTTTTTTTTAATTATTTGAAGCGAAAAAAATATTTCGCGAAGATTTAATTTTCGCGATAATGATGGGCTGGAGAAAATCGCGAAAATAAGTGCATTTACACTAATCAAACTTACTTTTTCTTCTGATTTATTGTAACCTTATTAATAATTTTAAAACATTATTTTGCTTTGATTATTTCGCATAGTAATTTTTATGTCTTCATATTCTTGCCGTATACCTTGGTGTTTCGATTTTTGTTATATACATTGGATAAACACCATCCAGTAATAATGGTATCAATATTAATAAGCAAAAAAAATATTCTAAACTTATGAAAATATACGCCAAAATTCTACTCCGAAATCGACTATGTGTATATTTAACTTTGGGAAGTGGAAACTAATTAAAGATAAATAACTATGTTACTAAACGCAGGAATGCAAATAGTATTGAATTCTTTTATTTCATGTTACATTTTATATTTGGTGAGAGTTAATTAGTTCTTTCACACATTCATAAACGTTAAATTATCATATCGTACGGTTCAAGGCGTAATTTTGTTTTTATGGATGCAATAATTTGGTGATTATTTTTTTTTTCTGAGACTACGACCACTTTCATGGTTTAAAGAGTACTAAATAGTTATGCAAATATATTTCTGCATTTATCTATTTCGATCTCTATCTATTTATGGGTGCGTGTGTGTATGCATATTAATTGCTTAAATAATTTACATACATGTATGCATATAGTATATATATATATATATCAGTTTAAGCAATAATATGTCAGGAAAAATTTAAAATATTGCTAAGTTTTGATTTCTCTTGTAAGGAAGTGAATATAAGTGACATCCAACAGAAAAAAAATGTAGTATTTTCAATGAATGCACTAAAGCTTGAAATAATTAAATATTGGAAAAACAATCAAGAATCTTAAATATTTCCTTGAAATAGGTAATGTTAGTGTTACAAAGTCGCGCACATGTTAGTTGTGTAATGCTACATAAAAATTTAATTAGAAATGTTAATTTCAAAAGAGCGTTCTTTTTTAAGAATCGATTATCTAAGTTTGTTTTTAATCTTAATTTTGACGGCTTTTCGTAGAGGGGAAATCACTGCGCCCACTACATTTGTGTATGATGATGTTTAAAATTTTAAATATTACATTAAGGCAAAGCGAAACTTTCAAGTTTCGCCCTCGTCCACAATTCATCTTCTTTAAAAAGATATACAAAGTCTTAACACGATTGAAAAATCTGTTCTGTTTAAAACTTTTCAGTAAAAACACATATGGGAAACCTACAGCCTGCGGGCCGGATGTGGCCCACCCCGGCTTTTGATCCGGCCCACGGAGCATATCAAAACCCCAAATAAATCATTATAAATCCCAATTATAAGGCCCGCGACTTCGCTAACATTCTAAAGTTTGGTCCGCAACTTTTCAAAGGTTGCCCATACTTTGAAAGGTTGCTTTAAAAGAAATTCAACTATGGTCAAGCACTACCAGTGAAAAATGAGACTGGTAGATATGCATGTTCACGATCGGACATGAGTATTTTATTTTACTGCTGATGCCCGAGAGCTTAGCTGTTCTAAACTCATTAAAGCTATTTAAGTCAGACTCGGGGAACTTCCACAGAGTGGAGGTAAGCTGTTTCCCACCGTACGTATGCATCACAGGAAATGGGAGGGGATAGGTTCAATCCTATATACCAGAGGTTCCCAAACTGGAAAACGGCGGCACCCTAGGGTGCCACGAGCGTATGTCAGGGGTGCCGTGGAGATAAACAAGAAAGGTGTTTTGGTGGAGTATAATCCAATAATTTCTTCTGAACCGGTATCCCCAAGAAAGTGAGCTAAGCCGATCACTAAGTGGGCTCAGACAAAAATATTCCAGTCAAGTTCAAGACTGTCCTGTAGCCTCTCTTTTATAGGAACTCCCTGAAATGGGGTATTGTCAAAATTCTATATCCCTTTCCCAAGAGAATACTTTCTTGATTGTTAGCCCTATAAACAAACACACAAAAAATAACGTAAAATGCATTCAAACTTCTTCATTCTAACCTTCATATTCATATTGCTTTAAAGGAAATCTGCCGCGAAAGTTTTTAGCCTGAAAAGGGTGCCACGAAATGATTTTAGCCTGACAAGGGTGCCGCGAAATGCTTTTACCCTGACAAGGGTGCCGCGGGGAAAAAAAGTTTGGGAACCCGTGCTATATACTACCTGACGATTTTCTTAGTGAGAGGGCATAAGGTCCATCAGATTAACGTGCGCTTTCGTCACATGTACCCGATGGTTTTTTTATTAACTGGGATTCGAACCGGGATACCACGACTCTAGGACGTGCATATCTCATAAAATATTCAATTTTACTTCACAAAATAAAAATAGAGGGGATTTCATTGATAGAATTATCATGTTTAAGAGTTGTTTTCTTTTTCCCTTACCTATTTGTAAATATTGCGACTAAAGTATATGAGACTAATGGATACACATATAATTTGTCTAAAATCTTAGAAGCTGTCGCCCTTTGCGGTCACAAGTCATTATTTGCATTTAAGTTTTGATGAAACCACTGAAATTTGCTTGCCCTGGAGGAACTTAATTTTCTTTTGAAGAATTTTCTTTTTTCTTGGGATAGATGTGTACATCTTAAGAGTAATTATGATTTTTTCCCGCACAGTATTAATTAATTTTATTTTGTATAGCTTATCTTATATATAAATAGATTAAATATATTGAATAACAAAATATTTTATTAGAAAACTTTGAATTGATTTTATCTTTAAGAAAACTACTGAAAATATTAGGCACTTATTTTTTAGAATTGCAGAGGCAAAGACTTACCGAATATTTAGGAAACAAAAATCTTTATATTACTTTTTAGTGAGGGGGGGGGGGATTTCAGTAGCTCATTTTTTAATGACCACCTATGTTTCCAATTGGGCAGTTACAAAAATTGCAACAACAATACAAAATCGAAATAAATGCAAAAACAAATCACTATTACTGGCCTTAACACTAACTAAATCATTAAACCTTTATATATCCAGAAACTAGAAAATCACAAAACAGAATAGTATTAATTAATTCGGTTACTTAAACGACATATTCAAGCTAACTCAAACTATTTACTCATATAAAGATGCTATTATCAGTATTTCTTTCTTTCTTTATTACTTTCCGCTATGCTAGATTCTTTTACTGTTCAAATACTATCTTCTTTTTTTAACCCTTTAACTTGCGTTGTCCTCGCGTGAGGACACCAAACTCGGACGTTTTGACTGTTGCAGGCACGAAGAATAGATTTGATTTCTATAAAAATAGTTGCGGGTGGCAGAGCTCCACGAGAATCCTTTACTTTTTAGCACGTCATTTCCCGTAAAAAAATGGTCACGATTATTTTTAACAGCACTGACATCTGCTGAAAAATGGAAGAACGCGAGAACAGCTGGATAGATTGCCAAATGCTGAAAAAAGGGCAGCCGTTGCCATCGCTCGACTTAACGACCAGCAAGATGGCGGACGATCGAAACGTTCATCGCGTGACACAGATCTAGAGACCCTTTTTTTGACGACAGCTGGCTGTGCTGCACAGCCAACTGTCGTCTCAAAGAGTCTCTAGATCTGTGGAAAAGGGTTGCGCCTCAAAGGGTTAACTCCAATAATGTAAATTTCCTCATTTAATGTTTTGAAATATTACGTTAGGAAACAGAGACATTTCCCAATAAAATACACAGATCGAATCCATTCAAATCATTTGAGATACAGTCAAATTTACATTTAATTAACGTTCAGATATCATTATTGAATACGAACTGTAACATGTTGCACTAAAAAGTACCCCATGCTTACTAAAATAAGTATTTCCAGATACTCTTAATCGGTACGTATGCCTTTCTCAATGCGACTTCAAAATGTCAAATGCCAGACGGTTTAGGCATTTAACCTTTAACACAGGAAAAAATTTAAAGTAAAGACGTTACGGATTAAAGTTTCCAATAAGTTCCCATCCGATATATTCTATGCACAGGGAATTCTTAAAGGAATTTCTTTTCAAAAATTGATTCTGTTGCCTAAAGAGGGACAATTTTCAACTGCATCTGAAAGTTTCAGTAAAGTTCTTTGAATCGTACCAAAATTAGAATCAGTTAATTTTAGCAAGTGTAAATACTCTTAAGAATCTTCTTCTAGTAAGATTACATTAATCGGAAATATTTAAAACCCTATATGTATGCAAAAGAAAATCGACAAACAGTTAAGGTTGATCCCTAAAAAGGATCCCAAGAAATAGCGGGACGAAATTTAATCACAGCAGGCATAAATTTTTTTATTAGGATCATATTGGGAGCATATACATACATACATACATTAATATGCATCATACATACATATACATACACATCTATATACAGCGAACAATTATTCTGCTGGGGATTTTTACGATTTGTGCATGTAAAAAGCAATCTTCTGCCAGTAAATAACATTTTTGATGTTAATTAAAAGGACTCTCAATACATTTCACGTTATACAATTAAAATAAATAGTGGATTTCATATTATATTTTAAACATTGCAATTATCACAATATCTGACTCGTATTGACTCTTAAGTTGTTAAAATAAATAATCTAATGAAAACTGAAGTCATTTCTGGCATTCTTACAGTGGGAAAAAACATAGATATGAGAATAAAAAAGTAATAATTTACGGCAAATGTAAAAAAAAGTACGTAAAACATTCTGAGACACTTTAATATTTCAGATACGCATTCCATTAATATTCTACATATTAAGAGCGTGTGATGATCCCTGGATGGACCCTAGTCGTCTTTTTTGCTTCATTATGTTGTAAAATGCATAACAATTCACGCATGGTTAATTTTTTTTCGATTCTTGCTGCATAATGATGGAAAGGGTATCATAATTCACGAGTAGTCCATATTTGTCTTTCTTGCTTTATTATGTTGTGAAATGCACCACAATTCAGGCATGGTTACTTTTGCCTTAATTGCTTCATTATGATGGAAAGGGTATCATAATTCACGAGTGGTCCATATTTCTCTTTCTCGCTTTTATTATGTTGGGATATGCATAACATACGCATAGGTCCTGTCTGTCTTCCTTGGTACAGAAAATAGGATGGTTGGGGAAACGCATCGTTAAATGGAACAATACGTAAATACAAGGTGTATTCAAAAAGTAAGTTACACTTGTTCCTTCACGGATGGCAACATTGCGAAACAAGACAGAAGCTTAATCAGATGATAGTTCAGTTCCACGGCTTTCAACGGTAGAAATTTCATTCGGATAGTGACAATCATTGGTACGTACTACGAGAAGGAAATGCCGCGTAAACTGGAAGCTTACTCCAACGTTGAAGTACGCGGGACACTACGATTTTGTGGGCAAAATGCTTCAAGCAAAGGCATTGTCCTCTTGCATGACAATGCAAGTCCTCACAAGGCACGCACAACACAAGATTTGGTTCGCAGCTTTGGATGGGAGGTCCAGCAGCATCCACCATACAGTCCCGAACTGGCACCCCTTGGAGTAAGCTTCCAGTTTAAGCGGCATTTCCTTCTCGTAGTACGCACCAGCGTAGTACGCACCAAGTCCCTTTCTTCGAAAAAGTACCATTTCACTGTTCAAGTTTTTTCACTTAAGTCCCTTTCTTCGGGTCTTCTCGAAAAACGTCCTGTCATCTTTAGTAGGTGTTCTCAGAAACAGACAGAAGGGGATCATGAAGAGGAGATTGAACAAGAGACCAAATTAACTCACTCAGCTACTGATCCCCTTCCGAGTACCACAAGAGAATTCGTACCTAGTAATGAACAGAATGTTTCGACATTCGTAAGACCAGGTCAAGCAGGATAGTACCATTACTACCATTACTACCTGCTTTAATAAGCGAAGAAATAATGAACCTTCTGAGGGACCTCAAAAACTTTTGTCTCAAATGCATGAAAGTGTAGCTCAAAAACTAGCTGTGGGAACAGATGATCACCGACAGCACCATTTCGGTCAAATGCGTGAACACTCAGCTAAAACAAAATGAATATGGGCAGAAGTGCTTGAAAGAAGAACGATGCAGAATTGCTAGACATCGACAAGCACTTCGCGCAAACCATCTGAGTACCTACACAGCTGTTGTAAATGCGGATACTTCTTATCATATTTTACATCTTTTCAACGTGACTTGCATTCACCGTTGAGCATTATACATGCTCCAGGCTGTCCTAAATTAATTCTATCATGTTGATTGCATGGTAGAATTGATGTAGGACATCCTGGATTTTCTAGTAAACTGGCGTGGTTGATCCTTCGACGCCATCCACTTTCCAGAGAATTTCATATCTCGAAAAGTGAATGGATGCTTTGCACTGGATTTATTCACAGTACATGACGACCGAATGATTAACGATCTAGGTTTACGCAGCTTCGTTGAGGACTGTCAAATATATTATAAACCCATCCATTTGACAGCTCATCCAATTCAAAATACCAACGGCGAATTGGAACGTCCTGAATGTGGACAGATATATTTCTTAAACAATCAATAAACTGTTTGTGAATAGCGAAGACTTGATTACTTTGTTAGAATATATGTATTAAAAGATCTGGAAATCCTTTCGTGTATAGCTTCATAATGATGCGATAAATAGAAGCTAATGCACATTCTGCTACAGATGGAAACAAGGTACTTTGCTCTACTTTAATGGAGCCGAACTTCGAAGATTTTACATCCCTCTTCGAAACAAAGTGCCATTGTAACATTGAATGCCGATCAAAGCTTTTCTGATAATGAATGAGTGATCCGAAAGAGATGTAAATCTTTGGAATTCATGGGGAACATTGATAACTTTGTTTATCCCTTTTCGTTCCCATATTTTTACCCTAAAGCAACTGTTTGATTCTGAGCATGGCTCAGTAGCCAGGTACTCATTAATAAATTATTCAAAGTTTTCTTTGTACTTTTATCAATAATTTTCAGACAGTTAAAGAATTTTAAAAAATCCAGATATTTTATTTATATTGATATACATAAGTATCACAAACATTAATCTGAAATTATATGCATATAAGCATTAAGATAAAATTGTTTCCTTAGTTTCAAATGTATTCTGAAAAACAGACTTATTTAAATACTTTATTTGCAGCCGAATCAAATAGTGAATTAATACATTCTGAAAGTATTCACTTTGAGAATGTATTAATTCACTATTTGATAACACTTTTTTTCCTTGAAGCTAGTAAACTAATTAATTACTTTTCATAAATCGAAGAAAATGGAGAAAGTAATCAGAAATGATTAATTTTCTTCAAGAATCCCAAATTTCCCTTCGATTTATTTCTCTTTTTTGTATCTTAAATAAGCAATTAAATACCCTAGTGATATAAAATCTTAAATTCTTCCACAATTTATATATTTTATGAGAATTTCATTTGCACTTTAGGTATCGAAAAATTTTTGAAAATAAGATCGTAGTTAGGCTTTTGAATACAATGCTACCATTGAATTTTCATTCTACAAATCATATTTGAAGTTTTTATTATAACTATTATAGAACAATTTATGTTTGTCAATACATAAGAGTCTGCTTTCAAGAAGAAACATGATATTTAATACTTGAATAAGATAGCAAAAGGAAAAAAAAAACATGTTTAGAACTTCCAAAAACTATGTGCTTTTGATAAATGTTATAATATTTATCGTTACCATAAATCAAAAAACCTGAAAGTTTGTGTCGCATATATAGATAGATCACTCAACTAATCAACTTAAAATTTTGAATAATTATGCAAAGTGAAGTAAAAAAACAAATCTTAGAGCTGCTTAAAAATCTCAATCCACTTGTTGGGAGTTATTTTCCCCCATTTTTCATCTTTGAAAGAGTCTCGAAAGTTATTAGAATTCTCGGTTTGATTTTTTTTTAGAATTTTCTGAGAAAACAATCACGTATATTATGCTGCAGTTATAGGATTAGGTGCTTTGAAAATTTTAAAACTATCCTTTTCGAAACTTTCAGCCATATGTTTGGGAAGTTTTCAAGTGCAACATCATCATTTCAATACTCTAAAAATTTTCCACTTTTCTTAAGAAAACACAATGCAAAACATGAGAGAGGTTTTTTTAAATGTAAAAACATATTCCGTCAATATACATGGAGGATAATGTGTACAATTCTATTGTAAAAAGCATGCTCTTGTATGGAACAGGAGAATGAGAACAATGGAGGAAGACAGAAAGAAACTAGCGACAATGGGAATGGATGGTCTAAGAAGATCATGCAGAATAGAGAGAATACTAAAAAAAAAATACTACCTTCTGGAATGCACTACATATTTGGTTTAAAGCCTGTTACAGTTCTTGAAGTGTCCTACTGTCCTGCTGAACCTCAGCGCCAGGCGTGGTACCAGAAGAGCAGCAACTTGTATATTAATTTTTTACAGAATAATACATTACAGCTTTTAAATCAGAATTGAAAATACTCATGAAATCAGTGCAATATGAAAACAGTATTGTATTTTTGTAATAAATCTGAGCATATATAGATAACACATAGTTTTTTGACAATTAATTTTGAAAGTAAATATATGTATATATATATATATATATTGTTGTTGTTGTGGCTAATTCCACTAGGTCTAGTCGAAGGCTAGTGTAAGTCTAAGAGGCCACGAATCTTCAAAAAGTCGTAAGCTAGAAGAGGAGTGGCTGTCAGATCCTTACGCGAAAGCCCCAAGCCAGTTTAAAAGACGGGCAGGGGAGGCAAGAGCTGTAGTGCATTTAGTGCAATTCATAAATGTTTTATTTCACCATTGACATACTTAGGAGTCCCGATATGACCCCTCCTGAGTCTGCTGTTGCTGACTTGAGCCGATCTGTCACACTTAAGAGCAAGATCACTGACAGTGGATATCTCTGAATACCAGGAGTGTAACGGATGTGTCTTCGATATTTTCTGGTTAAGCGCCTTAATTTGTGAATATATCTCAGAAGAGGTTAGACTTCCAGAGGAGATTTAAGCACCAGATACGCCTTCCTTTGCAAGAATGTGAGCAGTCTCGTTTCCATGTAGACCAATACGGGAAGGAACCCATTGAAGAAAAATCCTACGTTGTTCTGAGAGTATTTTTAGGTCTTTAAGAATCGACACTGAAGTTCCTTCACCAACTTTAGTCCAGTCGCTCAGGTGCTGGATGGCACTGCGACAAGGGCATAACAAGGGGGGGGGGATAGGAGGGTCACCCCCCCATGAGCCATGCAAAATGTATATTCTTCAATTCCTTATCACACACACGCATGCATTTACGTGAGTTGCAGTAGTCGTAACCCCCCCCCTATGAAAAATTTCTGCCTACGCCACTGCATTGCGGCTATCTGTCAGAATCCAAATGTCTGCAGAAGTTTCAGGCATCAATGCCCTAAGTGCTTCTTTTATAGCAATGAGTTCAGCCCTAAATACTGAGCAGTAGTCTGGGTTTCTTAGCTTAATTTTAACCCTGCTATTCTGTTTACATTTACTATGCACATGTAACGTTCGGGTTAATATGACCCGAACATTGAATAGTAGCTACAAGTACTTTAATTTTTACAAAATTATAAAATTATATTATGCTTAAGGTAAATCATTGCTTCAAAAGAAGTAAAACATGATATATATTTGAAAAATAATACAATAAGCACAAAATCATGAGCATATAAATGAAATGCAATATTTATTAAATTTTAAATCATACCTCGTTTTATTGGCAGTTTGGACAAAAATTACATGTATGTAGCTTACATATGTGTTTGCTATATCTTTTGCACACTACATTTGTTTTATTGTCATTGCTGGGAGGACAGAATCTCCATCGAGCACGTTTAACTACGGCCTTTGATGGTAACTCATTCTGTATCTTTCTGGACGTTGATGGTAAATCATTCTGCCTCTCACCTTTTAATCTTTCCACTATATTGCCTGATTCTTCATTTCTTGGGAAATTCTGTCTTGCCTGAAAATGTGAAGTAATTAATGATTTGCCTAATTCTTCTAGAAACAACCGTCTTTTCGTTAATTTCTTTTCATTCCATTTTGTGTTTATTGATGTCTAGAGAATAAATGCATTGTACGCTGAACAGTCTAACATATTATAAAATATGATCATGGGCCCGCGATTGGTTTTCCTTTTACATGCGTATGTATTCAAAAGTTGATAAAGCGTATCCACACTATCCACAGCTCCTTTACTGGCATTGTAATCCAATATCATTTCTGGTTTTTTGTCTGGTCTGTTACTTATTCTTTCATCGTGATGCATTGTGCTCATAAGAACAACATACTTGGTCTTTTTTGGAATATAGTTCACAACAGTTGTATCATCTGTAAAGTAAAAGCTTGGACTGTGCAACTCTTTATTTGACATTTGATCAGGAAGCTCATGGTTTGTTTTTTTCTCACAGTACCAAGCATAGTTACGTTACGTTTCAAAAAAAAGCTGTCCTAAGTTGTAAAAAGTGAACACAAGTTATCACATGTAACATTGTGCCCTCTAAGTTCGCAAGTCAAAATCGTCCTCAAAAAGAAACTAATTTTTCTTCAACTGTAACATTTATAGATGGGTGATATAGTATTGGCAAAGTTTCTATCCATTTTTCCCTAATGTCTCGAACTGCAACAATTTTATCTGTACGTCTTCTTTCTTGACGTGTTGATTTATTGTCTAAACTAATAACTCGGGAAATGGTGCAAAATTGCTCAAGTGACATGTTTGCACGAAATATACATCGTCCAGTTTCCTAATCTCACAAACTTTTGGTAGATTCTCCGTATGTTTTGCACACCCCAGCTAATAAAAGCAATCCAATGTAAGCTTCGAAAGTTGTGCTGTTCCATTTTTCTTCATACACTTTAACTCCTTCAATATTCGTCATTTTGATGAATTCATTTTGAATTGTAAAATTGAACACAGTTTCAAAAGCACTTGTCACATATGTTATTCTAGATAATGAATATCTTGTTATACCTGGAGTTGCTTTTATAACATTAGCTGAATTAAGGCGACCAGAATTGTGAGGCGGATTCAGTGTCCAGCTTATATTTTGAACTTTAGATTTAATATAGTGCATGTTAAGAATATAATTCATCACAATATTGTCATCGTCATCGGATGTTTCACTTTTTTCACTTGTATGATTTTCTTCTTCAGATACCTCTTCGATTTCGCTGTCCAGTAATTTCATAAGTTCTGCTATTTCTGCCTCACTCAGATATCTACGCTTTCCATTCGCCATCATTTTTTTCACATTAGTACAAATTCAACAGTCATTGAAGTAATCTCGGAATGTGAAATCGGTTAGTGTTCTCATACTCTCACAATAGAAGAAATGTCCTTTCAATAAGCTCTAGCGAACTATTGGATACATTTTGTCACATAATGCGCCTCCTCCTCCTTATAACCTTGACTGAACAACGAGAAACCCGTTTGACGACTTCATCAAATGTTATTTTCTTATGATTAATAACTTACCCTCACTAACAAAGTCAAAAAAGGACTAGCGAATATTTCTTCTTTGTCTTATTTTATAAGCTAATTAAAAACGCTTCGGGTCAAAAAGACCCGAACAGAACAGCAGGATTAATAGACTGAAATGGAGACTTAATGAAAACGCCACTGCCGCAGGCGTTATGATCATCTCTGCGCATTTAGTATAAACCTGGACAGCCGGAGATGGATTTATAATACAGGAGCGCAAGTTAATATATAGATAAGCAGGACAATCCTGTTGTTTATTAGTCTGCGCTCCTAGGTTGGTTTGAAAATATGCACCAGGAAGATCCTCCAAAGGGTTAATGAAAGACTTTTAGTAATATTCCTCAACATTTGTATTCAAAAGGTTCATTAACTGTAATTTAGAAAAAGGATCGCATTTTTTTCAATCTTTGGTTATTTACCCACTCCCTAAGAAAAATAGATGCTCCGTTTTGACCACCATAGCTGTCAAGTTCATTGAAATATTTAGCAAGTCCTGAGCTTCTTCTGAGACCCAAGGGCTGCAGATCACATTCATAAAAAACCAGATTTGTGAGGCAAGAATATCTCATACCACTTATGATGCCAGTGGCACTTGACTGGACTTTCTCAAGCTTAGGTAGTTGCAGAAGAAGATACATATAGATATGAAAATAAAATGTAGGCCTGAAATGAGAATATTCTTTTAAAATAACTTTCTTTTAAATGTAACTGAAAATAAAAATTAGGAATAAGAAAGAGAATTTGGATTTTTTTGTAACAATTTTGAAAGCACGAACCATAATAAATGTTCTGAAAATAGAATTAAGGCTTGAATATGAGAATTTTCTTTTTTCCATAAAATTCTAACGCAATATGTGTACCAAAATCAACTGTTCTGTTCTGAATGTTAAGTTGAGCTATTTTCATTTCGATTATTGTTTTAGATTAAGTTTCAAATAATAATTTAACTATTCTTAAAAATACTACTCAAAGAGTTTTAAATTAGACACATCACTTACAGAATTTGAGTTTTTTTGACAGTTGAGTTATTATACATATATAGTTTATCAACTATATTTTTTAATGACTCTTGAGCTCTTTGGAAATGAATTTAGAAATTAGAAACTGCCTACTATAGACTGGATGACTGCAGTCGGAGTTCGTCTTCATATTAATATTGCCTTGCACGCAATTTATACGTTTAATGGTGTCCGAAGGGTAACAACAAAGGATTCAAAGAAATGATAAAAATAAAGAGAATAATTTCAGACGATCTTCAGAAAAAACAATTAATTTGGTATGGCCACTTTAAAAGACTGGATGACAAGAGACTACCTGAAATCGCATTTAATTGTAGACCAAACAAAAAACGGAAAAGAGAAAGACCTAGAATAAATAGGTAGATGACATTAAAAAAGCAATGAGAGATCTGCATGAGGAATGGACCCTGCACAGGAGGGTTTTGAGTAGTTCAGTGTAGATTCATCGGAAGGTGACATATGCGCTAAGAACTAAGTTTATATACGTATGCAAATCTATCCATTCCTCTATCATTGTAGGCGGATTTGCAATTATGAACTTAAAAAGAAAATGAAAACGAATTCCGATACAGCAATACCCATCTAATTTTGAACAAGGATGCATGTAATAAACTTCGTGGCAATATAAATTTTTAAATCTACCCGTTTTGCGATATTTAATAATTTTTTGGCAATTTCCATTTTGAAAGAAAGCTCCTCAAAAATACATTCCTATAGGTTTGTGAAACATCAGTTTGCCCTAATAGGCATTGCATTTTTGAGTAGAATTAAAATTCTTTATGTACAATCAATATAAGATATCAGGTTAAGGTATTTTTTTTATTCATTAACGGGTTGCAACATTTAAATATTTATTAAACAACTATAACTAATTAGGCTTCAAACTAAACATGTTTTTTTTTACTTTATGTCAAAAGCAAATATTTCTAATGAATTCATTTCTAAAGGGAATACATTCTTTATAATACTGTCTTTATTAATTAAAAATGTTGAAATACCTATGATCAGTTTCCGAATGAAGGCTAACGTGATTAAACAAAAAGTAATCTATTTCTAAGAAAATAATATAGTAAACGAATTTCTGCTCTACTTTTAATTAAATTATGATTAATAAGATCTTTATTACAATAAATAAGGAAAAGAAAATTATTGAACCATGCTTTTCAAAAAGTAATTGAAATTTCATATCATCCCAATTTTGCCCTTCTTCAAGGAATTCCAAGGTATGCTAAAGACTGTCAAGCGACTTTCTAAACCTTGTTTATTTTTTGAAATATTTTCTTCAGGAGAAGGTTATATAATCCCATTTCCTATTTAGAAATACAGTTTGATATTTTTAATGCCTAACGGTTTGCAAAACTGATTTATTGATGAAACTTTATAAATAGCTTTTTGCTTTAGTAGATAAATTAAAACGTGGTAGAGCTACATATTTTGATTATTATTTGGTAACATGACTCACATACTCAATCATAAATAAGGATTTCAGGCAATCAGAACCTTTTCAATATAATAAACATTTCCTCCAATCAATTCCTCAAACTTTTCAGGAAATACACAAGAATGTTAAAGGTATAAACATGTTTTGTCTTTTTTACAACGATTGGGTCGAAAACTGGCGTAATGGTTGTGAAAGTTATCATCATATAATTACTACATTTTTTATTCTCTTCTGATCCATATTATAATCATTGCAGTCAAAAAACATCTAGACACAACATCTGGTCATAAATTATCTTAGATCAGTAGTCAAAATTTCTAGCGGAATATTTCTGAATTTTCAACAATCGATATGCAAATCGTTCCAGAAATCGTATTATCTATTCGGAAAATCTCTGATTAAACCAATGAAAGGTATGTACCTATACAACCACTCAAAGAGGACATAAATGTTTATAGGGAAAAACTTAACTTATGAGCTGCCCTTCAATCAGCATATGAACAATATTTTGTTCAAATTGCTAGCAGGGGGTGTTAGGGTATGTACACTATATAAAATTGATATTGCAGCTTTGACCAAGTCTGAGCACATTATTTTCATGATACAAACTTAATATTTTTATCATGAAATTTCAAGGATACTTTTTATTGCCCCTGAAATTTTTATAAAAATACAATACAATTTTCATTCTGAAACTTTTTTTCGAAGTTTTCTCTATCATGTGTATGCACTTGCCCCATCTAGTATGGAAAGCGCATTTTCTCCCTCTATCTCCCATAATAGATGCAGTAGGAATATGGTGGAGATACAGCATATATATAAACATTTTTAACAGCTTTCTAAATTTTTTTGAAGAACTATATTATCTCGCAGAGTTTTTGAAGATACGAACTTTTTTATTAGGCGAGACAACTTGATCGTTAAAATGCTTAAAATCTTTATTTTGATTGTACCTACCAATTTGGGTTAAATAAAACACCAGGTGGTGTTGATGAATGTTATTGATAAAAGGCTGTTTAGTATTATTTTCATTTTTCAGAAAAAAAAAATCCTTAAAAATACGTGAACAAAAATTAAGTCTGCTATGAAACCACTAATATTTTATCTTTTTACTACGTACATTTTCTTATCCAATTTTTTTTTCTATTGGATATTGTATGAAGATAATTGTATGATAAAAATCTAGAAATGTAGAAGACAACCATTACATTTCTTTCTAGGAAAACAACATCCTAAATTTTACAATAGTGGCAATTTTAGTGAGCATTTCGATTTTAAAATAGAAATAAACAAACGGGAAAAAAAGGAATATTTTTTTCTTTTCTCCCATGCCTGTTGGCTAAATTCAAGAACAAAATTATTTTACATGGCCAAAAATTGTAGGAAATGATAACCACGATTCTCCTTTTTGTAAATTATCCCTTAAAATAGTTCGAATTTCGAAATTTAAATCCGTGGACTGATATCTCTGATTTTTTATTTATTTTATTTTTTAACTTTCTTTTTTACGTCTATCGCATGTCTCTATGCAATCTATCGCGTAACACTCTATGCGAACTCTACGCCTAAATCTCTACGCTAACTGGTTTATCCTCACATTTTATTTTATAAAGTTTGAAACTCGCGTGTTTTAAGCTAAAATCAGTTTGTTGCAAATAAAGCCTGACGATGTTTGCAGAAAATATTTCTTTATTTTTGAGCACTTTTGCGCCACATTGTAATCCAAAAATGGTATATGGCCTGTAACTCGGGGCTTCAATAAAGTCACTATCTGTCGCAAAAGGAACTCTTCATGTCATGCTGGCAGTTACTGGGATAAACGCATTCAGACAAACAATATCTATCACTTTGTTATATTATCATACACAGACGGATTAAACCTACGAGAGACAGCTAAGGAATTCTTAAAAAGTACTCTGTAAGTTGTTTTATCTTGTTTGCCCTGAAGTTAAACTGCTTACTTTTAATAATTGCAAAATGCTGCTTGTTGATGTAAAATAAACACCATTAATAAACAAGGGTTAATGCCAAGTCTCTGTTTTCTAATGTTTATACCTAGGGCACGGATGATTATTTGAAAAATTGTTTACGCTAATTTTATTACACTTCTGCCGAGATTAATGAGTTTGCCTCTTAGTAAGCATTCAAATTAAACAAATACCGTTAGCTCTTAGTAGTTCATTCTATAAACAAACAAGAGTCTGGCTATGGATAATCCACAGCACTTAATCACTTTCACCGCTATTATACTACAATATTCACTGGTTTGAAGAGACGCTCTTGAAGGATTGCAATTTCCCGTGATGCCTCAACTCGTTGATGAAACTTCTTCTTTTGAATTCGAATTTTGACATCCAAATATCAAAGTTATCTATTTTACTTTGTATTGTTAATTTTATTGATCTAAGCATCCAATTTACCTTTCAAGAGGAGTGCAGCAATTCTATAGCATTGGTGATCTTGTAAACATTTTTGCATCTGTTTGATTCTTCAAGTTCTGCTAATCATATTTACCAGCAAAAAAATATCCTTTCTAGACTTTTGTGTTGTGTGTTGTCAATAATTTAACTCACCTTTTCTTAATAACGAGATTTACTCCCTAATTAGCTGTATGGTTTTAACCCTTATTTTATCGACAATTTTGTTTTATTCTAAATTGAAAAAGTTTAATTTTTCCTTTATTTCAGTGGCGTAGCCAGAACGTTTTCATGGGGGAGTTACGACTACTGCAACTGATATACATGTATAAGAGTGTGGGATAAGGGAGTGAAAAATATGCATTTCGTATGGCAAAAAATTCCTTATGGATAGGTTATGACACCCCTAACACCCCTCACCCCTTGGCTACGTCACTGCTCTACTTCTGTCAATTCTTGTAATCAATTAATTGTACTGCTTTTCTTTTCACACTTATGCTACAAAAGTTTTAAACTTCCAAAACATTTCGATTTAAAAGTCAACTTAAAACCTATGAATAAAATCAAGCTTTCCCCTCTTATAGTACGGTTGCGATGTCTACTACATCTCTTATCGATGCGATTTGGGCTGCATTGATCTGACTTGAAATTTTTATTGTAGGCTTCAGTTTTCTAAATTTAAGATTTAGTGCACTCCCAAATATTGCATCATTCTTCTTAGAAAGTCAGAGAATGACAGTTCTTACGTTCTTTCACTGATTCTGTTTGGAAAGAGTTGTAAGTCTGTGCCTTCTTTCTTACTTTCTTTTGCTTTATGTGTGTTATTAACCAACATCAGAATCAGAGGAGGAGGCTCTATTCTCAACGAGTAGTTTTATTTATTTATTTTTTAAATATCGGGTGACCAAAAAGTCAGTAGAAATGTAAAAAAATTATTTAAAAAGAATAAATGATGATAGAAAAGTACGGTTTGCACCAGTAGGTATATAGGGTAATGGGATTTTTTTTAATGACAAGAAAGATTGTCCTCCCAAAAGTTACCGATAGGTGGCACTGGCATGTACAATGGGAAGCAAGTTTCCAATTAAAGAAAAAAAAATTGAAATCTCTCTAATAAGAAGATTTTCGAGATTTTGGATTTTAATTGCAGAATTACTTCCCACTATGCATGTCTGCACCACCTATCGGTAACATTTGGAACTATAATCTTTCTTGTCATTAAAAAAAATCCCATCACTCGCTAAAAGTATTGGTGCAAACCGCAATTTTCTATCATTATTTGTTCTTTTTTAAAGTTTCTACAGACTGTTTGGTGACCCGGTATATGTTCACCCGGTTAACCAGATTCCATGAGAACGTCTTAATTCTAAATTCGATAATTTAAACTGTATTCGATTCAGGTAAATTCCGAGGTGATATTTTGTGATACTTTTTATCACCTGAAAAATACCATCTTTTTCAGAAAAAATTAAAAAAAGACCCAGGTTTATTTAATTGTTTTATTAAATTCTTTGTAAAGTTTGTTTACCAATTTCTCGGGTGCGGATTAAAGCTATTGGATAATTTAAACTGTGCTCTGTCCCGGTAGATTTCTGGCTGATCCTGTATATATTACTATGACGCGAATTCTTTAGTTTTCCGAAATTTGATAGGAAAAAACATGTTTGTAATTTTTTCATCAATGTATGCTCTTACCCATTTTGTATTATTTTTAATATTACGTATAACTTTTTAGTATCTACACTGTTATTACTTGAATTCTTGTGCTTAGAACGGGAAAAAAGTGTTTTATATGTTATTGCTTATTTTATACTTCTATTTTTTTTAATTCTTTTGGCTCATTAATATTACTATTACTTTTAAACTTGTTATCCTCTTATTACTGATTTCTCCTCCCACCACACTTTTTTTTTGCAACTTTAGTTCTACCTGCTTTCTTTCACTTTTCCTTCTTCTGAATGGCGAATTCTGTTTGTTAGTGTCTAATTAACTTTCAGTACTATCACTGTCCTTCCTGTGTGAAAGTTAGAACATTCCTATAACTGATAAAGGCTAGCCTGTTCGTTCCGCTCGAAACGTATTTCCTCTGCCGTTTTCTTTTTACCTTTTTTTTAAATGCGGGTGCAGTAATTACAAGCTCTTTATTAATTCTTACCTTTAAACAGCAATTTTCATTGTGTTCCTATCATTAGGGGAAGGTGACCGAAAAATGATCCTAGCGGGCAAACGATACACGTGTGCTTTCTTCCAAACAGGCAGCGTTGTCTACCAGGTAACACATAAACCAGTTATGCCAAGTCAAGAAGAAGCAATGACGGTATCTAAGTGATCGATGCATTACCTATCTGAGTAGAATTCTTCAAAAAACTGGTTTTTATCATATCTCTTATAAGGAAAGCTTTAACTTTCATATATATTTAGAAATACAGTCTTTAATGTGAAGAAATATGACTTGGTTTATTGAATACAGTATGTTTTTAGATAGGAATTACACTTAATAAAAGTTTGTTATGTTTCTCGGCATGTTCCAGTAATATGACCGAAAGTGAGAAGCCATATTGCCGGATAAATTGATCCCTAGACAGAAGAAACTCATGTACCTTGTTCTAGGCGTCATAGCAACCCTTACAACCGTTCTCAAAATTCGTGATTCCCCATTACATTACTTAATTTATTTATGCGTTTATAGTAGGCTGTATTTTTTTAATTATAATTTTAAAGTATTCCATTTTATTGTGTTTCTGACAGTTATTCATTTTAAAATTTTCATAAAATAAATCATGCATGCTATATGATTGTAAAATTTATTTTATTTCACTATGTACAGCCATTATTACTTTTATACATTTTACTTTCCGATAAAAAAGAAAACAGTTAACAAATATTTTCAAATGAATGATCATTTTCGTCTTACGATGAGGGTAAAATAATCCTTTAGACACTTCCTAAACATTCTTTTTTTTATTACACATTGTGCTTTCAAAATATTATGAAAATATGTTTATGAAGTAAAACATAGTGTAAAATATGATAACACAGGGCCAAAGTTTTATTTAAACATTTATGTTATTTTATACAAGTTTTAACCTTATGGGGATCATTTTGGGCTACCTCCCCCTACGCTATTTACTAATAGATATGGAGATAAACTAATAATTTCACTATTGTTAGATTATTGAGTGATTAGAGGACTTAATTTTGAATTATTACAATTCAAAACAGTCAATTAATTTTTAATAAATTCTGAATAAATAAACAAAAAAAAAATATTTCCCATATTGCGCCTCGTTAAAATAAATAGTTACTGAAATAGAATATCCGGAACACTGCATGCAAAGTGAAACAAATCATACACATAATTCACAAATAATGATCACCACAAGGAAAACATATTACGAGGTAGTAGATACGAGCCTGCGACTCCGAATGTTAGCTAAAAGTATTCATTAAGTTTTAATGAGGAACTATATACAAAAAACCACATGTTTGGAACTTAAAAGTCATTAAGATTTTAAAAGACATCTATTCACATTATTTGGCGAAGCTATCATTACAGGAAAACGGAATTTTTGTTCTGTATAAAATGAAAACGAAGAGGTATATTTCAGAAAACTTTTGCTCTAATGATATCATTAAATAGAATTTGATGTCTAAAACTTCAAGTTAGAATTGGATTGCAAAAATATGGTGCAATGGAAATCGCTTTATACAGTAAGTTTTCAATTGTTTGTGTACTATTTTACAAATGAAATTGGGTTTTAGATTACTCCCATCTCTTGTTCAACGTTGTGTTTTTCATGCTTTAAAATCTTAAGATCGCATTTAAAGGATTCAATAAATAAAGTTACTAGAAGCATTTTACTTATTGGCTGCTTCGTACAGTTATGTAAAGCCTAACTGCAAATGAAAATATAATTTATTGAAATTGTGATTAAAAATTAGTTTTACTCTTGACAATAAATATTTAAAAAAAGTTTCTACTAAAAATTTAAATATAATAAAACTAAAAATTCCTTTTTGTTGTTTCTGATGTCCCCTGGCAACCGCAAACGACGGTGCCAGATCTCCCCCAAAGGGCGGTGATGGGCAGAGGGGGTGCGCCTTCCATTTTTAGGGCCCCAGTGGTAGGAAGTACGATTTAGCCCGTGGTCCCCTCATTTTGAACCCATTCCAGAGGAGTGGCCAATCCCCTGAAATTGGCACCCACAGATGTATCGTTTAACAACTTGGAGAACATTGGAGCCACGACAGATTTTACGTGCAAGCTGTCACCCGGCGGGGCATAGACTGGTGACGTTCCCGGATGGTGTCCTGCGGAGTTGCTTCCCAAGTTATCTCCAACTGTTGGTCTAAATCGGTATTATATTGAGATGGTTGAAATCGCCTTCCTGTAAGTCTCAAATGTGCTCTATGGGAGAGAGATTAGGTAACGTAGCTGGCCAAGGAAACACAGGGAAAGCTTGAAGACAGTTCATAGCACCACGTGCTGTATGCGGCCGTGCATTATGTTGTTGAAAAGTAAGTGCAAGGTGTCGCAAAAGGAACGCTAACAGAACCGGTCGTAGGATGTCGTCAACGTGCAGCTGTACGGTCAATGTGCCATAAATGATTATCAAAGGGGTCAAGATATCAACAGAGTTGGCACCCGAAACCATAACACCTTATTGTGGACCTGTGTGGCGTGTGATAGTCAGGGCAGGATTCTCCCCACACCCCTGTGTCCTGGACGTCTCCAGACACCTCTGCAGTTGTTGTCAGGACACAGTTGTTAACGGAACACGTCTGCAACGTCTGTACGTGCTCAGTCAGCGCAGTCGGTCGTCACATCCACAACGTTATCCACGCTGGTCGAGCCCGGTAACACAGTAATCGGACTCGATGGTATACAGGCGTGAGAGGTAACCGGCGTAACGGTCGGCACGAGTGTAAATTCCGCTCTCTCAATCGTTTGTGGAGGGTCATGTTGGATATGTGTGGGGGTCACACGGTGGATAGTTGATACTGACGAATCCAGTGCTGTGACAGCTTTTCTGACAATCGTTCTATAACGCCGTTCTGTTGTGGCCCGCGGTCGGCCGCTACCACTTTGACTCTGATATCTACCGTTGTTGACCCAGTTTTGCCAGCATAGTCTAACAGCAGCATCGCTTCAACGCAGATGTCGAGCGATTCTTCGATTTGTATAACCAGCCTCTTTCACTCCGATCGCACGACCTCTTTCAAACTCCGACATCTGCTCGTAATGCGCAACGAATTCTACGGCGAGGCATTGCTACAGCCGATGCAAGATATAGCAGTCGAAATGGAACAGAAATTTTACCATCAGATTGAGAATCGCTCCTTATATATACCTGCTGAAGGCGCAGTTACGATGCGCTAGCTCTTCCGTTGTTCATTCATTGGACTTCAGATTTTAATCATTTGCATGTTCGGTACGAATATCTTTGGATACGAAATTTCATTAAAATCAGAAGACTCCTTCTTGGGGCGTCGAATTTTTTGTTATACAGTATATTTACTTTGGAATTATGATTTAAAATGTTCAAATTATTCAAGAAATCAACAGACAATTTGGAATTGTGTTACTTCTGTCAGCTTAGAGAGATGATGTGTATTATTGAATTTAGAACATTTTTATGAAAGATCTTTTTATTAATTTATTGTAAGATAGGTTTTAAAAAGCCTTTCCAGGAGTTTAAATCATTCATAACTCTGGAAAAAGTATGCTTCAGAACAATAAAAATGTTGAAGGGAAAAGCTTTACTTTTTTCAAACTCTTTATTTTATATATTGTTTATTTATTTTTTTCTATTTGGTGAAAAGAATTAAACATTTGTTATTAAATAAAATAGCAAAACCTTTAAATTAATGCTATGGCATTTTTTTTTCTAATGTAAAAGCATTCAATATTTAAAAAAAAATCACCTAAACGATTCAGGAAGTGTATAATTCATTAACTGCATCCATTCATTAACTGCTTTTCTGAATTAGGTATAAAATCGTTTTTAAAAAGTATCATATATCACGAAAATTTATCACGATGATTTAAAATTCTTTTTAAAATATCTACCTTGAAAATGCTTCAAACTATTTAAAAAAATCCTAAAGATTTTTCATACGAGCTAACATCTGCCACACTTTTTTTAAAGGTATTCAAATAACTCATCGAAGAAAATTATGTACTTTTACAAAATAGTGATGTAAAAATATTTCTGTAAGACTTATTTAACAGGAAAACTCCTTTAAATTATGAAACAAGCTTCATTTATGTTAGAAAATTTTGATAAATGAATCTGAATTGTAAATTACTGCTAGTTTTTATATACATTATTATTATGCAAATATATGTAAGCTATGTGGGTGGTGGGGCAAAATGTGTAGACATATATCTCTTTGATCAAAAATTTAAATAAACTGTTTTAAAATGATATTTTTAGCTCATATTTGCAGACATTAGTTGGCCAGATTTAATATTTATTAAAAAGTTTATAAATTGAATTTGGAACAAAATATTAGCTTTTGTATTCATAAATCTCTTCCTTTGTTAATTCAAAAAACTTTTAAGAAACGGATACATTCCTGAAAATTTTAGAAGTTCTATTAATAATTTCAATTTAGAAAAGATCTAAACAGTTTATTCTTAGAAAACAAAAAGCTTTTTTAAAAATGATTTTCTTTCTATTTATGTTTTAGTGTGATGGGATAAAATGGGTATACAGTTAGGCTTAGTAAATGTTGTCTCCAAACGCTCCTTTTAAGATTTTTTATGAATGTAAACGCTACCTACTACTTTCTGAAAATATTGGCTAAAATAATTTACTTAAATACAGACTGTTTATATTTTTGATACTTATTTTGCCTTCCCCCCTACTCTACAACAATGGGGTGTTGAGTAAAATGTTTATCTAGAACATAATTCTATCAGCTTTGGCAATAACATTTTTAAATTTGAATAAATTTCTAAGTCATGATGGTGAATAAATAAAATTTTATAATGTGTATTCAATTTTTGGTACCTTCTAATCTATTACTCATTGTGTCCGATCTTACCCTACCTTGATGGAAAAAATAGCTCTTAACAAAACAATAATTTTACATTTAAAACTAATCTTATAAATAAAACTGAAATTCTGTTTCTGGATTTGAGTTGTATACAAATCGACAAAAATGGACCTATCAGCCTGAAATTTTGCACACATATGTAAAATAATATGGAATAAATCATGGTCCACTTTAAAACTTTGAAAGTCCACCCGTTCCCGGAATTTAAGAGATTTTTTACGTTCTCCACGCAAAAAGCTTTCCGTAATTGTAACCCCTATAGCGAAAAAAGTGTGAAATAAGGATCGTGGTTGCCATGTGTGGCGATTTTGCCGAATAAGATGTTTTCAATTCTCAAAGTAAAAATAAAAGAATAATAATGATTTTTTTTTGTTAGTTTATATTTATAACATAATTTTTTATTATAATATCGTGTGCATGGGAAATCGGAGCAGGAATGAAATGTTTTATAGGCAAAACAATAAGAATTGAAGATTTCCGAGGCTAATATGTAATTTTTTTTTAATTTGGCGAAAAAATAAAATGGCTCAAATGTCGGTTTTGAGAAAGTGAGTTCTAGTGGTTTGCACAGTTTTCGGCTTGGCGCAATTTATTGAGAGCTTAAGGAAATAGATTTTTGAAAACAAGTGCTAAGGTTTTATTAGAATACAGCGTTAAATTTTAATGATCCGTGAAGAAATAATGCAGTTATTAAGGGATTTCAAGCGATCTATCTTCAGAATTCTCGCCAATTGAGTACATTGATTTAAGTTGGGGGAATTTCGCCAAATTTCAGAAAATTGAAATCTTCTCATTTAGTACATCGGAGTAACGATGAATAAAACACGTTATAGTTGATAATTTTAAAAAATTCGGCTGTATTAAGGGATTCCACTTTTAAATTAAATTCGTGCTTTACTTTTTCGCGGCCGAACCATTTCCCATATTGATTGCTGCTAAGTCAATGTTTCGAATGATTTCCTAAAAAAAACTCTTGCAAAATGGTGTATGTTGGCATTTTGGCGAGGCTTAGATTTGAAACTGGATTTTATTTGAGACTGGGATATATAATGACACTGGTTATAGATGGTATGTGTGTATGAGGTTGAAAAACTCCAGCACCGTTGCACCATGAAATTTGGTTCACCTAAGTCTTTTATCATTGAGAAGATTTTTATGCTATCTGTGTTCCTCTAACTTGCCACTAGGTGACGCAGCAGAACGTCGAATTCTATTCCGTTTAGCCGTTTACTATGGGAATATCGTCCAACCGATTTCGATAAAATTTGGTACACGCGGATATTAGAACACGGAGAATATTTTTCAGCATCCATTTTGCTGTAACTTGCCACTAAATGGCGCTGCAATGCATCAGCTTCTATACCGTTCGAACGATCGGCATAAAATTTCTTATACTTACACATTTCAGCACGAAGAATATATTCTAACTGTGTTCCTTTTGATGTTACTCATCACTAGATGGCACTGCAATGCATTATTATTTTAACTTTCCACTAGATGACGCTGCAGCAGGCCAAATTCTTTACCATTCAAACGGTCGCTATGAAAATCAGTATACATAGCTATTTGAACAATGAGAATATTTTGGCGTTAACCATTTTGCTATAACTCGCCAATTGACGGCACTGTAGCAAATCATTACTTTAATTAACCACTAGATCGCGCTGCAGTGTATCACTTCTTGACTGTGCAACTAATCGCTATGAAAATAGGTAGACATAGATATTTGAACACGGGGAAGAGTTTAGCGCTATCCATTTTCCTATATAATTTGCCACTAGATGTCGCAACAACACATGAACTTCAGGGCTGTCCAGCCGATAGTCCTGGAATTTCGTATTCATCGATATCTGAATGCGAAGAATATTTCCGCCGTATCCGTTCTGCTAAAATTCTCCACTAGATTGCGCTACGCCGCATGGCTTTCTGTACCGTACAAACGATTGCCTTGAAATTCGGTATGCATGGTTATTGAACACAATATAAAGCGATATCCATTTTGCTATATCTCTTTATCACAATAAATAGTAATCACCACAAATCGTAATATCAAAAAGTCCATTCATTCCCGTGCGAAGAACGGGTACTTCAGCTAGTATATTTATATTAAACCTTTTCAGGTGTGAAGGGTATAAATACATTCTATAAAGTAACTCAAACGTGTTGAATGTTTAACAGGTACTTGGGTGTCATCCCGGCGGTCCGCCAAGACGAGCGATTTTTCGCCAAGATATATGCAAGACATATCAAATGATGGTTCCGAATACAATTGGCAACAGTTTGCCGGCGGATTTTCTGAAAAAATAATTTAGCGGAATGACCGCCGGGATAAAACGTGAGTACCGTTTAACATTATAAGTAACAGAAAACTACCCATGAATATAAAAATGCCTGTTTTTATACTCATTTTACCTCACCTGTCTCAAAAGTATGTTACCAAACTTAATCCGCTGGTATGTCACACCATGACAAACAAGATTTACATAGGAGCTCGCTTCCAGAAATGCAAACGGTCATAGGGCGATGGACTAGGGGGCGGTCATACGACTAGGGGGCGATGTTCACCCGCTTATAGAAGGGTGATCATTTCGGCCTAGGACGTTGGCTTAGATGGATGAATCGGCTTGCAAACTCAGAACTGGCCGATATTCATTGCGTGTATGGTACCTCGGATGGGAGGTCATATTAATAAATAATTATTCAACAAAAGTAACAGCTGTTTGGACATCATTTCTCCCCTCTACGACTGCGAACATTGCCCTCAAGGGTACCGCAGCTCGTCCATTCCCATCTGTGGAACCATGCACGTAATGCATATCGGACAATTCTGAGTTAGTAAACCGATTCATCCACCTACAGGCAACGTCCTAGGCTAAATTGATTACTCTTCCATAAGCCTGCGAACACTGATTCTATCGGTCGCCGTTTGTATTTTCGGACACAATTATGTAAATTTTTCTTCTCATGTCATGACAGACCGGCATGTTAAGCTTTGCAAAGACCTTTTGAGACATCTTATATATCATTGATCACTCATTACGTTATGCCTGAATTAACATTTACGTGGGTCAGAAATTTGATGAATGCGTTCTAAAATACGCATTTCTTGCAATTTCAATGCAAAATAAATGATTTCGAGCTTATTTTAAAGAAATGGTTCAACTTTTAGTACCTATTAACCTTCTCACTCCGGCGGTACAACAGTTGTACCAAAAAAATAAATCTGACTGAAGAACGGCGCTGGTACAAATGCCTTACCAAGGACTTCTTTCCCCTCTTTTGACAGGAAATCCATTCACCCTTCATGGAAGATGGATAAGAGATTCCCGCCTCTAGAAATTCCTTTTCTTATGCTGTGGGAGAGTCAGGCGTGTTAGTAGATAATTGAGTGGGGAGAAAGTGGTAGTCAATTGACCGGCATTGAGCATACAGATTTGTATTTTGTTTGCGGACTTTGTGGTCAGTGATATTTGCCCCCACCTACCAAACAAAAGGCAAGGCGTACTCTTCAGCTGGGAAGTAGGGGAATGAAATCTTATAGATTCCGCCGCTTTCTGGGACAAAAATCCTCATGTGTGAGCCGGAGCGAAAAGGTTAACACACCCTATCTTGAAAAACTGTAATTTTAGCCCAGATACTTGTGAAAAAATATTCAAGGTGTGTCCCCGTAACGAAGATAATTTGATTAAAAACAAAGTTCAAGGTATTTTTACTTTCCGAACATGTACCATGTCAGGAAAGTATTGTAATCATGAAAAAATTCGAATTCGAGATTTTGGTGTATTTACACGTTTTGAGGTCTTCTGAATTCATTTATGCTATTTTTACGAGATGTATCTATGTATGTGTGTATGTGTGAGTGTGTGTATGTGTGTTTGTGTGTATGTGAGTGAACACGATAGCTCCTGAACGTGGCATGCGATTGAGCTCAAATTGGGTATATATGTTATAAACCACCGTCGCAAGACCGGTATTTATTTTGGTGTGTATAGGACTTATAGCTTTTCTACAGGGCTACGACAAAGCTTTCTTTTACATTATGGCCTATGGGGGGAAATTCTGGGAAGTGCGCTAGCGTTTAAACAGTGCATTCCATTGAGCTCAAATTGGGTATAGATGTTATTAACCACCATCGTAAGACCAGTATTGATTTTGATGTGTATAAGACTTATAGTTTTTCTACAGGGCTACGACAAAGATTTCTTTTACATTATGGCCTATGGGGGGAAATTCTGGAAAGTGCGCTAGCGTTTAAACGGTACATTCGATTGAGCCCAAATTGGGTATATATATTATAAACCACCGTCGCAAGATCTGTATTGATTTTGATGTGTATAGGACTTATTGTTTTTCTACAGGGCTACGACAAAGATTTCTTTTACATTACGGCCTATGGGACGAAATTCTTGAAATTGCGCTAGCGTTTAAACGGTGCATTCGATTGAGCTTCAATTTGGTATATATATTTAAATTATTCATCGATTAAAATTTATTTAAATGCTTGATAATGATCTTAATCGTAAGTGTTCGGAAAGTAGAGTGGAGTCACTCCAGATTTTTATAATTTTATCAAAACTTTTCAAGCAGAATATTGATTGCGAATTTTCCGTGAGCGTTAGCCATCCTGGAAGGAAGTTTGAGCGACCTCCTGGACAGTCTTCTTTTTGCTTTGGAGCAACGAAGTCTGCTGGAGGCTGTAGCAAAGTTCTACGCCGTTCTTGGACAGTTGTAACTTCTAGACACGTGACGGCTGGGAACGGTGTTGAGGGAGAGTATATAAAAGTTGAATTCACCAACCAACTCCCCTTAGTGGAGCACGGTGCCACCGTTGGCCACAGCCAAGATGACGTACATTGTCTTATGTTATCTCAAATGACTTATTTTAAAGGACTTTAGTTAGCTTATTTTAGATGACTCAGCTTATCTTAGATAACGCATACATATTGAGATAGCAATAGTTATATAATCTCATGTGTGATGTATATCGGAGTCTTCTGTCCCCATACTAGAACTTCCTGCACTATTTTGGTGCTGTCACCATCGATATAGAAGAACAATTGGAAAGACTGTTCAAGATGCCCAGTAAGAGGGCTGTCGAATGATTCGGCAATCACGTGCCACGCCAACGTCCCCTAGAGAGGAAAGCCGCGGCGCTTACTTGTGACTCCCGCTGCGTGGGAGAGAGGAGAAACCCAATGGAAACGCTTTGCTTTACCTACTCGATGTGACATCACAAGCAAGCGCCGCGGCTTTCCTCTCTAGGGGGCGTTGTCCACACAGCCATTCTTTGATGCTTTGCTGGTAGAGAAACCGAGCGATGGCAACGGCTGCACTTTTCCAGCATTGAACAGTCTATCTAGTTACTTTTCTGTATCGATTGCTTCTATTTAGGTCTAGAAACCAGAACTGTTATTTTAAAATAGGACGCGTTTTAATCACAAATCAGCAGTTAATCAAAACCTACTGACTAAATATTTTACTTCTTCCTTTTCTAAAACAGAATGAGTAGAGGTAGTGCTACTGTCATTTAAGCATTAGGAAATTTGCATTATGATACGCGATTGTGCAAATTCTATAGTATGAAAATGACAATAGCCTCCTCTAGTGGTGGCTAATTTTCCACTAGGAAATTACCTCTGCATGTGTTTCGCAGTCTGTATATTCCCCTTACATAGTTTAAGCTGCAGATGCATCCAAACAGGAGATTCAAGCATCGAAAGAAGATTTTTTTTTATTGCAACCCTGTGCTTTTATAATGGCACACTTCTTCCTTTGTTTCATATTAATAAGACGCAAAAAAAATTTTTGAATGCATGTGAACCTTGAAATTCCTCTAAAACTGCTCGATTATGTAATTATATAATAGAGTGTAAAGTGCATTCATATGTATCTATGTAATAACACATGAATTCACGTTTGATCAATTGGATCATTGACATCATTGCACTGTTTCGATTCTAAAAGGGTATGTAACTTATTAAGTTTATAATAAAACAACAATACACAACACTTAAACTACAAGCTAATTTAACAAAAACCTAAGTAAATTAGAAAAACTTACTCTCACCTAACTTTAATGGGGTACATTTGTATATGTTATACAAATACATTTAAAAAGTTGCTGAAATAAGTTGTTCAAAACACAAATGCACATGCATGTGTAGATTTAAACATTTTAATTCCTTTTGAAAATAAGAAATTAAAAATACAGTGTTCCCAATAAAGTTCTTTGGTACCCCCATTAATTTGCGAACGGAGAGCGCTGCATTCAAAAAAGTGGGGTTTAGGTACAGTAAAGTTACTGTGTGCTACCCAACGAAATCTCTTACAGTGCCACCTGGCTTCTAAATAGGAGTACTGTATCTCAAAAACGATACGCAATACTAAAAAATGTCGATTAGAAATATGTTCCTAATTTTTGATTTAGCTAGAAAAGATACCTTGTACACAATAATGCTATGTACACAATATTGGATACCTTGTATTTTTATCTGAATATTAGCACCCCTCAGAAACTGCTAGTGACTGCCAAGAGGACTTTCTGAATCACGGATTCAACATGCACCTACACCACATGCACATGGTGGTCCTTAGTGGTACGTCGGGATCGAATCCGCAAACTTTCAGTTACGAGTCCAACGCCTTAACCACTGGACTACTACGGCCCTTGGACTCTGGTTTTATTTTATTTGCCAGGAGAGGACAGCTCGCGTCACTGACGTGTGTGGCTTAGAGCTACATCTACGTCCTTCCCGGAATTTCCCGCCACAATTTGGAACCTCATCAGAAGGTGTGGGGGGGCTTCTGAATATTGGCACCCCTCGGAAACTGCTAGCGACCGCCGAGAGGACTTTCGGAACCACGGATTTAGCGTGCACGTACACCGCATGTACACGGTTGTCTTTAGTGGTACGCCGGTATCGAACCCACAACCTTCCGGTTACGAGTCCAACGCCTTAACCACTGGGCTACAACAGCCCTGGACTGAAATTTCCGCTGCTCATTGTACAACATGGTTGGTGACGCGCTCGCACAAACATCAGTAATCCGTTTCTAAGCCTTGCATTTTACGCCCTCTATTTTCAACAATAATGTATGCAAGATGTATTACTAAACCGATAATGCTGAGCAAAATTTGCTGAGCATTGTTAACCGATAATGCTGAGCGAGTTTTTTTTTTATACTATCTAGCGCCGTCTTCGTGATAAGAACACTGTGATGTGATGCAGATCATCACATATCTTATTTTTAACTATCAATTACTTAATTGTTAATTATTTCTAAATTTAATATGTGTGTTCAAAATTTACTCTTTGCACATTTCGATTCGGATTTTCTTCGCTTCGCCAGTAAAGTTTTTATTTAAAAGCAATCTTCCGTTTTCATTTATTTTTCCTTTTTATTTCACTTTTGCATTTGCAAAGCCTAGCGTTTCAGTTTCCATGGTTTGTTTATGACCATATAAGGCTTCAAATCTATAAATAACATTGGCTTTCATTTTGGGTTACAATTTAGCTAATAGATTGTTTGTTTTATCCTGTTGGCGCGTCGGGGATTCAAAAATAATTATATAGAAATGTATTTAGCGTCTATTGGCGTCAAGTTGCTTTTGCACTTTGTTTGGCGGGCCCTGTGGTGTGCTTTGCTTCTGCACTACTTTCTTGGCTTGCGTTTCTCGTCATCATTCTCGCCTTACCTGTTGCCTAGAGAAGCTGAGTGTTTTGGGGGTCTGCCCAGCCACCGCAGGACTTAATATTTTTGAAGTTTATATATATGTGTTAATGTGTTAAATAAAATTAAAATGCCACTTTACGATGTCTGCTCCTTGAACTTTCGATCATGGATTAAAGTGACTCTTATTACGGCTTTGTTTTTGAGGCAAAGAACCTAGGTAAACTGCCTCATAAACACTAACTCCGAATTTAGCCGCCAGGTGGTACTGTAAGTGGTTACATTACGTTGAGAATAACTACTTTACTATACCTAGACCCCACCTTTATAAGATTACAGCTTTCCCCTTTCAGAAGTAAATGAGGTTACAAGCGACTTTATTGGGCACACTGTGACTGTATATTGATTTTTCTGATTTTCCATTTTTTACCAATTTACTGCTATTCTCAGAGCATTTTAATATTTTCCTTATTTCTCATGCAAGCATAATATTTAATATTTCAGAACATTAATAAAATATTAACTACGGTTTTCATTCACGCGCACTTTTATTAATCTGCTTAATATATTGTCGAACACGCAATTTTCAAACGTCAGAAATTCGTTTAAGCTATAAATTGAGCTTTTAAAGATAAGTGATTTAATGCAAAAATTCTTAATCTAACAATGTTGATTTAAAACACTTAAGTAAATTACAGCTAATGGAAGCTTAATGGATATTCTTTATAAAGGAAAAATTTTTAAATTAAAAGGCTGCGTCTCTTATAAAATTGCACATTTAATTTACTTGCAGTAAAAATAAATAAATAATGTTTCTTTTGTTTTGTGAAATTAACGCAGTTCTTTTAAACCCCACTGATATCATTATACCACGATTTAAACTTGAAATAAAGATAAATGCAAGTTACTCAACAAATTGGACAAGGTATACTTACAGAAAATTTCTTTTGAGTTGTAGTTTTATGAGAAGAATGAACATTAACTATATCATTCAGATACGTTTTCAGAAAATTGATTATTTAGTATAGTTAACACTGCTAACCTTGCAAGTTTATAAGTAACAAGAATTTAATTATCAAAGATTTTCGCTGAAAATCTTTGATAGATTTTCAGTGAATCTATCGGAGCACTGAAAGTAACATGTAAAATTCCCTTGAATGCGTATTTATTCTTAAATAACTACCACAGTAGTACTTCAGTTTTGTTAACTTACTTCTATTTCTTTAATAAAGTGACTTGAATTTAATGTTTACTTTGCGATTTGTGTTTGCTTTGCATGCTTAAAATTTTTTATGCAAAACATGATAAATATTTTTATTAGGATGATATGATGAAAATGCAAGTTTGGAATTTCAAAATCGACTGACCGACAACAATGCTATTAACAGGCTTAAATTCAGGAGTCTGTGTGTTCTTTTCTATTCCTTCCCCAAATAGCATAATGCTTCGGAATTTTAGTACATTTCGTGAAATTCTTTCAGTATGTGTTTTATTCAATAGATCACCTACATTGAGAAATATATAAAACGATCTATATTGAGGTTTTATACAGAGTGTCCCAAAAAGGTGGTAATGAGATAAATAAAAACTTTGTGTAAAAAACACACATAAAATGAAACTCATAACAAGATACAATCGTTTTGACTGAAAATGTATTGTCTTCATCAGTGATAACCCTTCGTTTCACTAAACACTGTTTTTTGCTGTTACCGACCTTATTTTGAACATTATTTTCCCAAACTATACAGTCCACTTATCTCTAATAGATTAAGAATTGTCCCGCAGTGTACTGGGCGCTAAACTCCGTTCCCATAAGAACACGGCAAGTGAAGCAGCAACCGGCTTGGCCAGTGCTTGGGAGGGACTTCCCCCTCTCCGCCCGTCCGCTGTGGAACCGTGTACGCTAATGGGAGCTGGTGCACGTAAAAACCGTCGTGGCTCCAAAGTCCTCCAAGTTGTTAAACGATACCTCTGGGGGTGCCGATTTCAGGGGGTGGGTCCCTTCTCTGGAATGGGTTCAAAATTAGGGGACCCCGAGCTAAGACGGACTTCCTCCCACTGGGGCTCATTGAAATGGAAGCCGCTACTTCAGCCCATCGCCTGCCTATATAGGGGGATCTATCACCGCAACGCGGTTGCCAGAGGGCATTAGCAACAACAGATTAAGAATTAAAGCCCGTTACTACCTTTTTGGGACACCCTGTATCAGGGGTTCGGCTGGCTCTTTTTAACATTTCGCCTATTCATTCGCCAAATTAGATTTTTTTCGGACCTCATTAAGAAAAGCAATTGCCAATATTTTCGCCAAAAATTATTTTCTTTCGCCAAAAGTAATTTTATTTTCGCAATTTGCGACGTTGGCGATCGACAGCACGACCCCTGCCCTGTGTAATACCATGCATATTGAGACAAAAGGATACAGGATGGAGGCACACAAGCTGCCTAGGACAGAAGTCCTTTAATTGTGGTCAGCGAAATTATGAAAAATGGTAGCAAACAGCTGAAGAGGTTGTTGAAAAGCCAAGAAGTGCGGAAAAATAAAAGTAGTATTTTTACGAATTTTTGGCATGACCTGCTCTTCTCGAGATTGATTTAGTCTAAAATTCTTATTCTACCAGTCAAGTAATTAAAATTTGCATTTTCCAGCTTGAAAATCGGTTAAGTAGAATGCGTGAGAGGGAATTTCGGGTGTCCCCATTGTTTAACGTAGTGTTTTCCCCGATTCTCGCAAGATATTGGCGATATCGCTCAGCCGACTTCAGATTTGGGGGCTTATTTTTGGTGACATATTTGGCGATAGTTCTCCAAAAGTCGCCAAGCTTGAAGACTTTTAGCGGTATTTATTTAATGGGGTCTGTATTTTGGTTTCCTGCATTGGTACAACGTAATTGTTTTAGCAATAAGTCATCAATGTAGGTGAGCATTACGAAATAATACTGGAGGCAGAATTAGCGCAAAAGGACTTTAAATTTCGCCATAAGTTTTACATACGAGCATTTGGACTCGCTCTCAGTTCAGTTTAGTTCAGTTCTGATTGAGTGATCGTTGAATTTATTCCTTGTGTTAGGCTCTGTGTTGTATGATTATGTAAGCAACCTTCTCGCTTGTTTTGAGAAGCTTATTTTTGAATGCTGTTTCTGAATACTTCATTGTTGTATACTGGGGAGCAGATGGCAGATTTTCTCGAGAATCTCCATTGAATTTTAGCCTATGGGAATATTTTATTGTATGTGAAATACAGAATTTGAAAAGATTCCCTGATAAGCTGACTATTACAAAACGGGCTATTGATCATTCATTTCCGTGATATGACGATTTTTTAGAACCAATAAAATATGTGTTTCGTCCTAACATCTGGATTATTTACTATAAACTCTTCACATACACTGGGCTTTGAGTTACGAACCCAAAAACTGAGTGGAGTTTTCTGTAACAATTTGTTTAAGGCATTAAATGAAACATGAAGCTATTATTAACTTCTGTCCTTTTATACATTTCGGTTTAATATATCATACTCGCAAAAATTACTTGACATTTACATAACTCTCAATGAGTTTCAAATCTTTTATCCTGAAATTACACCGTTAATAGAAATTGTTCAACGTTTCCCCTTTACACTGGAGCTAAATTAAATACATTCTTTTCTATGGAGAAACTATTCACCATGATTTTCTTCCACTAATCAATTTAAGCATCATATCATGGTTCAACGTTTATCCATAGAAAGGTGGCAGCTAATTCAGTACCATCTTATGGTGAAATGTTCATTGCTTTGACTAAGAGTGTAGATTTTGAGAACGATGTAAAACGCCCAGGGCTGGAATGGTGTACGCAAGAAGAATATTGTTTAAGAGGGCATCAATCGGTATACATAAGTTTAAGAAACCCTGTCCTAAAACATTTGTTGATTGGATTTGCTTCGAAAAGGCTTCTTAAGTTTACTCTTTTAATATTTGATTTTGGCATCACTAAGCTTACTTCCATCACTAAATTGTCGAATAATTTAACGGAAATAAGTGAAGAATGAATTGATGAAAAATCTTTTAAAAATCTACTGGTTCATATTTAAACCGATGAACCGAAGATCAAACTCTACTGAGAGAGGCATTACAGAAGGTTTGTATACAAAAATGCTGTTAAGGCTTCATTGGAAGAAACGTCTACTGAAAAAAAAATGCCTACTTTTTGAATGAGAAAGGTAAGATACACGCTCCATACACACGTAGCACTCCGTACGCGCGCTCCATATCCATAGAAGTTTCTTCCAATGAAGCCTACTGAAAATAAAATGCCTACTTTTTGAATGAGAAAGGTAAGATACACGCTCCATACACTGTTAATTTAAGTATCTAGCATTTCACCACAAAATGGTGTTGAATTAGATGAAACATATCTATGGAGAAACTTTGAACCATGGTGTGGAGCTTAAACTGATCGATGGAGCCAAATCATGGTGAAAGTTACTCCATAGAAAGGATGCCGGTAATTTGGCTCCATTGTATGGGGAAACGTCTAATTACTTCTTTTAACGGTGTACTGGGGAAACGAGTTAAAAGCTGCATAGCGTGAAAACCCTCATAAGGTCACAGGGAATGAAAACAATTCCTTTTCAATCAGGTTAATGAGGAAAATGATAAAGAAAGAGAGATACTTATCTTTGAGTGCAGCTAATGATCATTCGTCAATATTCACAGAACTTTGAAAAAAATCACTCATTTTTTGCTTAATTGTAGGTAATTCCTGCTCTATATAAGGACAATGAAGAAGAAATTCACAAAAAAAAATTCTCAGTAATTGATTCTTTTTTTAACGTTTTACACAAAAGCTAGTAAAATTTTGAAACATTAAACTGTTTAGAGAGGACAAGACGTTTATTTACATAATCCAGATTTTAACTTTTTAATAAGATTGTGGTCTGTCAATATTTGCGCACGTGTTATTCGACTTTGAAATTTGAAAATTCGATTTTTTTCGATCCATTTTAATGTGTATGGTACAATTTATTCAGAAAACTCAATATTTATTCATATTTCATTCTTCTTTCTGCCTTTATTACTTCCATCTAAATTCTTTATCTATCCATTCTCATGTCAAGCGTTTTACTTGAACAAGATACATAGAAACAAAGAGTCTCAATTTCATAAAAATGGTATTTTTATGAAAGCTTTCTCAGAAAGTTCCTACAGACTTATTATTTTGATGGTGAAAGTCATAAATATCAATTTCTCGGAAAGTAGTTTCACTCTTGGAGCCCTATATTTGTTTATGCAGACGTCTGAGAAATGTCAAAGTTTGCTTCATGCCTAAATCATTTTCCTAGGAATTTAGCGTTTGGATATACTATATGTATGCGTTAGTGAAAGTTGCTATTGCTTTTACTTGCATTGGATGCACTTTTGTTAACTTAATTATTGTAGACGGAAGAAAAGTTAGCTTTCTATATTGCGTTATTACGAAAGAACTGTGGAATTCTGAAATAATATGTAGGATTTTCCTGGATGAGAAAATTCTCTTTAAATCTGATTTGAAAATTTAAGCACTAAAAAATCGATGAAAATTCTTTTCTTCAATGCGTCTAGACTAGAAAGACAAGAGGTATCGTTACTTTCGATGTGATTTTGTAAGTCGATACATTTTCTTTTTTTACTTATTTAAAATTATTACTTTATTAGCCGCTTCCATAACATGTTTGTTGAGCTTTTGAAAGTCGGTAGGGTTAATAGCTCTGAAAAAAGTTTCAGTATAATTTATTAAATCATATCGGCTTCCATATTTTTAATTTTACCGTATTGTACTAATCTTTCTGCATCCTCCAACTTTGATCGTTTTTAAGTTTAATGTTTCTATTTTTCATTAACATTGTTTTAATTTGATTCTTAAATTGCCCTACTAACAAGCCTCTGAGTCCGGGCTCGAATCCTGGGACGGGCATGCATGTTTGTGCCTGTTCCATTATGTTCATGTTTGTAAATAAATGTTATTTGGAATAAAATAAATGCTGAATGGATATTCAGGGGTATAAGACCATCTTTGAGATTATAATCAAAAATTCGACATAAAAATCTCAACAACAACATAATTCATAATTTAGTTTAATTTAACCATATTGATCTGATTCTTAACTATAAAAGAAATATATTTAGAAAAATGTAAAAATCGTGCTGCTTTAATGGACTAACAATCTCATCTTCCAGATTCAAAGTTATCGTACTAAAAAAGGAAGTAAATAAAAAGTCAGCTATGTTAAGTCAAACCACAGAAAGTAATTCCCCTTTTTTCACATAAAAAAAATCTTAAACCAACAGACAGTCAGATCGAACGATATTTCGTATGTTTTTCAAAAGTTGTATTTAATGTGAAAACGTATGCGTATTCTAAACTGCAACTTAATATAGCTGAATAAATGCTATTCGATTACATGGAAACGCATTTTCTCGAGTACCGTTAAAATGGTAAGAACGTGAAGTGGCTTTCTCAAATCATGTCAGTTACTTAGAATTTACTTATTTTGATATCAAGTGCGTAAGACAAAGTGCGGAGGACGTCAGTTTAGGAAGACTGGAAAAGAATGAAACGACTGTAACTGATCAGCTGCATGCAATTTCAGAGTTCCATCTATCGTATGAACAGTGGAAAATAGGTCTCAGGATTATACGATTTCCAGAAGGATTTATTTTAAGAAAGATTGTGATAAATTGTTATTCCTATTTAAGTTAGCTAAGTATTTAATTACTTTAATTTAGGTATGACTTGAAATTCGCAAAGTTAAGTAGGCACGGAGAAACAAAAGGAACTTGAAAAAAAATGGACAAGGATACTACAAATGGGTACCTACACCATTTAGATATCATGAGCATAATGTGTGTGTTAACATAACCCGTGTGTGTTAACATAACACAACGATCCAACAATTTTCATTTCAAGTCTTTACTAATTAAAATTATTTTCCGCTTTTACAGAAATGACGCACATGTAACATTATTAACTCACTGTGTGACAGCCAACCTACAATTGTTCAATTGGCTCAAAATATTAATTCTCTGTGTGCTGAATTCAGTTATGTATGTCTGTATGTATGTATTTATTCTTTTTGTAAACTTATAAATTGCATGATTATTCCATAAAAGATAAGATGGTAGTTTTCAATCGCTATGGTAGATATATAATATAAAAGAATGAGAACTTTAAAAGTATTATTAAAATTATTTTTATTTAATATTATGCAGTCGTTTCAGCAAGAAATAATCAATATGAATAAGTTAATCTAGTTTACTAGGTTTTTTTTAAGTACTATATTTACAATGCTATTATTAAAATTACTTTTTATTTAATTTTAAGCAGTCTTATCAACACGAAATAATTGACAACAATAACCTAATTTAAGGTTTACTGGGAGTTTATTAAACACTGAATATCTTAACAAAATAGGCATCTTTTAATAAATTAGGCAGTTTTACTTGAAAGTTACAATATCGACAAGTTTAAAAGATTTAATCCTCTTAAGAGATTATCTGATCAAAGTCTATTGTCTTCTAAACCCCCTTTACTGTTTCATGTGACAAGGACTATGGCATTATCGTGAATGTACCAAATTATGTATTTATGACACAAGATTAGAAAAATAAAATTTTAAACGGATCTCATTATTCTTTGCTTCATTTTTAATTACGAATGACATTGTCTTTGTCTACCTAAAATTACTTACGCTTGATATCCGGCGAAAGTAAAGGGAAACGATGAAGTTCCTTCTTCACTTAATAAAACCGTTTCACAAAAGACTGTCTAGACAAAGAATAACTAACTGAAACCGTGTTCCTAGACAAATATTTATACAAACTATTAATCATGCTCGGAAGAAGTTTCGAATAATTATATGTTACTTTTAATGTTTCGTGACATAATTAACTCTAAAACACACTAAGTACGTCATTAACTTGATCGGAAATGCATTTCTTTTACCTTTTCAAGACGACATAATATAATATATTGGAAAATTAATCTTTCGCGAAACAAAAATCATCTCCGTAATTCGACACGTCAATAACTAGATAATAACATTTTTTTATAGATAAGGCTGAGTTAGAATTCCAATGTTTGAAATGAAAATGCTAAGTTCGTTTTTGTTGAAATAAACTCTCTTTACGGTTGTTGAAATTTATCACTTACATCAAAGATATAAAAAGGAAATAAGAAAAATCCATGTACAGTAAAATCTCTCTGCAACCATGCTTTTAACTATTAGAAAACGCTTCTTAATGGGGAAGTTCATGAGACTAGTTGATTTATCTGTAGAGTTTTGCAAGCCTGTCTAAAATCCGCATTTAATGTCGTCTATGAGTGAACATAAAATATTGATCTGGATTCATGGATATTTCTTGATCTAGGCATACTAATAATTTTATGGTAAAGCGGATACAGTGAAACTTCTATGAGCCACCACCTCCTTTAAGCGACCCCCCCTCCTCCAAAGACCCTATTTTCAAGGCACCGATATGTTACCCTGTCTATTTAGTACTAAAAATGTCCTCTACAGAGGGTGTTCACACATTTTTGTAACGATTTTGCAAAGATATATATAGAAATAAATATAAGAATTTTGTTTTCTAATGCGTTCAATGTGATAGCCCTTTCTTTGAAATATCGTATTACATCTTGATTTCCAAGATAAAAGTCATTTTCTTAAAACATCAAGGCTGATATTGTTCCACTCCTCCTTCACAATCTTCCAGAGTCCACATAATGTTTTGGGATGCTGCTATAAAGAGCTTGTTTTAAAAGTGCAAATGCACAGTAATCCACAGGAGACAGGTCAGGGGATGCTTCAATTTCAGTTTCATTTCTCATTTTATCAACAAATAGAGCACTAGATTTAGAGGTACGGCTTCCCAGCAAACACACTACTGCCCGCAAAATGACGGCCGGGTACCCGTCCTGCTGGCAAAGTGCCATATACCGGGAGCAAGGTAGATTGCCATCGTCTGGAAGTCACTGGAGTAACAGTGTCTGAAAAGTGCATATGCGCCAGTACTAACTAGTAACGGCGAACTGCCATGTGTCTATGACATGCACAGAAAAGTTAACGGCGTGGTACTGCTTAATATGTACCGGGCCAGCACTATTTGGCAGTAATGGGCCTGTACATATTTCGTAGTGTTGGCATAAAATTTCGTTATTTTAATTAAATAATATCGTTTCACATACATACGGTGTAGAAGTGTTAGGGGATATAAGTTCCGGGCTCCCAAAGGCAGGGTCACTGCAAAGATTTTTCTTTTTGAGGGGGGGGTTGTAAGGGGAGAAGTTCATGTTGTGCCTTCAAATATTTTAGTTCTAAAAACTAAAATAATACAAACGAGTTCAGTATGCTATAAAAATATTTACTACACAGACAGTGGAAACTCCACTCTGTATATGCGAGCTGCAGATTTGGCGAGTTTCATTAAAACGGAAGTGGTGCGTTTTCCTGCCAATAAGTATAGTAACCCGCTTGTCTTTTGATGTTTTATTTCATTTCACAAATCTTGAAACGTTGAGCGGGAGGCCTGATGAAATACGGATGAAATACGCTTTTTAAGATACAAAATTTTTCCGGTCGTTGTTGTAGACTTTCGAGAAGGTTATTGCTACAGACTAGTGAGATATCTCTGTTAGGAGCAATAATAATTATAATAACATAAGCTTCTGCAGTGATATCTTGCTGGTTATGGATACAGAAAGTGGATTTTACGGTTTTATAACAATCGGGAGAATATTACAGGTAAATTTTTACTTTTACTGTTTTTAATGTATACACCGTGGACTTCTGCAACTATTTTAAAGATTAGGCGACTTTTTGAATCAAAAAACGTCATTTCCATACTGTTTTCAAGTTTTGGATACTTGTACCTTACTCCAGGCGACTAATTTTAAAATCTGGTGTTGGTTTTAATAAACTCTCTTTTTTTTTTTCAAAGTTGCTATTGAGCTTTCAGCAAACATTCTAATCTGTTTTTTTAATCGTGCTATAAAAATCATGTAGTATGCAACAGGTATAGATACAGAAAATTTCTTTTCAGAATAGCTAACATTTAAAAAATAATTTGATCTAAACAAAATGTACAATAAAGCAAAATGTTACCCTAAAGTTATGTATGTTACCATAGTACAATTATTTATCATTATTATTTCCTGTATTATTTATTATTACTTCCTATAGTTATTTATTATTACTTCATGTAAGATTTTGTTTAGTGCATACACACACATATATATATCAACCATAAAGTATTATAACTCATTTATAAAATCTCTAACTCTGAAATATTGAAATTAAACCGTTTATAGATGATTATATGTCTGAAATGTGTTACCGCCTCTCTCATAAAAAAATCTTATGCGACTACAAATTTGTAAGAAATTTGCAGTTTATGAAAACTGCACACGATTCACTAACTATAGGCACACATAATTTGCAAACGATTGCCCAACGGATTTTGCAGTTTATCTTTCATTTATGTTGTTTTTCATCTTTCAAAATGTTACCCTTAAGGAATATTTTTTTTTTCGGGATGCGAGTGGAGGGTTCATGAATAAGCCCCCTACCCCGAATCCGCCACTGGCTCGTATTTTAATTATGGCAGCATTACTGTAATTAGGCACTAATCCGGTACCGTGCCATTATATTGTAGTCACTGTTAAGGTGCCAGGCCAGTGCCTTTATTTTTAATAATAGCCGCCACCCGGCCGTTTCATTTTGGACATTATAAACTTAATGGGCCAGTGCCTTTATTGTGAGTAACGGCCGGCACATGCAGTATGCCAGCAGAGTGCCGTTGCCTTCCCGGACTTCTGGCAAGGTACTTCTCGGGCGACCGCTTTTGGTACGATTCAGTTACTTTTTGCAGTGCCAGGCCGGTGCTGGACGTAAAGGCAGAAAGGCACTGGCAAGGAACTCCGCCAGCAGATGTGTGTTTGCTGGGCAGCAGGTAGATAAAGGAATTTCTTTTCAAAATAGGTAACAAAAAATCTTTTGATCTAAATAAAATGTTACCCTAATGTTATGTGTAACCATATAGCAACTTTATTTATTATTACTTCCTGTGAGATTATGATTTATATATTAATGACTATGTCATTTTATCTCTCACCCCCGTTACTAAAAATTATTCCAAAAATGTGTCCCAAAAATGCGGCAAAAAAGTATGCGACATAATTTTACAAATATTTAAATACTATTAGTTCACAACAGCTTTAATCTATTGCTACAGTATTTCGTAAGCTGTAGAATATGCATCACATGTATTTTTCTATAAATAGGTTACAATCCTAAAAATTTCAACATTGGGTTACGAGGCGAAATACACGAAAGATGAGATATAAAATGACATACTCAATTAATATCGTTTTAATATGGCAATAATGAAACTAAAAAATTGGGGGGGTTCATGGAGGGTCTCCCCCTGACGAGGCTCGAACAGCTGAGTTTTATATATATTTATATATATATATATAAACCGTAAAATATTATAAGTCATTTATAAAATCTCTTTAATTATGAGACATTGAAATTGAACTTTTTATAAATGATTTTATGTAGGTTTCGACATGTGCTATATCCTCTCTCATAAAAAAATATCTTTTGAAAATGAAAATTTGTAAGAAAATTGCAGTTTGTGAAAAGTGCACACAATTCACTAATGTTGGGCGAACATAATTTGCAAATGATGTACAAATGGATTTTGCTGTTGTTTTTCATTTTTCATGTATCTAGTTTTTTATCTTAAAATGTTACCCTTAAGCAATGTCTTTTTTTTTCGGAATGGGTTGATGAATAAGCCCCCCTACCCCGGATCCGCCACTGGCTCATATTTTAATTATGGCAGCGTTACTGTAAATAGGCAGTAATCCGGTACCCTGCCATTATATTGTAGTCACTGTTAAGGTACCAGTCCAGTGCCTTTATTTTTAATAATAGCCGGCACCCGGCCGTTTCATTTTGGGCATTATAAACTTAATGGGCCAGTGCCTTTATTGTGAGTAACGGCCGGCACATGCAGTATGCCAGCAGAGTGCCGTTGCCTTCCCGGGCTTCTGGCAAGGTACTTCTCGGGCGAACACTTTTGGTACGATTCAGTTACTTTTTGCAATGCCGGGCTAGTGCTGGACGTAAAGGCAGAATGGCACTGGCAAGGTACTCCGCCAGCTGGTGTGTGTTTGCTGGGTTGGAGCTTTATCCTGATGGAACTTAACACAGTGAAGATTGTTTGTATAAAGGGGTGGAATATCTTCTTTAAAAATGGGCGTTAAAACATTCTTCTGATAGTTATTCGAATTAATTTTGACATGTTTTTCTACTTTCCTTATTGTAAGCTTTCCGTTCTAAGAAAATCCAGTAATAACGAGAAAACCTTTAGAAAAACTTTCCTTGTTCTCTCTAAACCAACTTGTTAAGCTTTTTTCTCCTCTTTTTGTGGTTGTAAATCGATCTTTTTCTATTGCAGTCGGATAAATGTATCCAAGCTTCATCAATTTTGTAACTACATATTTCCATTTTTCACTCGCCAAATAATTTTCATTCAACAATCTACACATAGTATTGCGCTGAGAAACATGTTTCGACGTTAGGCAATGAACATCGTGTCTTTTTTTTTTTTTTTGCTTTGATTAACTTTAAATCGGATTTTATAATTTTGTTCACAGTTTCTACAGAGATACTTAAAGATTTTGCGATAGTTCTTTGGGTAGTTGGATTTGCCTTTAAAACATTAGATTCGACTTTAGATTTAATAAGAGGTGTACGTACCTTTGTTGGGTATGCATTTTTTACTTTTACCCTAGTGAAATATAAACTTTGACGTTTGTTTCCTTTCATATTAATTGTGCCACTTATTTTACGAAAAGAAATATTAAAACCATGATTTTGACATCTTTTTTTAATAACTGAATAAGAGCATTTCTCTTCGGATAGCGCAAAAATATAGCTTTCGATCGATTGTTTATTTTTCAGCGACATTTTAAAGCAAAGACTATTTTTAATGCTGCAGATGATTAATAATAAGCCTTATCACAATTTGATGCCAATCACATATTTATTTTCAAATTAATATTTAACTTCATGGAGGAAATCAAAATCGTCACAAAATTGTGTGAAAACCCTCTGTAGAATAAACCACAGAACCCTCTATAAGCGACCTATCCCAGTTCCCTATCCGGAAATTTTCTTGCGTTTTTTCGAAAGTTAATCGGACAAAAAAACAACTTGCACAACAGTCACTCTACGTTCCAGTAGAGCACAATCGTTTATAACACGAGTTCATAATAGACGGATTCGTGTAGCATCGTGAAAAAATTTTTACCTTGTTCGTATAACACGCAAAAAAAGGGGTTTATATAGCACGGTTAAAAGAACGGGATAGATCTTTCGATTTTATTGCCCTCGCACACTGATGATGTTGATGACGTGACTTACGTGTTCTATGCCATTCAGGAACTAATTCAGGCTGATGAGGTTAAGTCCATCTGATGACGTAAATGAACAGGCCGACCTTACAATGACAGGACAGGAGACTTCGACGCAAATACATTATATGGCATATATTGACAAATTCGGAAATCAGATAGAATATCAGTATAAATCAGGGGTTCCCAAACTTTATTCGCCAGGGCACCCTTGTCAGACTGAAAATATTTCGAGGGGCCCTTCTTAAGCTGAAAACTTTCGCGGCAGGTTACCTTTAAAGCAATTAGCTTAGAATGAAACAGTTTGGATGCATTTTTCATTACTTCCTTTATGTTGTTTATAGGGCTAACAATCTACCAAGAAAGTACTCTCTTGGTAAAGGGATATAGAATTTTGTCACCCCTCTCCCATTTCAGATAGTTGCTGTAAAAGAGAGGCTACTGGACGCTGAACTCTGTCGAAAGTGACTGAATATTTTTATTTTCCCCTACTTGGTCAATGGCTTGGGTAATTTTTTTGTGGAATACCGGTTCAGAGGAAATTATTTGATTATACTTCCCTAAAACACTTGTCTTGAGTATCTCCATGGCACCCCTGGCATACTGCATTACCTGGCACCGTAGGGTGCCGCGGCACACAGTTTGAGAACCTCTGGTTTAAATGCTCTTTTGTCAGATGTAAAATGTAAAATAGGGAGGGAAATACGATCGTAGAAAATAAAAACCTAAATTTTTGTATTGATAAAAGATTTTTTATTAAACAAATTTACCTACTTTGTAAAGTTATTTCTATGCATTAGTATGCTGTTTCATAAATAACATCATAAACACTATTTTTCAACATTTTTTAAAGATGGGGTGGGGATGGGGGTACAAACTGTTTATATTTCTCTGAGCGTCCACCTCTCTTATTGACCGAAACCCCCGGTACGGAGAGTGGACTCTCCAGGGAAGATTCACTACAGTACGCCTCATTTGAAATGCCTAGTGAGTCTGCGAAAGATGATAAGGGTCCGTTTCTGTTATTGCGCATTTTAGAAATTAAAGGTTTATCCAAATTAATGGAGACTCATCATTTTGAAAAGGACAACAATAAAAAAAACCTGGTGTTAGAAATCAAAATTAGGTTAACCCTTTGAGGCGCTACCCTTTCCCAATGCTGAAAAAAGGACAGCCGTTGCCATCGCTCGACTTAACGACCAGCAAGAGGGCGGACGATAGACACGTTCATCGCGTGCCACAGGTCTAGAGACCATTTTTTCGACAACAGCTGGCTGTGCCGGCACAGCCGACAAAAAAGGTTCGGTCAAACGACCAGCAAGAGGGCGGACGATCGACACGTTCATCGCGTGCCACAGGTCTAGAGATCATTTTTTCGACAACAGCTGGCTGTGCCGGCACAGCCGACAAAAAAGGTTCGGTCAAAAAAGGGTCTCTAGATCTGTGGCATGTGATGAACGTTTCGATCGTCCTCCCTCTTGCTGGTCGTTAAGTCGAGCGATGGCAACGGCTGCCCTTTTTTCAGCATTGGGCCATCTATCCAGCTGTTCTCGCATTCTTCCATTTTTCAGCAGATGTCAGTGCTGTTCAAAAGAATCGTGACCATTTTTTGACGGGAAATGACGTGTTAAAAAGTAAAGGATTCTCGTGGAGCTCTGTCACCCGCAACTATTTTTATAGAAATCCAATCTATTCTTCGTGACTGGCAACAGTCAAAACGTCAGAGTTGGGTGTTCCCAGAGCGGGAACACTGCGCGTTAAAGGGTTAAGCTAGATTTTAAAACACTTTCCTACACAGCAGTCTTTCTTCCGCCCAATTTGGCTGTGCACCGTCGTCAAATTTGGCAGGATTTTGGGGATAACAACAAAACAGCTGCGTATCATTAGCAACGTGATTTGGTGAAGTGTTATTTACATCTTTTAAGTGATGAATAAGAGAGTATTATCCTACGTATACTCATTGAACTGCGCTTGATTAATGTCGCTAAACTGCTCTAGACTGTTGCACTGGAATTCTTTTGAATTCCAGTTCAACCATAATGTACTGGAATTCTTTTGAGTGGTCCTATAAAAGCACTTGACATACAGTTTTAAACTATTTGCAACCTAGAGCTTTATTTTGTACCTTAACAACATTTATCAATTTTGCGTTTTTTGAAATAGCCGAATATCTCTAAAATAAGCCCATTGAACGTACAGTACTGGAATTCTGTTGGGTGTTCCTGTAAAACAACTATAAAAGCTGCATACACTATTTTCAATAGGATAGATGGCACAGTATATAGAAGTAACATAGATAAATTTCGTACTAATCGATGCAAATTTACACCAATTAGAGCACGGACGGACAGACGGACAGACAGACAAGCCGAAATCAGCAACATAATTCAACCTTGTAAGAAAATCTTAAAAACAAACAATATTAGAAGTTAATAGCATAGCCAAGAGAGAGAACCAGAAAATATTTTCGTCATTTTCGAAAAGTATTGAGCTAATTACCATGTTTTTGTTAAAGTTTTCATGCTGATACAGTTGTTTCAACTGCCTTTTTTAAAAATGTAAGCAATCTATTTTTAACAGAGTTTAATCTTTAAAATATGTTTAAAACAGACTCAACAAACTAGAGCAGGTTACCTTGCGATACATCAAAAGCAACTGCTACAGTATGCTTAATAATGCAATGTATTGCACTGAACAGCTATTTTAGAGGCAATAATTACCTCGAGTTTCTAATTAAACTTATACTCCTGAGGGTCATTTAAAGTACGTGTTCAACTCGAACTTGGAATATCAGAGAACGTAGTAAAGGGCGTAATCATGATCATACTCATAGTAAATACGAAAGAAATTCTCTTTTTACTTTCCGAACATGCACCATGTAAGGAAAGTGTTGTAATCATAAAAAAATCAGACTTCGAGATTTGGGTGTATGGACACGTTTTGAGGTCTTCTGAATTCATTTATGGTATTCTTACGAGATGAATGTATATATGTGTGTGTGTGTGTGTGTGTGAGTGAACACGATAGCTCCTAAACGGGGCACTCGATGGAGTTCAAATTGGGTATATATGTCATAAACCACGATCTCAAGACTGGTATTGATTTTTGGTGTGTATAGGAGTTACTGTTTTCTACAAGGCTACGACCAAAATTTCTTTTACATTATGACCTATGGGGAAAATTCTTTAAAGTGCGCTAGTGTTTGAACGGTATACTCGATTGAGCTCAAATTGAAAAAAACTAAGAATTTTGGCTGAATGATTCATCGATTAAAATTTATTTAAATGCTTGGTAATGATCTTAATCGTAAGTGTTCGGAAAGTCGAGTGGAGTCACTCCAGATTTTCAACTTTTAAATTCAAAGGTTACAGACAAATGCATATTTGAATGACTCGTACTAATATGAGTTATATATTAGTACAGATTATATAAGCGGATATAATCTGCAAGGAGTTATATAAGCGGTATAATTTGAAGGTATGCACACGCTAAGTTTTCCATACTATACGAGGTTTTCTTATTTCTGCTTAACTAGAAAGTAATATTGGAAAATAAATTTAAAGATAGATTTTAAAAAATAAAATTTCAGATTTATAATATAAATTATCGATTCTTTCAATTGTTTTCTTTTTTGCCTTAAAGCTCCACAAATTTCTATAACAGTAATATTATCTAAGAGGAACAATTTTTCCACATTTCCAAATGACTATACTTGACAAATACGGCGTGATTCGAAATTCATTATCAGTATTTGGTAGGGTGGTAGGGAATAGGAAAAGAAGACTATTTCATACTGGAAAGCATGGGCGCAAACGAACACACGGCGGTGTAAGGGGCGCTTTGCGACCACCGTAAATTAGACGCACGGACTTAGATACAAGACGATCATCGATGTATTGTAAAAGAGCTAAATGAAATTTGACTGTAAGAGGGCGCCGTGGGTCGTCATCATTAAGTTTATGTTGTGAGCACGCGCGCCTTAGTAGTTATTGCATCATAGTTCGTTGCTTTTGGCCGTCAGAGGGCGTTTATGTAGCTAATTACTGAAACGGAATCGAGTATTTTCCATTGAGAGGTTGACGGCGCTATTTCGCCCGTCTGATGCTAATCTTCCTATGTCCGTAGTTAGTAGCATATCTGCATCTACTCGCGGATATGGGAAGATCATGTTGCATCATGCTACTTCTTCGATGCCATGTTTTCGAAAGACTGGCTGCACATGTCAAATGAATTTGAGCGTGCTCGTAAACCGTATGCTAAATTAATGACTTTTGTTGCCAAGTTTATTTGAGTGAGAAATGGATTGAAACGTTTATTTTAACTGAACTATCGTACAAAGCATTAAAGGGAGTTGGGAACACAAAGCGCCCCCTATATGGACATGCGTTCGTTTGAGCCCATGATTTCTTATGTGAAATAGTTCTCTTTTCCTGTTCCCTACCTTCCTACCAAAAATTGATGATGAATTTTGAATTACCCTGCATATATATAATTTTTTAATGCTGTTTCGAGTTCCAGACTACTTTAAGTTATTCCAGCTTGAAAGGAAATAATCTGAATGTATTAAGCATGAAGTTTTGAAGTTGAATAAGTTAGAGGTTTTTGATTCTTTATGCTTATTGTGTATTGGGTACTGTGTACTTTAACAAAACCAAAAAAAAAAAAAAATCCAACTGAAATAAAAATACCCTCACTTCCAAAAGTTAAGCACGGGCAGGAAAATGTTAATTTCCGTGAACCAATCTGAATTAAAGAAGCTGAAATTTGTTGCAAAGCTAGAAGGAAGAATGCAAATATGTTAGGCAACAGTTAATCACACCTTCGCTTCGAGAAATATGCAAAACTGACAGTCATATAAGAAGCCACAATGATGAACGGTTGCATAAGTTTCACGAAAGAGTTAATGAAAGGTGTTTAGGGTATTAGTGCGATTTTTTTCTTCAGGCTAGACTTGTTTCTATGGCTTTCGGAAGACAAATGGGACATTCTGAGCGCTGTCGGGCTGTCGGATGCATTGAACAGGACAGTTTATCACAGATGTTGCCCTTTTCTTCGAATTCCATCATTCCGTCATTTCAGGATTATCGAAACAATTCCAAACCTCCCAGATAGTTGTCCAAAGACCTGTAGCCGGTCGCCCAAGGGTTATGACCCCCGCGGAAGATCGATATATTACTGTTGCAGCCAAGCGTAATCGATGATCGATCTCCATACGTGTGGTATTTATGGTTGCAGCGGCCATGGGAAAGACGATATCTGCCACTACTGCTTGTCGAAAGCTACACATGAATGGTCTGCAAGCTCTGATGCCACGAGATTGTGTTCCTTTATCCGTCCAGTCCAGGCCTCACCATGGCACAGTGGTTATGCCACTGAAAATGGTAGATGGCCGAAGTGTGCAGATCCCGGGCTCGGGTCCCATCGCGCGGCTGTCGATCTAACGGTCTGGAGTTTTGGTAGGTTATCTCCAGATGTAACGCGAATACGAGTTAGAACCCCTTAGAAAGTCCACCTACCAAGGCACCTCCATTCTTGGCAGATCGCCCTAGCGTAGTGTTGCCATAATCTCACAAACAAACTAAATAAATGACTTATAAGCAAATACAGATCAAGTGCACTCCGAAAGAGGCCTACGGACGTTTCCTCATTGGTTAGATTCGGCCGTTAGATGACGTATCTAGGTGCTGGAACCAATAAGTGAGCATCAATAGGCCTCTTTGGACGACTCATCGGAGTGCACAAGCAGGCCCGAAGGTAGAATCACGATGGCCCCGGTAGGGCCTCGCCATGGCACAGTGGTTACGTCACTGAAAATGGTAGACGGCCGAAGTGTGAAGGTCCCGGGTTTCGGTCCCATCGCGCGGTTGTCGATCTAACGGTCTGGTGGTTTGGTGGGTTATCTCCAGATGTAACGTGAATACGCGTTAGAACCCCTTAGAAAGTCCCCCTGCCAAGGCAACCCCATCGCCCTAGTGTAGCGTTGCCGTAATCATACACAATCACAATCACCGTCCAGTCCAGTCGGGTAAGATTAAAATGGTGTCACCAGCGTGTGAATAGGACTGGGTCTGATTGGGGCATCGTTATGTTAACACATGAGTCCAGATTTGCCCTATATTCCGATGATAAACGTGTAAGGGTCAGGAGGGATCAAGGCAGACTCGAGAACGTGATTGAACGTCGCGCCTTCTGCGGTGGAAGCATCATGGTCTGGGCAGGGATTTCACTAGATATAGCACCGACTTGCACATCTAGAGGCGAGGTTCTGTGACGGCTGTACCATATCCAGGTGCGCTGTAAACTTTGCATGAAGGTTAGGCGTGCTTACATACCCTATTAATCTCGGTTCTTAATTTTATTTTTTATTTATTTATTTGCTTATTTGCATTTAAACATCCTTTTGCTGATGACGCAAATATGACGTCATCTTATAATTTACGAAAGTTCAATATATTTTTTAAAATCTCTGTATGCCATTCTTTGTTGTGCTTTATGAATAAGCATGGAGATACTTACTTGCAGCATTTCGTGTCAATGAAAGCAGTACTCGTGTCCATTTTTTGGCATATTACCGCTCTGTGCTTAGCTTTTGAAAGTGAGTGCATTTAGTGCATTTATTTTTAAGTATAAAGTTATGTGCTACATAATACACTTTTGACTTCAGTGTGCCCTTTGTACTCGCAGTCAGAGATGCAGGAAAGTTGTTTTAGTAAAATAATACCTGTTATTTTGAGCAATAATAACAACAAATTGTACATTAGTTAAACCAGAGAGTTTCATCTAATTTTATTAGAAGCTTTTTAATCAGACTGTATTTTGTCTTTCAGTCATCATGTCACGCTTAGAAACAAGACAATCTTAATAGAAGTATTGAATTAGTTGCTCTAGCCCATTTGGTTTAGTGGCTGGGATACGTGGCGAAGGAAGAGGGATTCCATGATATAGTGGTTAAGTTTACGATAATTATAAGAAACTCATAAAATAACAAAATTTTTAGTTACAAATGAAACTTGTGTTTTATTTGCAAGTAAAATGTAAAAATATTATTCTTAAAAATACAAACTTTTTACTGTGGAGCCCTAAAAGGCATAAAATAAAAATTTATTCTTACAAAGATATGCTATAAATGAATGAAAATTTCAGGTCTGGGCGCTGAACTCCGTTCCCATTAGAACACGGCAAGTGAAGCAGCATCCGGCTTGGCCAGTGCTTGGGAGGGTCCACTTCCTCTCGGCTCGACTACCGTGGGACCGTGTCCGTTGATGGGAGCTGGTGCACGTAAAATCTGTCGTGGCTCCAATGTCCTCGGAGTAGTTAAACGATACATCTGGGGGTGCCGATTTCAGGACGTTGGTCTCTCCTCTGGAATGGGTTCAAAATGAGGGGACCTAAATCGTACTTCCTCCCAATGGGACTCTACAAATGCAAGGCGCACACCCTTTGCCCATCACCTCCCTTCGAGGGGGAAACTGGTACCGCCGTTTGCGGTTGTAAGGGAGCATCAGAAACAACCACAACAAATTTCAAAGCTAAGAAAACTTTTGAGAAAAATATAGATATTTCACTTTTACAAGAGATGAAAATTTTTAAATGTTCAAAATATTTTTAAAAGCATTCGAGACCAATATTCCACTTGATCTGTATTTGCTTATAAGTCATTTATTTAGTTTGTTTGTGTGATTATGGCAACACTACGCTAGGGCGATCTGCCAAGTATGGAGGTGCCTTGGTAGGTGGACTTTATAAGGGGTTCTAACTCGTATTCGCGTTACATCTGGAGAAAACCTACCAAAACTCCAGACAGTTAGATCGACAGCCGCACGATGGGAGCCGAACTGGGGACCTTCACACTTCGGCTGTCTACCATTTTCAGTGGCATAACCACCGTGCCATGGCGAGGCTCATTGATTGAGTCATCCATATCTGTATTGCAAAGGTCTCGATTACTTTTTAAAAATATTTTGAACATTTAAAATTTTCATCTTTTGCAAAAGTGAAATGTTTATATTTTTCTCAAAAGTTTTCTTACTTTCGAAACTTTCAATCATTTATAACATATATTTGGAAGAATAAGTTTTTATTTTATGACTTTTAGCGCTCCACTATGAAAACTTCTAATTTTAAAATAATTGTATTTGCTTAATTTTTATTTAGAAATAAACCCATGTGCCTTACTGTAGGTTTTCGATTCATGCCCACGTATTTTCTTACGGTTCCAGAAAGTCTTAATTGCGTTCAGCATCATCAACATGATGTTCCGCAGATATGACTAAAACCTCTGGCGTGAAATTCTGATGCACGTAGGCAATGCAAACGAAACGGGTTTCCACGCCAGTTAATCTAGAGTTACAGAAATGTCATTAAATGCATTACCCAATATGCTGAATATGTCTTCTACTTTATAGAATGTTCCTGATGTATTACCACTGGTCAATACACTATTCCGTGTTATCATGATTTATAGATGAATAATCACAATTATAATAATTTATTAATAATTAAGTTACCTTGGAACTACGCGAATTTATTTTCGCCTTTAAGTTGCATATCAATGAAGGGAATATTTATAAAGTTTTATAATATATGCTATACATGTTTCATGCTAATATTATCGGATCATTAGATATATTCGATCACAATATAGATTTCCCACGGTGAGCTTGATGATGCTTCATAAAAGTAAAGTATGCACTGATAAAACTTTTATACCAAGTTCAGTCTAGAAAAAGTTTGATACATATTTATCACAGACTTTTTTTTTTATTACAAATTTTTCTGAATTAGGTAATTTGGTAATGTCTTTTTTATATATGATGTAGTGTTAAATCAATGTAATAAAATTATTAATTAAAGTAATTATGCATTGCAATAGTCTTTTATTTAATTCCCTGAGATCTGACAATGTATCAAAAATCTTGTTGTTCTAGTTATCAAAGAAATACCACAGAGTGTCACGGTTTCAAAAGTGAGTGAAAAAAGGTTCTGTTTTTATTTATGAACGTACAAAGAATTAAAAAAATGTAATTGAAAATTCATTTCGCATTCATTTTTTACAATTCTATTATCTCAAAAGCGATACTGCTTAAAAACCTTTAATTATGCAGCTCTTATAGTTCGTTAAACTACAAATTAAAATATTCTGACCCGGGATGTGCAGTGGTTAGAGAGCGATTCTAGCGCACCACGGATCTGGGTTCGAATTCCGCTACGGGCTTGAGTGTCATTAAATTGGTCCGTTCCTTCATAGCAGGTAACGCTGGTCTGTCTACCTATTGCGTGCTTCTGTAATAAAGAGATCAGAAACTCCCATCGTAGTAGCCAATGCCTATAAACGTCAAGCGCCCGCCATAAGAAAAGACATTGTCTGGAATCGATTGATTGTAGCTTGTGAAGGTTTACTTTCATTGCAAAGGATATTAGAGGTGACTCAACGACGGGCTAAAGTCAGGGATTGCTGAGCGCAGCTGCACGACTTGCTTGCTCCCTTAGATGAATCAAGCATTGTTTTAAAATAATAACGAAAATTTTAAAAATAAAAAAGAGAGAAAAAAATTGCACGCAAAGTATCAGCAATGCAAAACAACAGGACAATGCTCAGTCTGTGGAAAAGTGTTTTCAGTGATTATTCCTTAACGACATGACCGATCACTGCCATTTCGTTTCGGTATCACCTACTATACGCTATCGCTATTATCACCCTGTCAACATTGGTGAAGATCATACATAAACGGTTTTGTAGCAAGTGAACGAAAGTTCCAAACTTCAATCATGGAGATTCAGTGATTTTCAGTGATTGTTTCTTAAAACCATGATTGGTCAACAACATCTCGTTTCGTATCACCTACGCTACGGTATGATTACTATCGCACCTGTCAACATTGGTGAAGTTCACATAAACGGTCTCCTAAGAAGTGAACAAAAGTTGCCAACTTCAATCATGGAGATTCAGTAATTTTCATTAATTATTCCTCAAAACTATGATTGGTCACTACCATCTCGTTTCGTATCACCTACGCTACACTATGACTACTATAACCCCTGTCAACAATGGTGAAGATCACATAAACGGTTCTGTAGCAAGTGAAAAAAGTTGCAAAATTCAATCATGGAGATTCAGTAATTTTCAGTAATCATTCCTCAAAACTATGATTGGTCACTACCATCTCGTTTCAGTATCACCTACGCTGCGCCATGACTACTATAACACCTGTCAACATTGGTGAAGATCACATAAACGGTCTCGTAACAAGTGAACAAAAGTTGTAAATTTCAATCATGGTGATTTTAAGTGATTATTTCTCAAAACCATGATTAGTTACTACCATCACGCCTGAGTCGTACCGATCACGTTCACAAACAAACTGTTGTCCATAACGCGTTCTCCACGCTCTCTTCACAGTAATTAGTGGCCAGAATCACTTGCCACACTGAAACCAGATCCGTCGGAGAACATTACTCTAGACCAATTTTGGTGATATCAACCAACATGTTTCTTACACCAGCCTAATCTCTCTCAGCGATGGTTGAAGTGGGATGCAACGAACAGGCTTCCGTGCCTGTTGGTTGAATCCCACTTCAACGATGATCCCACCCATCTCCAAACCAACTTAATTTAATCGCCGTGAGATGGTTCTTGCTGAAACATATCCTCTAAAGATGATCCTAAACTATCCTCTAAAGATGATGTTCCTGCCACGACCCACGGCATGCTTTCGCAAATCATTTCCACCTTCAGCGACCTTCTTTAATCGCGAGATGATACTCTTTGATGCATCCATTGCCGCAGCTATTTTTCAGTGGTAACACTTTGACCTGCTTCCAATCCTCCAACTGCTCGCCCACGATCGTAGTTACTCAAATGAAGTCTTGCTGACATTTTGCTCTTAATTATTGCAAGAACCAAGCAGAATTTCAGTGAAAAAAAACTTTTATAGCATACAGCTCAATTTTCGTCAAACATCAAACAGCATAAATTTTCGTATGAAGAATGAGCTTGTATGCATTGTCTTTATACAGATAACGATTCCTGGTCAACCACGCCCCCTGAACTTGAATTTACTGTTATTGGTCAGCTGTCGTGAGACGCAATTTTGCATAAATCACTTGTGTGCCTTAGCAATTGTCAAGCAGTGTATTAAAGCAAGAGACTTTTTAATTTATCGAAATAATACAGTAAATAGAACATAATGTACTATAACTCTCTAATATATCAATAGAACTAAATATTTCCATAACAGACGGGTTTAAACACCAAAGAACTTAGCCCTTTCAAAGAGAATCTGCAGTTATGTCCGATATTCTGCATAATTAGCGAAGCACTTACGGGCACATATTAGTTAAACAAACTTATTAGATGAAGGTAATGGATCGTAAGGAGTTTATACTAAGTGTTATTTTCGTGTCAAATCGATTGGAACCCGTCATTATGCAAAATCCATTAATGAATTTGGATATCTGAAAGCGTTGTTTTCGAATTAGTTCATAAAATCTTTCACAAATGCTATGCATTGAATTCGGTGGATGAGTATCGATTCTCAGGTACACTCACAAAGAACATTTAGTAGCATGTTACTTTTTCTAGGGGTATCATAGTGTACAATAATTGTATACTACAGTCTTTCAATTATATAAAGAAATACTAGAGCCCTTAATCAAAAATGCACTTTTTGGGAAAGTTCAAAATCTAGATACAGTTTGTAGATTACAAACAACATTCTCTAAATCTAGTTTTAGATTTCAGACTGCATTCTCTTGATCTAGTTTGTAGATTTCAGACTACGTTCTCCAGATCCAGTGTGTGGATCTTCTTTTAACACTAGGTTTTTGAGTGGCTTTTTTAAACTTTGTGCTGTTCTTTAGTTCAATATAGACTATCTAAAAATAAAAGAATAATTAAAGAATACCCAAAGTACCCGTCGTTGACGAGTTAGTACGTAATGCAAATTTTGAAAAAGCTTGAATTTTCATTTTCACTGTAGTATTAGAAGGAATAGAATTAGTATGTTGGCGGAAGTATAGAAAGCAAAGTCATAACTTAAGATTACACATAAGAGATAAATCAAGAAAATTGTGCACAATTTTTACAAAAATCTAAAAAGTAAATAAACATAAAAAATACGAAATATATTTAAGCTATAATACCTCCAGACTCCTTAAATTTATGCCTCCCCGCCCCTAAAAAAAAGAAAATGCAATTGTTTTAAAACTTTAAAATTTATTCTTTTAAATTTATTATTTTAGTCCTTTATCTTAAATTTTATTATTTTAGTTGTTGCCGATTATGTTACCAAATTTTATTCTATTCTTTTAATTTTCTTTTTTTGAAAGATGCCAGAACAATCATGTACATTAATTAAAAAAAAAATCAAGATCTATGAAGTATTTAAAAACATTTTTTTTTTCTAGAGTTCCAATTAGCTTACCATCCAACATTATTCCAAATTTTCATTCTACTCCATTGCCACTTTTTAGGAATGTAACATTTACTCAATTTTCTCAAAATGTATAAGAAATGTTTAAGTACTTTGACGCCTACAGTTTAAGTGTCCACCTTTAATGATGCTAAATTGTATTTCATATACATAATGTACAAACAGGTATTAACACCTTTTAATTAAATTTTCGCAAAATCTCAAAATCTAATCCATTTTTATCAATACATTCAACGACTGTAGTTTAAGTTAAATGACAACTTAATCATGGCATCAGATTTCTTTCATTAGCGTCACTCGTTATTGAGTCATAAGCAACACAAAATCACGCAATTGTGAATAAATTTTAGCAAAATATCAAAATAAATTTTCCTTAAACTGTGCCTATAGTTTAAGTTGCATGTTTACCTATTACGTCACGAAATTTCATTTCATTCGCATTAGTCGTTTTTGCATGTTGGTAAACAAAAGTTTGATGCATTTTTTAACGATTTTCCCAAAATCTCTCATCTAATCAAGTTTTTAAAAAATTGACTCCTATAGTTTAAGTTGTGTTGCCATCATCATACCTCCAAATTTTGTTTCATTTTCTTAAGCCCTTTTTACATGATCCTCGAACGAAAAAAAACTTCACGGAAAAAATAACAGAACGAATTTTTTGGATGGCCGAACGAAGTGGAAGTAATGCACAGCCAAAATCATAATTTTATTCATACAGAAAACTTTGGGTTAAGTTAAAATGTATTAAATTAGTAAACTGAAGAATATATAGAAAGTCGGTTTACGTAAGATTAAAAAAATATGAATTTTATTTAAAAAAAAAATGTGAGGCATTCGCTGAAATGTTATTTAGGCACTATAGAGTAATTTAAAAAATGTATATTTTAGTGAAATCTCTAGAAGAGTGGATTTCTTAAATGATCGGAGATTAAAGCAACTACACTAGATTAAGGCTGAGTAAAAATCTTTAAGGCCATTAAAATTTTTTGAGAAAATGGAAAAATGAAGAAAAGGTATTCAAATATTATTGTATTATTCATTTTTTGAATTCATTCTTAACAATTTAACGCGCAGTGTTCCCGCTCTGGGAACACCAAACTCTGACGTTTTGATTGTTGCCAGTCACGAACAATAGATTGGATTTCTATAAAAATAGTTGCGGGTGACATAGCTCGACGAGAATCCTTTACTTTTTAGAACGTCGTTTCCCGTAAAAAAATGGTCACGATTATTTCTAACAGCACTGACATCTGCAGAAAAATGGAAGAATGCGAGAACAGCTGCAAAGATTGCGCATTGTTGTAAAAGGGGCAGCCGTTGCCATCGCTCTATTTAACTATCAGCAAGATGGCGGGCACAGCCAGCTTTCGTCAAAAACGGGTCTCTAGATCGGTGGCACGCGTCGAACGTTTCAATCGCCCGCCATCTTGCTGATAGTTAAACCGAGCGATGGCAACGGCTGCCCTTTTTTGCAGCATTAGGAAAGGGTTGCGCCTCAAAGGATTAAGAAATAACGCAACAGAATTTATAAAGTTTATAATTATCAGAAAAAGTCGCATATACAAAACCGGTATATTCCGCTTGAGTAAAAACTTTAAAGCCACCAGTAATTTTTTGAAAATAAATATGCATATGCCGGTTTAAATATTAATGAAATTGCTTACATTGTAACAAATGTTAAATTTGCAAATTGTCATGCATTTCTTCGATATGTTGGAGCTTTTCGTGAAGATGGCGGAAAGTTCGAAGTTGACTGATCAAGAAAGAGGGCAGACTGGAGCTCTTTCTGAAACAGGAATGAATAGCTGTACTACTGCAATAAAGATAGGAAGATCAAAGACTGTAGTCAACTAGTTTTTAACACTAGAACGCCCACTGGTTTTTACCACCTAAAACGCCCGCCGGAGTCGTTTCGACTCCTGCCTGTTTTAGAAGGTTTAATAATATACAACACAGGAACTAGGCACACAGCAATAAGGAAATGATTAAATTAGAGCATTTTAGCATATATTTAACATAATATCCCATTTTTTCAAATGAAAGAAAACATTTAAATGCACATTTTCACAAATACATTGCAATACACAATAGAATCAAATACTTACGGAATATTTTTACAAATTAATTTTCTGGAATACAGGTGATGCAAGTATATTCATTGTCTTGTCTAAGCATTTTCCACAAACTTTTTTCCAACATAATTTACAATCTTTGAAGGCAGGGACGTAGCCAGGGGGGGGGGGGGTTAGGGGGGTCATAACCCCCCTCCCTCCCATGAGGAATTTTTTGCCATACAAAATGCATATTCTGCACTACATTATCACACACACGTATACATATGTATGAGTTGTAGTAGTCGTAACCCCCCCCCCATGAAAAATTTCTGGCTACGCCCCTCTTTGAAGGTCATGTTTCCTTTACAAAGTTTTATTTCACATTTACTTCTCTTGGGTGCTTCTGTTTCGGGTGGCTGCTCCATGGAATGCTTTCTTTTTACTTCATTTTTTGCAGAGGTATAATTTTTACGTAAGTTGTCCGCTAATAATTGAATAAATGCTTGTCTCCTCACTTATTTCCTCATTCTTCGATTCATCACTTCCGATTCATTCTGAAAGCTCTCGTAAAAGAGCAGTTATTTCTTCTGGTGTTAGACCTTTTTTCCGCGACATATTGAAATATATTCTATTTTATTATTGAGAACACAGTTGCTTAGCTATAAAGAAAAAAAAGACTGACACGATTTGAAATGGAACAAAGTAAAAGTAACTAACTGAGCATATTTCAAAAGAAAATGGCAACATTTTCAGCAGGTGCGCGGAACTAACCAATTTCCCCCAACAAAGGGGTGGAAAGAAGAAAAGAAAATCTGTTTCTATCACATAGACAACGATAACCAATTCCAAGGTCTCAAAATTCTGTTTATCTTTCTGTGGAGTCGATTCGACTCTCACGGGCGTTCTAGGGGTATTTGCTTATAACTAATTAACAAAATAAGCAAATAAGTTAGACTTTTCAGAATAAATAGAGTAAGAAAAAATAATAAAAGTCACGGAAGGAAAATAATTAAAATTAAAATTCCAGAGTGATACCAGTATTTTAATAACACTCGGAGTCGAAAGGACTCCATCGGGCGTTCTAGTGTTAAATTTGAAAGACAATTATGGAAAATAGAATACAGGGGGAAGACCTAAAGACGTTTCTGGAAAAAAAAAAACAAAAAAAAAATAGTGGTTTATACCATAACTTACCGCCTTCGGCGACCAGTTGGTTCGCCATCTTAATAAATCTTGTTCGGAGAGAATCCTGTTCCTCACCGGCTTCCTTGGCACTGAAATCTCTCGGATTTTGAATGGAATTTAAAATTAAGATAGTTACAAACAGGAGCGCCCTAGAGTAAGTGGCGCTCCCGGCTAATTTAAAAGAAGACTCCCCCCTTTTATGCTCCAGTTAGTTTTTGAGTTCGAAATGACGCCCCTTCGAAGCCGGCTCCCAGATTCGATGCTTACCGTGTCGGGCCGCCCCTGCTTACGAAAATTAGATAGTTAAATTTTGACAGTTTTGTATGATAAAAACCTACAAAAAGTTACAAATTATTTTCGTCCTGTATCAAGTCTGAAGAGCTTCTGGATATACTGGCCTTTATCAAAAATCGGAAAGGGGGGGAAAAAGTAAGAAAATCCGAAACACTTTCAGATTTTAAATGCGCACTACTGTACTATATCTTAAAAGCGTATTATAATCCATGGGTCTTCACTATTTTCGTTCCTTATGTTCAACTGTTATTCATTAAGTTGGAAAGTATATCATTATTCATGAGTGTGATTACACAAAATTAAAATTGATATTTCTAACATCCTTTTTCCGGATGTAATACATTAGAAATAGATTGAGAAAAGCTGCGCAGAAAAATGCACAATTCCAACTGTATGAAAATTTCAAAAACTTATTCTCAGATGTATTCATAATCCAAGTAGCAAAAGCAGACGATAGCTTGCGCCAAGCGCTAGAATCACATCTTCTCAAACTCGCATATCAATTATTTTATTTTTCGCCAAATTAAATAGTTGCACATTTTAGTCTCGGAAAATTTCCAAATTCTGTTTTTCTTTTGTTTATAAAACATTTCATTCATGTTCTGATTTCACATGCACACGATATTTTAATTAAAAAACAACCTTACAAGTAATCTAAACAAAAAAAAATCTCTATTCTTTTATTTTTACTTCAAGAGTCTGAATCATTTATAAACATCTCCAAATATGGCAGCATAGATATGCTATATTTTCTCGCTTTCCACAGCGGGGTTACAATTATACAACAAAATACAACAACAAAATTGGCTAAGCCTCTGATGGTGCAGAAACATGAAATAGATAATTTGAACTTCAGCCAGCAAGTAAAGAAATGGGATGTATAACCCTTGCATAGAAATAATTTTTTTCTGGTTAAAGAAAAAGGAATTTGAATGAGCCAGACGAGTGGAAGTACTATTAACATGATTTAGGAAAAGGAAAATGTGTATTATCGGAGCACCAATTAGGTGGAGGTTCTGTGCTGACCTGGAGGTGATTTGTTTTCAATGGTGGGGTTCAATAGTGTTCGTTTCGGGTAAAATTAATTCAGAAGCATATCAAAGTGCCCTAGTTAGTCATCTTTTACCAACTTCTCAATATTTTGCAGAAGAAAATTGAAAATATCAGCAAGAAAATGCACCTACCCAATCGAGTAACAGTACAAAAAATTTGTTCCAAATCTACAATGTTGAAACTTTGAATTGGCCAGCTAACTCTCCAGATCTTAACGCAATAGAGAACTCGTTGGGGGACTTAGTAAGAAGAGTTTATGCAAATGTGGAAGACATTGTACATCATCAGTAGAACTGAAATCTACTGTGGAAGACGAATGGTATAAAACGACCCCGAACTTTGACGTAAACTAGTTTCATCCACGAAAAATATAATATTTGAAGTAATTCCTAGGAATGACTCCTACACAAGCTTCTAAAAGTTTTTTTTTTCTGCCTTATTTGCTTTTCTCTTTTGTTTTTACTCTGGCTTAAATATTGATCTGTGTATTCTATATTTTCTGATGATAAAATGTTAACAAATTAATTTTGCTGCATTTTTTACTTGTATTTAAGGTAAATAATTATCAATCACATGATATTTTAATCCTCAGTTTAAGATTTTCCATTTTCTCAAAAATGTTTACTGGCCTTAAAGTTTTTACAAAGAAAATGGGTTCTAAGTCAACAAAGTTGAAACTTTGAAATGGCCATCTAACTCTCCAGATCTCAACACAATAGAGAACCTGGGAGTGACTTAGTAAGAAGAGTTTAGGTATGTCAAGCAGCAGCCTAATTAGACGACGTAGCAACCTTTGAGATTTGATGAGTGTCATTAAACGACTCCTGAAATGAGCAAGTACATAACTTACGCAAGTTATATCATCGGTTACTCGAGTTAAATAAGCCATCAGAATCATTACTGTACACATTCTTCATTCCAATATGGAGGTAGTTGGGGTTAAGGATACAAATGGGAATTTCATGCAGTACCACGATCTTCACCTCTAGATTGAGTACCAGATCTACCTTTACCTTAACCCTCCAAGCAGCTGTGTCGTGAAAATCCCGACCACTTCTTTACAATTTTCACTGCAATGCATCTATAATTTAAATTATTTATAATACCGAAGTATCCTAAAATATGTTTTGATATTAAAGCTTATCAGTAATTTAAGAGATTTTTTTTTCTAACTACAAATCTTCCTATCATTTTTTCTGTCATTTTTGTAATTTTAAAGCTACATGAAAATTTTTCAGTGAAAAGAACGTTCATTATTTATCCATTTTTTAAGATGTTAAAGGGTTAAAAAGTAATTAATATGCTTCAAGTATGGAGGGTTCAATTTAATAATTTATTTTAATTACACAGTTCTTAGCAATTTAAAAAAATTGAAATTATCATGTAAATTCAACCGTAAAACCAAATATTTTTGACAAAATTCTTTATTTCTATTCTTTTTTATAATAAAACTTCTCTTAAGCATATTGTATTAAAGCATATCCATGAAATGTTACTAAACTTTTAATTTACGCCTGATCAGTAGTATAGTATAAGATATTTTAAAGGGATTAAAACACGAATTTCTGCATTTTTTGGAAGACTTTTTTATGAATATTAACTTTAATAGGTCTCCTTAGAAATGCAATGGCAATAAGAATTTCAATTTTCTATCATTGAACTCGCTGCATTACTGATATCTGCGAGCACTAATGTGAGGTATCAATATGTAATGCCAGCCATCGAGTTTTCCACGTCAGGGTACTCACAAGAATAAATGTAGTCCATTATGCAAGGAAGTGAAGCCGAATTTCGAGACTTCCTAAAATATGATAAGTTCCGGTGACTAATGTGCCGTATACCTTTCGTTAATGGAGTCTGTTTTGTTCCTAGGTATACATGTTACGATTTCGATAAAACGTAAATTGCGGTCATATTTACAAAGATGATATTGCCTCCCACTTTTACAATGTTTACTGTTGATTCGTATTTCATGCGTAAAATATGAAGATGTTAATGTACGGATACGCACGAAGATTGCAGGTTTTAAAACGTGTGTTATTACTGTATAGTATTTCATCGTTTCGTTACATTTGAAAAAGAACAGATTTTATCATAAAGAGAAAAAAACTTTTAAGTTAAAACCTTTCCTGTCGTAAAATACAGGCATTAATGGCTAAATGGAGACTTAAAATGAACCTAATTTTAATGGATCATTTCTTAGCAAATCTTTCAACATTATTTGGACATATGGAGATAAAATAGATAATTGAACAGTTTCAAAAGTATTCATTTTTATATTTAAAATAAAATGATCGTAAGCAAAAGGTTTATCAAAAGGTGTTGTCGAAACCCTTCGAGATCTATTACCAACTAAATAATCATCAGTCCATGAGTCCTTGCATCCTATTAAAATCAAGCATCGTTAAGTGTATGAGAGGAAAAGTCATCTAGTACAAAGCCCAAACAATTCATGGATATCTTCAGGAGAAGACGAAATTCTTATTTCATTTATTATGCATTGAGAAGACCCTACAGCCAAATTCAAAAGTCATGCATTTTAAATGTCCACTGATGAGTCTGACCACTGATGAGTTTGAAAATGTTGTACTTTTCTGTTTCTGACCGCGTTTTCCGCCAGGTGCCAGCCAATAGAAATTCGCCAAGATCCAGAGTTGCGGTCCATCTAAAAAACAAGATGGCGTCACGTTTTGATGCTGAAGTACTCGTATCTCAGAGATTTGAATGCACTATTCCTATTGTGTTATGAATTTACATTCAATAAACAAAGGTAAAAGAAGAACACAAGGAGATTTTTCTTGAAAACGTTTTTGTATTTAAAGTAGTACTCTTCATCTACAGTTCGTGGACCTGCATTCAATTAATGCTGTGAAAATTCCATATTTCTCCCTTACTGGGCAAATGTTTTAGATTAGAATCTATGTTTAGGTTTTTTTAATTTTATGTGTTCTAATCAAAGTCATCCTATTCATAAAGTGAAAGCTTATTTTAGCACGATATTATTCCTTATTCATGTATTTTTTCGCACTTTTTCAATCATCAAGTGTACGGACAACAAACGATTTTTAAACGAATGCGATAGATGGCGCCTGTATCGTAGTATCTGCTAAAGCGTATTATGCTAGAGTGGAGTTAAGTGCTGACAGAAAATAATCCCGACAGGAATTCTTTTCTCCCAGAAAATTAAGTTTTCCGCCCATGGTGATTCAAGGCTTTACTTTTTCTCACAGAACATCTCATGAGAACTGATGGAACTGTCAGTTGTCTCAGTCTCCAGAGTTTAAAAAGAGGATCGGCAGCTTCAATATCTGTGGCCCAGAAATAATCCACTGAAGCTGAACATTCCGTTTCTTAATCAGGAGTTTCATCTTTTCAAGTATCTGAATGTTGCCGTAATCATCGACTTGATTCTAATCCCTTAGGTGTTGTCTTGAGCAGGGCCATTGCTAAGACGTTTTTTAGAGGGGGGGGGGAGAATATGTCGATAAAATGCAAAGTTAAATATCGGTTTTCACCAACTTATTTATTTTTTCATCAACTATATTACCAACTTCTTACTTTTACCAACTAGGTTTGTGTAATTTTGCCACTTGGTCCATAAATAAATAGTCAATTATATTTTTTGTGAAAATGTGTTTACAAAGTTTACCATCTAGGGATCTAATTTTGTTTAGAAGTTTAACAGAATTTTTGAGTGTCAGGGGAGAGGCTTCCCCTCCTACCACTCCCCTTAGCAAGGGCCCTGATCTTAAGCTGTGGCTGTCAATAAGGATCTAAATGTCACCAGAGCAGGAGCTACGAAGAATAGCTTTTAATTCCTCATTTATAAAAACTATTTTTCTGAACTTTTATCCGGAGCTGGTTAGGTATAGGAAGAATTAATTTACTAGTCCTGAATATAAAAAAAAACATTTTTCCAGAAGGATTTAACTCTTTTTTTTGCCGTACTTACCTCATTCGGGATACTATTCAAATTCTCAAGAGTCAAAAGAGGCTTTTACAGATATATTCGACTAAGCTAATGCAATACATCAATATGTAAACTTTACTTTCAAAGTTTTTTTTTCTTTTCCTAAGGCCGCGCGCTTTACCATTAGTCATTCGTCACTACTGAGTACTGGTCACTTTATTATGGAGGAACCAGGGGGCAAATATTGCCTCCTATGAAGGGACGGACGAAATTACATCCAAGTTCATATTGGGAATCGAACCTGGACCCGTAGCGTGATAGAGTGGTTCTTTAGTTACTAAACAACCCGGGATGCACTTTTGAAGGTATTGAAAAAGTGACTGTAAAAATAGAATCAAATCTTGTATTCGTTCTCATGTTAACAAGCAAATATTTTATGTAAATGTACATAGGATAAAATTTATAAAGCTGAATATTACGATATTTTCAATACAATTACATCTTGAATCCATTTTCAAGTCAGCAGCTAATATTTAATGTAAATGTTCATTGGATAAAATTTATAAATCTGAATGTTACGATATTTTCAATTTATATACTTTAAATGAAATTTTTCAAAGATTAAAACCATATTTAACAAAATCGCGTTATTGAATTCTTTCATATCTATTTTAGAAATTAAAAATACATTTTTCGAATATTTGCAACTCATGAATCATGTTTAAAATGAACTTTATTTGCATTTCCCTACAATATATCAACAACTCGGAGTCAGCGATTAAAATTATGAATTTAAGAATGTGCCTCATTTTAAATGTATAAGTTAATTAAGCAGCATTTAAGATGAAAATGAAAGAGAATTCAACACAAATCTCTTGGCTAAAGTAAACAACAAAGGTAATGATCAAACTGCGTGGGAGTAAAACTTCTACATTCTTTTATCGACCCAATATTCCTTAGAAACACTGCAGACGGAAACTTATTCTTCGTAAGTATAATTTAAATAAATATCACGGGGAAATGAGATTGATGTTTTTTAATATGTCTGCAAAGGTTAGTAACAACGAACTGATTAATTAAGAAACAAGTAACAATAGCTATCTTAAACATATAGATAATAAACATTTTTTTTTCCTGTGACAGAAATTTACCTTAGCGAACATATTGAAATAGTTCTTAGTCTTTATTCAATGCAATAAAAAAATCAGAAATGCATCTACTTCGTTATATGCATTTTGATTATTTATTTATATACTTTAACTAGTAAATGATTTTATAAATATTATATTTACATATCACATAATTTAAAATACTGTCTTTTATTTCAAGTGCTAAATTATTCAACTGATATTGAATGTTTAGGCAAAATCTTGATTATCTTTCCATTCTTCGCTTGAGTTGAAATGTTTCAACCTGAAGTATGTAACATAGCTATCAATAGCTGCCCGAATTAAAAGCTTTTATTTCAAGATTATAATCTTTTATTACAATTTATGCAGATCGTTTGTTTGTGATCATGCTGACTAGCATGCAAATCTCGCGCGGTCTGCTGGGTAGAACACATGCCATGCATACAGCCGGCCTGGGTTCGAATCTGCATTTCAATTTCTTATGGTAAAAGAAATCGTCATATTTTCTTCGTGATTGCAAAACATTTTTAAATCACGGTACAAAAATAAACTTCCTTATTGAGTACGAATAAATGATATCATTTAATAAAAAAAATGGGAATTTTCCAGAGTTCTACCGAATTCTATAGAAAATTTATGATTTCTACTACGAGCTATTAAAATAACATAATATTTCTGTGAAAAGACTAACAAAAAAAATAAAAACTAATAAACCTCAAAATATACACTTTTAATTAAAAACCAAATATAAAATATAAAATGTAGTTATATTTTCTTATAAATTCATTCACTGATAAAAGAAATCTTTTATGTCAAAAATAATACTGTAGGCCACCCATATATTACAATTATGAAATGTAATATACATACATAATACGTTGTTTACATTCTCACAGTTTTATTATTAGTCACAAAGAAGTATAAAATGTAGTAATCACTTATAAATTCAATTAAAAATATTTTAAAACTGCATATATGGATGGTTGTTAACTTAAATAACTCACGAAAATATATTTTGGACTGTGTTATTATTTTTAAAATTGCACTTATCTTTTATGATGCCATAGTTACACCAATAATTCAAACATTACATTCAAAATAATCTACCTCCGATAAATCAGAGTGTGTTTGTCTTTATTCAATGTGGAATTAATTTTATTTGCATCATATTTTTAAAAAAATCAGCGAGGCTTTTTTAAAATTCAATTTGCAAAAGTGTTTTGCATACCTTATGTCGGAAGATTAAAATAGAGTTTTCAAACTAAAATTTGCCGAGTTTCAAAATATTAATGCATTTATTCAAACATCAATTGTCACAATATTTCATTAATGTTTAAGTACTTCTCACTTTATGAATTTAGTTAATGATACTATCATTTTCTTTGTAATTTTCGCAAGCAAACGTACATTAAACGACAGATTTTAGTTTTCTTATGCGTAATAAAATTCGATACCAAACTTTATTAAAGTAGTTTGATGTTTTTGAAACATATATAAAGATTTTCAGGTCTTCTGTAGAATAAAGTGCCGACTGAAAAATAACGAAATTTGAAGGGCATACATACTGGACTATGGGATTTCGATTTTTAAAGAAGAGAAAATAGTATTGTAAATCGTCCATACAGGAAATATTGGCGCTGCTTACCAAATAAAATGCACTATTTTCCATAATCGTGTTCCTAGTTGCGATTATGTACATAAAAGGAAAGTCTGGGAGAATTTTCATGAATCTGAGGCCGACTGGATTGAAGCAGTTTCAACTTCTTCAACTTTTTGCAGACTAACCGTTTTCAGTCCCTGGCCAGGCTGCTGTGCTACACTTCCTGCAGTTTCAAACTCTTGCATCATGTTTCGTAAATTTGTCATATTTATCGCATGTTTCTGCGACTTCTTTAACCTCCGAAATTCAAGGAGGGCACCAAAGTCATTCTTTGCCTACTGGTAATATAAATTGACTGTCAACGTGCAGTCCTGTAAGGTAAGAGCCGTCGAAATCGAGTCGGCCTTTGAAAGATGAGAATTGCGACAACCTTTTCTTTTGTGTACTCATAATCGCAAGAAAGAATTCAATTATGGAAATTAATACATTATGTTTGGCAAACAGGAACAGCATTTGCCCTAATGGTGACGTTTAGTACAAAGTATTTGTTCTTTAAAAAATTATAAATCCCATGGTCCACTATGTACGCCCATTAAAAATGGTTATGCTTTGTACAATACTTTACCCGCTGGAGGGCTTGAGGCTCAGAATATCTCACGATATTTTATAAACACCTTGTACATATACATATACAAGGTATTATATGTACATATACACCCTTGTATATATACATTAACCAGGGGCGTAGCCAAGGGGGGTCATAATGCCCCCCATGAGGAATTTTTTGCCATACAAAATGTATATTCTTCACTCCCTTATCACACACGTGCATGCATAGATGTGAGTTCCAGTAGTAGTAACCCCACCCCATGTAAAATTTCTGGCTACGTCCCTGACATTCACCTATACAGTATCAGCCCGGATATATCGCGGTGTTTTTTGACTGATCATGAACGGTTGAAACGGTGCCTGCGATCAGCCAATCCGCCGCCTCAAAAGACAAAACAAGTCATTTAAAAGCCGCTGCCCAGATTTGGGTTTAACCAATGAATGCAATGTGCACGGGTGATGTGAAAGGACCTCAAAAGTTAATAAAACGGCTAGCACAGAATGGAGAGCTATCTTTTAGTGGCTGCAACTACTACCAATATATGCACTGCCCTCCAAAAGTTAAAGTACAACCTGTTTTCTGTGAATAATATGGATACGAATGAACATTGAAGCAAAAAATTACGACTAAGTGAGCACTAAATAGTTCTTTATTGAGTACAACAGAAATTTACATAAATTCAACACAAACATGGTGTAAAAGCAAAAGAACACTTTTGGTAGAAAAGTCCACTTTTGGGGAAAACGGTTTATCAAAGCTTTTTGTGGAAACATGTGGTGGAAACATTACAAAAATGAGTTCTAATAATTAATGTGTCCACCCCTAACTGCAATGCACTGGCGGCATCGATTCTCTATGCTGCTAATTAAGTTGTATCAATAAGGTGCGAAGACCACGCACGAATGAGTCCTTGTTCCAGCTCATGCAACAAGATCTTGCAGGAGGACTTGAAGCAGCTACTTGTCTGCCAAGGTAGTCCCAAACATATTCTATTGGATTGAGGTCTGGAGATTGAGCTGGCCGTTCCATTCGCTCCAAACCTTGACTCTCAAGATAATCCTCAACAAGCACAGCTCGGTGAGGTCGGGCATTATCATCTATCAGAATGAAATCGTTGCCAATAGCAGCAGCATATGGCCGAACATAGGGATCAAGGATCTCGTCCCGATATCTCACGCCAGTCATAATTCCTCCCTGGAACACATGCAGGTCAGATTGATCATCGAGTGGTATCTCTGTCCAAACCATTATTCCACGACCTCGATAACTGTGTCTTTCCACAGTCTTGGATTGGTGGTATCGGGTGCTTCGTTCCCTCCAGATAAGCAGACGCCCTGAATTGCTCTCCGGTGTGAATCTGGACTCGTCTGTAAAGAGTACAGAAGCTCATTGCTGTCTGGTCAAAAAAGGTGTTCTCTTGGCCAAGATAAACGGGCCCTTCTTTGTCGTCCATTGAGGGGGACCCATACAAGTGATCACTTTGCATAGACACCTGCATTGTGAAGAAGCCTTCGCACCGTACTAGCGGATATTCTTCTCTCTGATGCTACAGAGTGGTCTGCAACCAGTTGCGGCACAGAAATGCTTCTTCTTTTCCGGGTCGAAAGAGCTATAAAACGATATTCTGCACGTGTTATAGCTAGTGGTCGGCCTAGAACATGTCTTCTGGGCACAGAAGCTTTCGATTGATATTGATTCCAGAGACGGTGGACCACACTGCGAGACACATTAAGACCCTAGGAGCATAAACCTGTGACAACTCCATTTCCATTCATACGACTGACCGCCACCTTAACGAATCGGGCAAACAGTTTCTCTAAGACATGCGGGAGCCTGCTACCTATTGTTAACGAATCTGCTAACAAAAGTTGTAAATCAACAAAAGTTACACACGTAATTATGAAAGCCTGATATTTGCACATTTTTCTCTGACTCATATATGCCTGTTCTTTTGTATAAAAACAAAGTGGTAGCTATCGTTTTTGCATAAATTTGCATAAAGTACATTTTTATCATTTATAAAAGTCAAACATTGGCGCAACAGCCCCTCTGCGGGGCCAAGGCCTTCGCTGCCTAACCGCGCCTTCGCGACCATAGGCTCTGGGGTGCGGATGCATATGTCTCGGTCAGGTGGTGAGCCTGACGCGAAGCCCCAAGTGCTTGACCCCAAGCAAGCTTGGCCCGCATTTTATCGACCCACTAAGTGTTATTACTACTACCCCACTACCCCACTAAGTGTGTCAGTGTTATTTTTTTTATGGTCAGCTTTGAAAAACATGTTGTTCCTTAACTTTAGGAGGCCAGTGTGTATATATATATATATATATATATATATCCATAATTCACAAAATATGCGTTTTGCATGAAAAATAGAAAATGTAATAATGTAATTCAAAATGTACAAAAATAAATGTAAGTATTTATTCAATAGCTTTTGAGCATTTATTAAGTATTTAGGCCAATTTTTTAAGCTGAATTCACAGTGCAAAGCGCCACCTATTGGGCACATTTGGAACTAAAATTTCTTAAAAACTCTCTTGAGCCCATCCTCCGAATTGTATTTTGTCCAAATATTTTTTTCTCTTTGGACTATTAGAATAACCTCCAAGGAACTCTGACTAGCGGAAGTTTTTTTTTTTTTTAATTTCGCTATCACTGTATATATGTATGCATTCATGATTTATATTTTTATAAATTTAATTCACTGTCCATTAAATTAGCATATTTATGCTCGTGAATTTAAGATGGTCAGTTTTTATACATTGAATAATGTATGATTATGCAGTCTCTCAATTACATAACCAAACATTACACTCTCATACTACAGTCTCACAGAATGTGGAGACTGTTTTAGTCCCCACTATGAGACCCACCTCTGTGAGACTGTGTGATGGCAGCTGAAGATGGCTAAAGATTTTTTCGGCTGAACTGATCGATAAGTACCTTGTCATGTGTGTTACTATACAAAGTTTTATTTATATCAAAATCATTACGCTTCTGAATTTAATTTTTTGGAGAAAACAAACACACAAGAAATTTATACCTTTTTTATTTATGCAACTTTAACAAATTGCATTAAAAATCTACTCTAATAAATAGCACAAACACAAATGTATCACAAACAACTTCAAAATGGATTTCTAACAATAGTGGACATAATAACACTTTTTATATCACTAAGATTTTTTAAACATTTTTTGAAACAACAAAATGATTTGACATAAAAATATTTCATTACACACTGAAATATATTTTTTTTGAACGATGACAAACTTGGATGAGAAAATTTGATCTCAGAAATATATGGAGAAATGACCACATATAAAATGAAAAAAAGTAGAACTGATCAACTTAAATATATTTTGTTAGCAGATGGATTAGTTTTATATTTTATTGTCCATTTGACTCTTATTCGTTTTTTGAATATAGTAATATGAGAGATGTTTAATAGAGAATCATAGGCAGATATTTAAATAAGTTTATGCTGCACTGAAAAAAATGTGTTTGTGCAACGTATACGTGCTCCTTGGGACTACAGCCCAACATTTAAATACAGCACAATTTTTTTAAATGTTTGTTAGCGAGTTTTATTTTAAATGTATGAGAACATTATTCATTGTCTTGCCTTTATTGTAATTTCTTTTCGCTTAAGAATACTGCTAATCACTGACTTAATATCATTCAATAACCTGGACTTTTGCAATTTCTGCCTTTCTGGTTCTTGCTGATGAACTAGTACCTACCAGACATAACATGCTCTCATTTGGTTCTGTTGGCAGCACATAGGTCCGTTTTTTTGTGATAATTTTGAAAGAAGAGGTACAAGGTTAGAGCATTTGAAAATAGTCTAGGTACCTGCAGTAAGTCTAGCATATATAGAGATAATTGTTTGAATTCAATGATACTTCTCTGAATTAAATTCAAATCATAAAATGCGATAGTTTTGAGCATTACCAAATGCATCCAGGATTTTTTTTTGTTGTTGTTGTTTTAATGTCTTCTTTAAAATATCAAAATTTAAGCACCACACAATGAATTTCAGGATGAAATGCAGATTTTGAATAAAAATTTAATTTCAAATTTCTCAATTTTTAGAAATCAAAAATTAAAATGAAACATGATAAGAGAAAAATTTAAACAATAGAGAAAAAATATAAAACAATTAGTAGTATTGTAAAAATTAATATATTTGTTGTGTACGTATTCAGTGTAAATTTTATGTTAAACGATGCACACTCAATATCATATACGTGTAGTGTTACTTATACATACATTATACATAGAAAAAAGGGAGACTGACGCAAAATAAACCTACAAACGTTTTCAAAAAAGTTAATTTTTTGAGAAAATTCAATCTATTTAGGTATGACAATGGTATACCATATTATGTAACTAATCAAAGAATTTCCCATAAAAAATTGCACCTAAAGTTTGCATTCGAATAAAATTTCATGTTTATTAGAAAAAATAAATATTAAACGAAATAGTTTCAATAAAAAAACAATTCATAGAATTTCTCCATATATTTCTAACATCTTAGATACATATATGATCACGAAAAGTGTGTTTCTATAAGATTCATATACCATTCTGTATTAATATGATTTAGTATATTATTGTACAGTTAATGAAAAATTTTCACATAAAAATAAATCAGATTTAGAATAACGAACAATTAACAGAGACGATTGTGGTCCTACTGAAACAGAACAAGCTTCAAAACCGACACTGTGGAATATTTTAAAAATAATATATTACATGCAAAACACCGTATTAGTAATATTGATTTTTTATGGTACATGGTTGTACGATGCATATCTGGAATTTCGAAAACTAAGTTAACTATTAATTCATAGATGTGTAATAATCCTCTTAAAATAGTATTAACTCTAATAATGAACACAAATTGAATGAAAATATTAATCAAGTATTTAAAACTACCTATTTCCCTGTATATTCTAAAACAAACCTAATCAATTGAAAATAAGTATTCATATTTTAGATATTTCATTGAACAACCGTAATTTGCTTAGGAGCCACATGTTTACAACAAAATATCTTTTCTTTTAAATCAAATTTAAAACTTACGAAACTGAGCAAGAGAGTACTAAATTTTCAAATAATTCCTCATATTATCATTTAAATTCATTTTTATTTTTCTTGTCAATTCAAGCATATTCACGACGAATATTCGAAATTAACAAAGTCTTTTATTATTAAAAAAACAAGTTTGCTAGAAAAAAAGTTATAGTACTAGCTTATATATTATAATTGATATTTTACAAGTGTTTATTCAACTAGAGGGGGAAGGGATGTATATTCAATGACATACAGCGGATTTTAAAAAGTTTAAAGCTTTAAGTATTTTAAGGCATTTTGTTTTTTAATCAGTTTCTTTAGTCTACCTTAGCCTCACACCAGCAATATCTTACTTGTTCTAAAATTACTTTCATACTTACTTAAAATTCATATATATATAAAAAATTTAAATTTCTAGGTAAGAAATGAATATGTCAAATAACGCTCATAGCTTTACTTAGTAGCCATTTTGCCGATATAACTTAAGATTTTTCGATTTTTCTTGTATTTTTTAAAGAAAACTTTGTCTGAGGAAAGCTTATAGATATGCATCAAGACAAACTACATGTACCAGCATTCAAAAAATGAGGTAAACAGTTGTTTCATAAGAAAAAATGTGCACAGTAAAACATTAAAATTTTTAGACTTTTAAATTGACTTATACAGTTATATCTGGTGGTTAATCCTGTACATTTTGAAAAATGAACAGATTTTGCACATTCACCTCCGCGAGAAATATATTGTTTGAAAGAGAATAGATTTTAGCTTTTAAAATATATTGTGTGGTTTTATTTTTACTACTATAATATATTTATCTGTAGGAAAAGCTGTTGTGTCTTCTTAACACATGCACAATTGTTCTTGAGTATTTCAAAATTTGGGCTTATAAAACGAAATTATTTTACACTAATAACAATTTTACCATTTGAAAAACAATCAATAGTACTTTATGGATTACTGAATAACTCGATATAAAGAAAGCAACATCAAATTTTATAAACTATAAAAAGAAGCAATTGATTCGGTGTTTATCTAGGGCGCTTTTTAAAATTCGTTTTATTATTGTAAAGCAATGTTTCCCAACCTTTTAAACCTGTCTACCGGCGTAGGCAGAAAAAATATTTCTTGAACAAGCCAATTCTATCCTTTGAAGTAATGCTTAAAAAAATCACCCACCAATCCTTGTTGATACGTGGGCGCATGGCTGAAAATAATTCATTATTTCAAATGTGGATGTAGGGGAGAAGTGGGCTATTGTGGGCAATTTTTAAACTTGGAAAAAAGAGTACAAAATATCAGTTTTAAGACATCGAAGTATTTTTTCATTCAAAATTTTGAACTATTACCTTTACTTTGGTAAAATATAAAAGTATTTGACCCAATAGTTTTTTTAATACTATTTTTTCAAGTTATTTTTGTCTACACTAGCCCATGTCATGGGACTGGTGTGGACAAGCTAAAATACTAATTAGAAGATGTAATGCAACTCATAAAACATACGCAAAGCGATAAGGAAATAAGTTCTAACTATAGTACTTTCCTTAATAATTGTTGGATTTAAATGCTAACTATAATAATATAGATTTAAATCTTTAATTTAAAATAATGAATTAAAATATCTAAACTAGTAATTATAAACAAATCAAGAACTTAATTTTTCGAACAAAAAAAAAACCTCTGTTTTATAAATTGCTGCCAGACTATGAAGTGTACTGCCATGCAACTATACTTGTAAGTGTATATCAATGTTGCTTAAATTTACAAATAAATTTTGACTGATAACTACAAGAATTATTCAAGCTGTCCACACTAGCCCCTTTTCCCCGTACATTTTTTATGTTCTTTCTTAATGCATATGTTACTGTAAATGTCGATAATCGCGTAAGCATTCAAAGTTACTAATAATTATAAATGATCACAGATAACATCCGAGCAATTTGAGAAATGGCCGAGCATGTATCAAATTCACTGGTTAGTTTGTTATAAATGAACAAAAACCGCTGGGCCAGCCCACCGGTGAGGGAGTTAGGACACTCAAAAACCTTCTATCGGGTTATTGCCTTCACAACAGTGGATGGTCCCAGTGATGATTTCATTAATTTGTAAGCTGAAAAATTAAAAAAAAATGAATGAGCCCATCTTCAGCTGAGATGGGACCATTCTAAAATTCACTACAAGGAGAAGTGATCCCCAACAGTGAGATAACACACAGCAATTTTTTTGTTTCATTATTGTAAGTTAAAATTAGCAGTGATTATTTGCTAACCCGCTTTGCTGCGCTGAAAATATACACATTGTCACTGTTGAACAAAATTTTTGCTGCATTTATACTTAATTTTACCTAATTCTGGTATGCTAATTTCAATCTGAAGTCAGTTTTGATCCAAAAGCTACATATATCTTTTTTCAAAAACTTTATTTTAGTTTATTTTAGATTAGTTCATTTTTTGCATGAATATACAAGGTTATAAAGAAGAAATATGATTATATTTATACATTTAAAATGACGCGGACTTATGGCACAGGAAAAATCTCACTGTGTAAGAGCATACAAATAGGATACAGTCATGAAATAAACAAAAACTCAATATGACCTGAGTCAATGGCCTTATTCCGGCAAGAATTTGCGCTTATTGCTTTATTTACAGGCTATATAATTAAAATAATAAATTGCATAAAAACTGTGTCGACTGAAACTGATTGAAGATTTCAAATCAGCGATGCGGAAGGACATAAGATTTGTTAAAATATCTCGCACAACAGAAAACAAACAAAAGAAAATTGTTCCCTAGTGCACTCATTTATTATAATGCCCAAAGGCCCTATGGTTATGCATAATTTCCGGCAGCAAAATCTCGTGAATTTGCACCGGTCTACTGATCATTGGTCGGGAAACATTCTTTCAACTGATAAGCAAAAAGGTAAAGCTATAAATTTTTCTGCACAGTAAATGAAATACTAGAAATCGATTAATTTTACTAACTATTTATAAACTATTTTTCATGTAAAGAACAGTATTTTTTAACTGCGAAATTGAAAGCCATTAAAGTAAAAAGAAATATGTTTAACTAGTTAGTATAGTTCATTAAAATTATATGTTTATAAATATTTTTTAAAAATGTTTAACTAAGAACATTTTTTATGAACTTAATAATCTTATTGGAGAAAAATTCTATACTATGAATAAATAAAAAGAGTTTTGCCAGTTTTCTTACACATGTATGATCTGTAACTGTAAGATAGTTGACATTTCAAGAAATACAGTAGAACCCATTTATATGTTAAACAATTTACACAGCTTATAATTTCAATCGAATTTTCAAAGAATATTCACAAAACTGCAGAATTGAATGCTTTTTACATTGTATAACTGGACAAATTTTTATTAATCTTCGAAAGCATTTCTATAAAACTTATCTCTGTATATAAGTTGATTCATATTCTAATACCAGCGGAGTTCTACTGTACCATAATAAGTAAATTTATTCAAATTGAGTACGAAAGTAAAAGTACAGGGAAAAAATTATTCAATTTAGGGATAATTTGTTTCTTGTCAAAATAGCCACATTTAACCCTCTCGTCACCCTGAACCTCATATGAGGCTCCTACTTCAAATAGCAATATTTAGAGAGAAAACAATTGAAAGTAGTATTATTTTCTTTCAGTGATATCACTGAAAGAAAAGAATACTACTAGATTAATTCATGTGGAAAGTATATGAGGATCTTAACTAGATGCATAACTAGTCAATTTAGATCATTTTTTACAGTTTTCGCTTCATTGCTTGAGGAGAAAAATTAAGATAATATTTACGCTGCTTTTTTACCGTTTTTTTCTTTTCAAGGTAAGTATGGTTTTTTTCTTATTCCTCAACCTTTACCTAATATGTACATGCTTTTAAATTAATTTTATTATAATAAAATGCTTCGAAAATGCAGAAATTAATATTAGAAAAATCTAATATGAATCGACATTAGAAAAAAATAGTTTTGCATCATTTATAATAGTATTTCAGATGCATTCAATGCTACACAGATTTTTTTTCTCTGATTTTTCATAATTCGGTGTCGATAGGGTTAATGATAACATACTTTAGAACATATTAAGATAAAATTAAGTAGGCATTAGTACTATAAAATTTTGTGGACAAGAAGCTTTAAAATATATTTTCAAAAGTATATAAATATTTTTACATAAAGGGATAAGTTCAAATTCAAATCACTTATATTAAATGTAAAGCTATAATGATGCATTTTAAAAATGTGTTGAATGTTACAAAGTGTATTATTGCGTAGTATTTAATAACACGATAGCCAAAGTAGTTTTATATAAAATATAAGCTCATTTTACTTTAGAGTCTTCTTTAGTGATGTTAGTCGGTATCAAATATTTAAATTTATACAACTAACTCGTAGCAATAACTTTTTTAAACTTTGATCCTACAAATTTAGCCTATTCTACACATGAACAAAATTCAAATCTATTGCTTTCAGCATTTCTGTCATTTATATAGTATGAAAAATAGACACATATTTAGAATAAAGATTGTGTTCACAAACTTTATATTCTCAGTAAAATAGTGTCTCTTACATTTTGGACCTTTGTTGTCGTTGAAAGTGAAAATGTTCCAACAATTCAAAGCACACATTTAGTCCCGAAGATAAGATTTATTAAAGTGATCTCGTCCTAAAGAGATATGCATTTATCACTGTAGCTATATTATAGCTGCCGTGTCAAAGAGAGAATGCGAAAAGTTTGTTTTTATTCTCATTTCTATATTACTGGTACTTAAGTGACGGAAAATACCTACCAAAGAAAGGAGAAAATATTTCACAGAGAAAAATACACCCTATAAAGCTGACATTTTCCAATGCATGCTACTGTATAGATAATACGAAAAACATTGAACTTGGTTTCGATTTTTAAAATGTTGAATGCGTAATGTTAAAAAGAGCATGTAACTTTGTAAAAACTGTTAATATATGTTATATCTAATCGTTTTTTATGGGTATATGTTTTTTTAATGTTTTCCTTCCATGGGAAAAAATGTTCATCACATATAAAAAAAAATCCTGTCTTCCGTAATTTTTAGTATGGTGTGAAAATAGAAAAAAGAAAGAGTTTTTGCATTTTGGCCGCTTATTGATATACCAGCAAGAGAATTTATTTCACTGAATTTGATTTCACATGCCACACATACTTTTAGGCAGGCAAATAACAGTTGCGAGAGGAAATAATACTTCGATATAGGACGTTCTGATTATTGTCTCAACTTTTTCGATTGCAAATACTTCTCTAGTTTCCGAAAAATATAATGAAGTTCGTATATCTCCTAGTTTGTGCATGGAAAAATAGTTTAACTTTTAGCAATTTTTTATGTATGTGTGCACGGAACCATATGACAAACTACTGAAACTGGAAGCGTATAAAATATTAATCTTTATAAATAAATTAATAAACATCATGAAAATCCTTTTTTATGCGCGTCACTTTGTAATTTACTACGTCTATAGATCAAAGAAATATTTTCTGGCTACACATTAATCATCATCACAGCATTTCAGAGATTCGAACTTATACCTAAGACCTGCATTTAAACTTGATTCCTATTAAACACTTGAAACAATTTTAATTTCTAGTGAATACAAAAAATATCACAGTTATTCGAAGCATTATTTCCAATCGACATGGGCTGCAAATATATCAGCTGTTTCGTGCTCTATCTAATCAAATTTTATTACATTTCTTAATTATTTAATTTTAAAAACCAAACGCGTACCCCAAAATATAATGCATTTATATTAATTGCTATAAAATGGCGCTACATAAATTAAATGCAATTTTTCTTACATATACTTATCATATTAACATATGAACGTTATCAGCAAATAAAATTTTGAAACGTAAAAATCACTGTAGTGTAAAAAAATATTTTTTAAAAAGCAACAATTGCTATTTAACAATTCTTTCCTCCAAGAACGATTTTGCAAACGATCATAATCTTTCACAACTTTTAGCATCATGCATACATTTTGAGTTCTTCACATTTGTCACCTGATAATACTTGATACATTGTTAATCGCACAGTTTAAAAAGAGGATTTGTCTACTGTGTTTTAAGTTCTACTAATAGCAAAGTCGTTATCATCTCTTTTCCATTTTCCAAGCTACACCAAATCTTCCAAAGCCTATCCAATCTTTCTCATAGTGAAGGAATTGGATGGAGAAAGTTTCCCATTGTATTTTCCGGAGAAATTGGAAGCTAAGTTAACAGCGTCACAGGGTAAGATATAACGGATATTATATGTTTATCGGCTTCTGCTTCAGAAAATGAATTGTTTTACTACGCTAGAAAGCAAAAATAAGAGATGAGGGAAATAATGAAATTGTTTTCGCAGTACTATTTCCATAATTCACGTGACACATGGTTGTTTCAGTTTAGGGTTACAGTTGCTGTCTCCATCTATTCATCCTCTATGGTACTACTTTTAGGAAAAAGAATATAACAATATTCAGTAATGCGAAAATTTCCTAACGTTTATTCGCCAGAATATCAAACTGAATTTAAAACCTCAAAATAAGCATTTTCACATTCTTCAATTCGACACGGAAGCGATGATATCATTTGTCTTTTAACATCATTTTTTTATCTTAAATGACAATAACAGACAGCTGGCAACTACACGCTATAATATCAATCATGTTGTATCTTGAAAGAAAAATATTTTATGAACTAAAACAAATTGATATAAAATCTATGAATCCTTGTTCATGATATGTTTTCTACATTTTAGTAACTTCTCAAATACGCATACATTCTACAAATAATTCTACCCATATTAAAGTAAAAGGATAATTAATATTTATTTATAACTGAGATTAGGCCCGGACTGGCTCCTTTGAGGCCCCTCGGCTGGAGATTAAAAAGGGGACCCTTGCAAGGTAATTCAGAAGAAATACAATATTAGAATATCTAGTACTCGAAAATTAGACTTACGTGCCTAAATAGCGTATTTAACTATTTTAAAGCTTTTGGGGACCCTGGCCCTTCGTAGGTCCCTTTGAACAATGTGGTTTGGGGTCCTCTGCTACGCCACTGTGTAAAGGTGTACGGTTACTGGGAAATAAATAATCAAATTACTGTGATATATATCAAATTACTCTAATTATAAAATAGTATATCTAGTCTTGGATGCCCTTGGGCTGGGGGCTCTCGGCAATCGCCGACCATCTGATCGAGCCAGTCCGGGACTGATGGAATGGAATATTTTTCTAACTATCTTTGCAGTGTTTTATATCAAGGCATTCCAAAATGCCAACAGATGTTTTCAAAAATGAAAACACTGAAACCTACTTATATGCATGATAGCTCTCTAGTTGATAGTATTTGTATTAGTAGCAATATTTTTAATTGCCTTTGCTTTGAAGCGTCCCCTACATATGAGATATTTCCTGAACATCTCTTTATACCTTAATGAGTCTCAACTGTGTCATTTTAACACAATCGTTGTAGTATTTCAGTTCAATCGTTGTAGTATTCTACAAGATCAATATTACTCGGTTCATATGTACACTCAAATGTAATTGTCTCTGGATTATACTTAGAGGAGTGTTTCTGGAACAGAGCGTTCCAGTACATTAAGTATATCAGACAAATATTTATTAATCACTCACACTGGAACGTTATTGTCCCTTTGGATTTAGTGTTTAGGATAGCGTCGAGCATAATTCTCTTTGTTTGATTACTGCAACATTGTAGTTGATTCTGTTTGCTAGAACATGGTTGTTGTTTCTGCAAATTTTTTAATCATAAAAACACACTGCACAATAACATATACATTACTTTAAAAGTTACACTTTTTATACATACATACAAACATATTCACGTACTCATATAGTGATGAATACGAACATTAAGACCTAATTTTATTCGACATTAAGACATAATTTTATTTTCTTATATATTTCACTGATGATTTCGCTTTGGAATTTGGATCATTTTGGAACTAATTTTCTGCAAGTTAACACAGCAAAAGGAAAATTTACACTGGTGAATTTCCCAGGTGTAAGTGTATTGAATTTTTCTTGTCTATATATTTTCTTTCATTCTTTGTATATAAAAACTACCCATATTTTATTTGTTTGACTTACAGTATTTCACAACTTACAGTTAGACAAATCTTGTTATTAGAATAATGTATTGAAAAATGTCATGTTTTTGTGATGCTTTGATAAAAATTCGTAAACACCTCATAATATGTACAATTTACCTCTTAAATTCATTAGTTTTATCAAATACAGTTAGAGAAATCATTACAAAATATTATTACCCCACAGAATATTGCCGCTTTATAATGAACAAAAAAAACCCTTCCATTTTTAAAAAGAAAAAGTCATTAAATGTAAAACAAGATTCTAATTTTAACTCTACCAAAAAGAAGATGTAGGATTTTCAGAGATTTTTGCAAGAACTGCAGTTTTCAAAATGATTGACAATAGATTTCTTATTGAAAAAAAGCTTATTCTTTATAACTTTCCATCTTTATATTACTCGCAGTGTACACAGGAATCTCACAAATTTGTCACATTACAAGAACAATGTCACAATACAAGAAAAATACAATGAAATCTCCTTCTAAGAAAATTTTTGAGACTCTTGACTAATTAATTTGAAATAATATAAGTTATTCAAATTTGTGATTTTGAAAAAAATGCATATAAACGGAACTCGTGAAAATATAGCATATTTCTAAACTACAGAAAATGCTCAAGAAATTATCAATTTTTTTTATTACAATAAATAAATAAAAAAAGTGTAATGAAATTTTAAACTTATTTCTGTTCTCACTTCACTCTTTAAGGTGTTTCCAGTAAGTGGCATAGTGTTTAGGTGGTTGACTTCGGAACTATGTTTGGAACTGAGATGGGGTTTCATATGTTAATGATGTCCAGAAGTGTTTTCGAACATGAGAGGCAGATGATAGCACCAAATATTTATAGTTTCCACCGATGGCCACTCTGAGTTTTCTGTTGCATCAAAGGTTTGTCTTACTTTAGTCACTATTGTGACTATGCTGTGACGTCAAAAAAGAGTTACAACGTAATCGTTGTCAAAGCTGAGACTATAGAGACGGGCGTATATGGAAACCGTAGGGTGATCATATGAAAGCGCTTTAGTGACGGAGCCCGCATGAGGCCGTTTTAAGACTTCACATTACTGTGACAAAGGGTGGCAATCATGGTGCTATGAGCCCATGTTAAAGAGCAAGATTCCGTTTCTCTTTAAAATCAACATATGAGAAAAATTAACACATATTACCAAATTGAAAATGAAGATATCGTGATACATAGAGGTATTTATTGTTTGAAATTACGATAGAAATATCAATTGTAAAGTACGGTTTTGCTATATTGTAATATATTTTACCTTTATAATAATAACAGTTTGAAGTGTGTTTTATTCTACGTACATTTTATTTAATTAATTTATCCCCACTGAATCAATGCACTTTAACTTTTCAAAACGTATTAAGTGTCGCTAATGGGTATTATATTGTTTATTTCTTTTACCACTTTGCGATTAAAGTATAGAACGATCATGGTATTTCAAATACATTGTTACATTTGAGTGAATAATTGAAGTACCTGATGTAAAATTACGGACGAAAAGTTCTTATAAAGTGATCTTTGAAATTATTTATTGTTCACGTTAAGAAAACCTATTACAGCACATTTCAGTTGACTTATTTAGTTGCTTGTTAACTGAAATTTATTTCAAATTATATATAATGTTGAAAGAATTAATCATACCAAGTACATTAGGAGATAGAATTATTTCATTAAAATGAAATTCTAGTTCATTTCTTAACACGATGTGTTGTCATTATCATACCATCAAACTGTAAAATTTTTACGATCAGTCGAAAACAACTCAAGGTTTAGTATCTTTCTTTGTGAAATAACTGATATTATTTTCACGAAGAAATATTTAGGATGACCGAGCGACTTGAGAACGATGTATATTTAATGAAATAATATATTTAGCCAAAGTTACTCAATTGTCTGTATAACTGGTGTCGGAAATATAATCATCCTAAATGCAAAAACCTAGAGAGTTCGACGCAAATGCTTCCGTTTCAAAGATTCACGAGAACTTTAAAACATGCTGTAAAAATACATTCAACATTATTTCTAAAAACGTCTTTGTCCAATCTTGCTTATTTTAATGGTAGTTCGTTTAAAACAAATGTAGACTGAATAAGCATTACTCTTTTATTTAGATCCTTTAAAGTCTTCGACCCACTTGTGTTCACTTAAAGTACTCTTTAAAAGCTTGTGACCAAAATGCTTGGAACTTTGGGAGCCTCAGCTCCTCCAGATTTAAATTCATCTCCAAATTTTCTGTCTCTCGTGTCCCTTTTAAAAGCTGATTCCTCCGGTATACTTAATCTGGATCTTCGAATGCTGGAACTTGGACTGTGGCATGGGCTTTTCATGATGACTTCCGGCACAACTGTGGAACATATCACTGCAGCAATACTGTTGGCGAATCCAAGAGCTGGGCTTTCTTTACTGACCGGTAAGCTGAAATTGAAAAGAGAGATTTTGTAGAGCTTGCCCGTTACTATCCCATTTCAAGTTATTCTGCAAAAAGAGAACAACAAATAAACGCAATTAAACTAAAGATCATTTATTAGGTTGCTGAACAGCCTTGACTTGGATCACAACAACCACTCTTTTAGATATGGAATCGACAATGTTTTACTACACTTCCTTCTGTGTTTCATGGTGGCAACTTAAATTATTATATACTGAAGCTCTCCTTTTGTTGGTGATTTTCAGATATATTCTTTGAAATTATACTACATAAATTCTCAAGAGTATTTAAATCTGGCAAATTTCCAGGACATTTTTTTCTGGGCTTATTCTTGAAACGACGGTTAGATTTCTCAAACTTGCAATACTTTTGGCCAGTAGTGTATTATGACGTTTTTTATTGTTCCTAGTGACCTAATCTATAACTTGCGTACCGAATATATACGCGCACATACATGCACAGGGGAAGATCGCCTCAAATGATTCCCTTGAGGGAAAAACTTGGGTAAAATAGCATAAATGTTTAAATAAAACTTTGGCTCTTTGCTAGTATGTTTTACATTATATTTTGCATTATAAGCATATTTTAATAATATTTTAAACCTATATTGTGTAATGGAAAAAATAGAATTTTGAAAAAGGGTTCAAATGATCATTTTACCCTCACCCAAGGGCAAAATGTTCCTTCATTTGAAAATAACTGTGAATCGTTTTTTATCGGCAAAGTGGAAAAAATAAAAGTAATTATGACTATACGTGATGAAATAAAATAAATTTTAAAATAAAATAGTACACATAATTTATTTTACATAAGTTTAAAAATAAAACTGTACCACAAACAAATAAAAAAGTGTCTCTTTCTAGAAGTTCGTGATTCCGTTTTCTTTGGAACTGTTGGATAATATCATGTGGACTAAAATAGAAAGATTTGGAAGAGTTTAAAGGGTACCTTGATGATCAGGACACGGTACTAGATTTTCTTCATCCGATGAATCATTTTACCCTGCAAAATGGCTACCCATTTCAGGTCAGATTACTGGATGACAAGGAAAAAAATAGCAAACTTAACAAACGTTATGCCCATCTAAAAACATACTCCATTCAGTAAGCCAAAACATATTTCTGTACATGAAAAGCTGCAAATCTAAATGGATAGGGAAGTTAGTGCATGTCTTATAGCACATGTTATAAAACGCAATTTTTCATAAAATTCTATTTAGATGCGTAATACCAACGCCCCCTAGAGAGGAAGCCGCGGCGCATACTTGTGACGTCACACCGAGTAGGTAAAGCAAAGCGTTTCCATTGGGTTTCTCCTCTCTCCCGCGGCGCGGAATGGAAACACTTTGCTTTATCTACTCGGTGTGACGTCACAAGTTTTCCTCTATAGGGGGCGTTGGTAATACTGTGATCGCTTGAATACCGCCATTGCTTCTTCTTCACTTGGCGCAACTAGTTTATGTGTTACCGGGTAGACAGTGCTACCTGTATGTAAGGAAACATATCTGGATTGTTTTGCCCGCTAGGGTCATTTTAGGCCTCCTTCCCCTACAAAATAAAAATTTGGCAAAATAACTTAAATATAGTGGCATAAACTGTAATTGTTATTTATTTAAAATGGCCTCCCAAAAATTAGTATTTTCATTACTATTTACTGGTAGAAACTTACCACAACCCTCAAATTTAGTTTTTTTTATTTTTTTATTTATGTTTGAAGACTTTTAAAAACTTAGCTGGCTTAAAAATAGAAAAATAGTGCCATCCAGTTTTATGACAAGTTTTATGCAACCTGAAAGGACAGGTTATAGCTGATGGTGGTAAACGAGGGAAACAAGTTCTGTTACTGAGTTACCTAGGAAATGAGAGGTGGTTGTTAAATTTACAGTTCATTTACAGTGGTACCCCTATAACACGGTAGATACATTCCGTGTTATATGAATCCGTGTAGTACGAGTCACAAACCCATGATAATTATCCAAAGTTCTGACAGGCGACACATAAACATGTGTCTCCTTCTTTCACCGTGTTATAGGAATCCGTGTTGTACGAGTCACAAACTATGAACAATATCAAAAGTGTTTATAGACAATACAGAAACGTCTGTCTCATTCTTTCACCGCGTTGTCAGGGTCTTTTTTATGTGTTATAGGAAGAAGATCGTAATTTTTCTCTCTCTCCACCGTGTTATATGAATACCTCTTACATTGGGGTTATTGGGGGGAGGGAAGTATACTGTACTCATAATAAATAAAAATTGAAAAATAATTAAGTAAAGATATATATATGTATTAAAAAGAGTGCGTTCCTGTGGTTTGGTGCGGCGTGGATGGGCAGAGCAGGAAAGGCAGCGCGACTGGGTGAGGACTCTCGCTTAAACCCCCCCCCCCGGTCGGCTGCGCTGGTGGTCGGAAGAAATGAGTCGTAGTCTAATTGCGATTACATCATTTTATTGATGATTCGATGCAACTTTTCTTGGCAGTTGCGTCACGCGGAAGCTTCCCTCCTGGGCTGATGCAGCCCCTTTTATTAACTTTTCAGGTCGTGTCACATGATCCAATGTACTTGCAAGGGACTGTGTAGTAATTGCGGTTTTTGAAAGCAGATTCCTTTGTTCGAACTGAATTAAAAACTGCGTAGTTCTAGAAATGTGGGATTTAAGCGGACTTTTGATTTAATGTGTAATATTATATATATATATATATAAAATTATTAGCTATGCGAAAATAAATGGCATATAAAGTCAAATCAAACATCCATAATTAATTATTTAGAAGATATCCTATTTGTAACGCGCAATTGCAGCTATGACAAACAGAATAGAATATAACTAACAAGTAAAACACAAAACATACTACAAATAAGACATATCTCGCAAAAAAAAAAAAAAAAAAAAAAAAAAAAACAGCTATTAGCAGGAATTAGAAACGAAAATTTGAATCCAAACAAAGTGCAAGAATTATTGTGATAATATAATGGAACGGAAATTATAACCACTGTCACCATCTTCAGGGACCACAAACAGTGGATTATAATTTACAGCAAACCAAATAGTAGGGTTTCGGTTGTGTGGCATATCAGAAGAGATATTAACTCCACACATCTGGGCCCTACCCTACTATATAAAGGAAAGAAGAAATCAAAAAGATAACAAAAATTAGAAATAGGAATATAATTTTACATACCAGACCTTGAGCACATGTACATTTCATTTGAACAAATGATATGTGTTGCCAATGTTAAGAATTGTAAAAAGTGAAAAATGGTGTTGCCACTAAATAAAAGTGTAAAAGTGGAAAGAAGAAAGTATAGGAGTTGCCAAATACTAAAAGGTAATATTATTAAATTTTAAGAATATCCAGGTATATTAATATAATAAATATATATTGAATAATAATAAATTAAAATGATTGAATAAAATAAATAGTATAGCAAAATTAAATATAACATATTGTTTAAAAAATATAAGTTATTGTATGACAGAAGATTAATCTAGTAAATAAGAAAAAAATAAAAAATAATGTTTAGGACAGAATAATCACAATATAGGAACCCCGTTTTTTTTTTTTTTTTTTTTTTCCAGATATATATATGCATGCATATACACATCCAAACTGTTTTTAAACATATTACTTTAAAAAAAAAAAAAAAAAAAAAGTAATATGTTTAAAAACAGTTTGGATGTGTATATGCATGCATATATATATCTGGGAAAAAATGTCATGTTTTTGTGATGCTTTGATAAAAATTCGTAAACACCTCATAATATGTATAATTTACCTCTTAAATTCATTAGTTTTATCAAATACAGTTAGAGAAATCATTAGAAAATATTATTACCCCACAGAATATTGCCGCTTTATAATGAACAAAAAAACCCTTCCATTTTTAAAAAGAAAAAGTCATTAAATGCAAAACAAGATTCTAATTTTAACTCTACCAAAAAGAAGATGTAGGATTTTCAGAGATTTTTGCAAGAACTGCAGTTTTCAAAATGATTGACAATAGATTTCTTATTGAAAAAAATCTTTTTTTTTTATAACTTTCCATCTTTATATTACTCGCAGTGTACACAGGAATCTCACACATTTGACACATTACAAGAACAATTGTCACAATACACGAAAAATACAATGAAATCTCCTTCTAAGAAAATTTTTGAGACTCTTGACTAATTAATTTGAAATAATATAAGTTATTCAAATTTGTGATTTTGAAAAAAATGCATATAAACGGAACTCGTGAAAATATAGCATATTTCTAAACTACAGAAAATGCTCAAGAAATTATCAGTTTTTTTATTACAATAAATAAATAAAAAAAGTGTGATGAAATTTTAAACTTATTTCTGTTCTCACTTCACTCTTTAAGGTGTTTCCAGTAAGTGACATAGTGTTTAGGTGGTTGACTTCGAAACTATGTTTGGAACTGAGATGGGGTTTCATATGTTAATGATGTCCAGAAGTGTTTCCGAACATGAGAGGCAGATGATAGCACCAAATATTTATAGTTTCCACCGATGGCCACTCTGACTTTTCTGTTGCATCAAAGGTTTGTCTTACTTTAGTCACTATTGTGACTATGCTGTGACGTCAAAAAAGAGTTACAACGTAATCGTTGTCAAAGCTGAGACTATAGAGACGGGCGTATAAGGAAACCGTAGGGTGATCATATGAAAGCGCTTTAGTGACGGAGCCCGCATGAGGCCATATTAAGACTTCACATTACGGTGTCAAAGGGTGGCAATCATGGTGCTATGAGCCCATGTTAAAGAGCAAGATTCCGTTTCTCTTTAAAATCAACATATGAGAAAAATTAACACATATTACCAAATTGAAAATGAAGATATCGTGATACATAGAGGTATTTATTGATTGAAATTACGATAGAAATATCAATTGTAAAGTACGGTTTTGTTATATTGTAACACTCTTAGCGGAAGCTTCCCTCCTGGGCTGATGCGGCCCCTTTTATTAACTTTTCAGGTCGTGTCACATGATCCAATGTACTTGCAAGGGACTGTGTAGTAATTGCGGTTTTTGAAAGCAGATTCCTTTGTTCGAACTGAATTAAAAACTGCGTAGTTCTAGAAATGTGGGATTTAAGCGGACTTTTGATTTAATGTGTAATATTATATATATATATATATATATATATATATATATATATATATAAAATTATTAGCTATGCGAAAATAAATGGCATATAAAGTCAAATCAAACATCCATAATTAATTATTTAGAAGATATCCTATTTGTAACGCGCAATTGCAGCTATGACAAACAGAATAGAATATAACTAACAAGTAAAACACAAAACATACTACAAATAAGACATATCTCGCAAAAAAAAAAAAAACAGCTATTAGCAGGAATTAGAAACCAAAATTTGAATCCAAACAAAGTGCAAGAATTATTGTGATAATATAATGGAACGGAAATTATAACCACTGTCACCATCTTCAGGGACCACAAACAGTGGATTATAATTTACAGCAAACCAAATAGTAGGGTTTCGGTTGTGTGGCATATCAGAAGAGATATTAACTCCACACATCTGGGCCCTACCCTACTATATAAAGGAAAGAAGAAATCAAAAAGATAACAAAAATTAGAAATAGGAATATAATTTTACATACCAGACCTTGAGCACATGTACATTTCATTTGAACAAATGATATGTGTTGCCAATGTTAAGAATTGTAAAAAGTGAAAAATGGTGTTGCCACTAAATAAAAGTGTAAAAGTGGAAAGAAGAAAGTATAGGAGTTGCCAAATACTAAAAGGTAATATTATTAAATTTTAAGAATATCCAGGTATATTAATATAATAAATATATATTGAATAATAATAAATTAAAATGATTGAATAAAATAAATAGTATAGCAAAATTAAATATAACATATTGTTTAAAAAATATAAGTTATTGTATGACAGAAGATTAATCTAGTAAATAAGAAAAAAAAAAAATAAAAAATAATGTTTAGGACAGAATAATCACAATATAGGAACCCCGTTTTTTTTTTTTTTTTTTTTTTTTTTTTTCCCAGATATATATATGCATGCATATACACATCCAAACTGTTTTTAAACATATTACTTAAAAAAAAAAAAAAAAAAAAAAAAGTAATATGTTTAAAAACAGTTTGGATGTGTATATGCATGCATATATATATCTGGGAAAAAAAAAAAAAAAAAAAAAAAACGGGGTTCCTATATTGTGATTATTCTGTCCTAAACATTATTTTTTATATATATATATGTACATATGTATATATATATATGTACATATGTATATATATATATATATACATATATATATATATATATATATATATATATATATATATATATATATGTATATATATATATATATACATATGTACATATATATATATATATATATATATATATATATGTATATATATATATATATATATATACATATGTATATATATATATATATACATATGTATATATATATATATATATATATATATATATACATTATGAAGTTACTTAAATAGCTAAACCTTAAATAGCTTCACTAAAAGAAAGTAAAGTATACTGCTGGTTGATTATTACCTGGGCCGTTGAACCTGAAGCTTATCCTTCGTGTTGGCGGTGTATGAAGACCAAGTAGATGTCCTGGTCCTTAGGCACTGCTGAGCTTTCCATTTGACCCACTCCTGAATAGAACTGTGCAGAGTAGGTACTCTACCCAGGAGTAAGACAATCGCACCATCCAGGTTCTGCAATGAATTAGCACTATTAATATTTAAACAAACAAACAAAAAAAAGGCAAAAACGGCATCCAATTTCCTTGACGCTGAAACCAGAATTAGGGATAAAAGAAAAACCGCAAGAAACAGTGCCCCATCTCACAACCTCGTTCTCCTGGAAGACGAGACTGCAAATTTTTGCTCAAGATCTTCATGCCGAACGAGAAATGAGATAGGGGAAGAGGTACGGAATAATCTTAGCCTTGCTTCATTCAACTTGGGCACATTTTCGGCCTTCTAAACAACTCTGAGCACCCTTCCACACGAAAGCAGGTTAGGGGACAAAGAACATTAAAATTGAATACTGTCAATTATTAATCTTTTACTCTTAAATCATACGTAAAGTTGTTTAACCTAAAGTTTTGTATCTACATTAGTACTAGAAAAAAATAATATATTTGTGAAATAAACACTAATCAATATTTTTTCAAAATATACCATGTGCATTAAAAAACTAATAAAAAGCTGTATTTTTATACACCTGTAATACATGTATAAACATGACTGTGCATTAAATTTTCAAACAACAGTTATTTGAGTGAGAGATATTGGAATTTAAATTTAAAAACAAAATGAAAAACAGCTACATGTCACGTCCATTTACTTATTTCTTATTTTTTTTTTAAATCTCACTCCTGTCACACATAAAAATGAATGCACAGTTATGCTCATACATTTATCGCGAGTGTATGTTAAAAATTACAGCTTTTTACTTTCCGAACATGTACCATGTAAGGAAAGTATTGCAATCATGAAAAAATTCGAATTCGAGATTTTGGTATATTTACACGTTTTGGGGTCTTCTGAATTCATTTATGCTATTTTTACGAGATGTATGTATGTGTGTGTGTGTGTGTGTGTGTGTGTGTGTGTGTGTTTGTGTGTATGTGAGTGAACACGATAGCTCCTGAACGGGGCATTCGATTGAGCTCAAATTGGGTATATATGTTATAAACCACCGTCGCAAGACCGGTATTGATTTGGGTGTGTATAGGACTTATAGTTTTTCTACAGGGCTACGACAAAAAAATTCTTTTACATTATGGCATATGGGGAGAAATTCTGGAAAGTGAGCTAGCGTTTAAACAGTATATTCGATTGAGCTCAAATTGGGTATACATGTTAGAAACCACTATCATAAGGCCGATATTGATTTTGATGTGTATAGGACTTAAAGTTTTTCTACAGGGCTATGACCAAGATTTCTTTTACATTATGGCCTATGGGAGGAAATTCTTGAAAGTACGCTAGCGTTTAAACGGCACATTCGATTGAGCTCAAATTGGGTATACATGTTATAAACCACCATCGTAAGAACGGTACCGATTTGGATGTGTATAGGACTTATAGTTTTTTCTACAGGGCTACGATAAAGATTTCTTTTACATTATGGCCTATGGGAGGAAATTCTTGAAGGTGCGCTATCATTTAAACGGTACAGTCTATTGAGCTCCAATTGGGTATATCTGTTATAAATCACCATCGTAAGACCAGTATTGATTTTGTTGTGTATGGGACTTACAGATTTTCTACAGGGCTACGACAAAGATTTCTTTTACATTATGGCATATGGGGAGAAATTATTGAAAGTGCGCTAGCGTTTAAACGACGCATTCGATTGAGCTTCAGTTTGGTATATATGTTTGAATTATTCATTGATTAAAACTTATTTAAATGCTTGGTAATGATCTTAATCGTAAGTGTTCGGAAAGTCGAGTGGAGTCACTCCAGATTTTTATTAATTTAGCATGCGCTTGAGATAGTTTAAACAAAAATTAGAATGCGCATTTTTTAAATATATTATTTTCTTTTTTAAAAATCATTTCTTTTTAGATTTTTAATTTCAAATAGATGCAATTTTTTGTGATATAAAACTGTAAGTATGAACATATCCAAATATGCAAAACTGAAAATTTTGAATTTCACAATTTTGAAGAGGATATAAAATTCTTTGAACACAAAAAAATCAAGATCGACTACTTCCGTTCAACACATTGCGTTACGTCATTAATTTATGGTATAAATTCAAAGACAAAATACTCGGTTTTTGTTAGCGTCAGATATTCGAATTTAATAACAACATTAACTTGAATCGTACATTTTTGAAAATACATTTATCTGATGAGTAAAAGTAAATAATATTGTACAAAACATGCAGAACAGTGATATAAAATTATACACACATTTAAAGTTCGACATTATTGATGTGGGAATGACAGATTCCGCCTAATAAAGTCCACCCACAATTTAATGTGATGTACCTTAAGCCTCTATGATCCCCCACAGTAGGGGAGGGGGACGAGTATGAAAGCACAAAATTTGTAGTTTAACAGCTTATGAAAAACACCCACAGATTGGAGTCTATCGAAAGAAGATGACTTCTGATAATTTATTGGATGGATTTTCTTCACATTTCCCTCCTTTTTTAGCACACAACTCTTTGCTTAAAATATTTGTAACACCAACACTTTATTGTTTCTTGAAGCATGGATAAATTTATAAAGCTCTTATGTCTCGTGGCATAGTAGTATTCCTAAAAAAATCAAACTGAATCAGAAACCAAAAGCTAGGTCTAGAAAAAAAAAGTATTTCTACTTACAAGGTGATTTAGAACTCGCCAGTTGTAACTTTTAGTAAAATATTTTAAAGGGTGATAGAATAGCTCATGTGAAGCGCAAATCATCATAGACAGAGTTAGGAAAAAACTAGAATTCGACTAACAACTAACAACTAGAACTAATTAAGTTAGTTGACAGGTGAATGACTACTAAAATTAATAGTTGTTAGTTTTAAGATTCGACTAACTCTTCTCAACTAAATTAGTTTTAGTTTAACATAAAACTAAAATTATTTTAGTTGACCCAAGTTAATTGTACATTGAACTAACAACTACTTTAGTTGAACATTTAGTTGCGTTCAATTAAAACTAATTTAGTTTTTAAGTTGAATGTTTAGTTGAACTAATACTTTAGTTAATGATGCCTAACTCTGATCATAAAGCCTCTAATCTATCTATAACTGTTTTCCTACTATAACGGATAGAATGGAAAAATTCAAAAACTTAGTGAATCGCTCATTTCTGAAGTTTATAAACACACTAAACAAAAAGTAATCCCATACTTAGAGCAGAAAAAATCCTATAAAACGCCATCAATTGTATTATAATCTGTAGATTTGATGGCGAGCCACTTCTTCTAGAAACTAGAAACTCAGTGATCTATAGCGAAGAAAAATTTAAATTTATTCTCAACAAGGCAATCGATATAGCTTAGTGTAAACATTTTCGAAAGCTATCCGAAAGGGCCGGTTTTTAGTTGATTGTATCTTGAATGTTATTTAAGGAATTAACGTTTAAAAATGTTGGCAAATATTTTATTTTGCTTTTTTCCACTGTTCCATTGTTAGCAACTTGCCATCAAATCTAGATACGGTAACGCAATCGATGTCATTTTGTAGTATTTTTTTCTGTTCTTTCTCTTCTTGTCTAGCCTGTTTAGAAATTTTCAGAAATGAAGGATTGAGTAAATTTTTTGAACTTTTTCATTCTATTCGTGATAGTGGGGTAAACAGTTGGCCGTAGACCAGGGATTGCATGTTGATGTATGCTATACGTGAGCTTTTCTATCACCCCCTAAAATATTTTACAAAAATTCTGAATCACCCAGTATATATTGAAACAGTCAATCTAACAGTATATTCAATCCAACAGTATATTCGATTGAGCTCAAATTGGGTATACATGTTATAAACCACTATCATAAGGCCGATATTGATTTTGTTGTGTATAGGACTTATAGTTTTTCTACAGGGCTACGACAAAGATTTCTTTTACATTATGGCCTATGGGGAGAAATTCTTGAAAGTGCGCTAGCGTTTAAACGGCGCATTCGATGGAGCTTCCATTTGGTATATATGTTTGAATGATTCATCGATTAAAATTGATTTAAATTCTTGGTAATGATCTTAATCGTAAGTGTTCGGAAAGTCGAGTGGAGTCACTCCAGATTTTTTTTTGTATTTCTGTCTTGATATTTCTTCCATCGTTACATAGTAATCAATGAGTACGTCCATATTTTTTTTTCAGACAGAGAGATAATGTATTTTCATACACATAGCTGTGGTCTAAAATCTAAATTGGCTCTTTATTAGCATATTTGAAATGGAATTATTGGAAAGGAATTTACATCCTTAATATGCATATATATTTGTATATTCTACAGGGTGATGATTTTAATAAGTGTCCGTTGGTTTTTCTTATTAATCTTAAATCGTACGGATGTGCCAATTGTAATATTACTGTAATATAACTGTTTGAACCTCCTTTAAGTGTGGCGAGATAATTTCCAACACTGTTGGACTTTTACAACATTATTTGTGGGTGGAACAGAAGTGGAGATGCACACGCTTATTTACTCCTGTGATAATTTTATTCATGAAAGCATAACTACATTAAAATTTCGATGAAGTCATGGCGGGCGTTTTGTGTAAGGATATAACCGGCCACCACTCGTAGGTGTTGTTGTCTGGCCGGAGCTTTACGGCAGTCCTAGGCAGGGCCAGTAGCGGATTCAAGGGAGGGGCTAGGGGGCTTCAGCCCCCCCCCCAAAAGAGATTGTTAAAAGGTGACATTCTGCACTTTGAGTATCTAAAATGATCTTTTTTATCACTTAGCCCCTCCCAAAAGTTTTTAGATTGGTTTAGACTAAAATTTTGCAGTATTGTACATTTTGTTTGGGTGAAATAAGCATTTCTCAAAATTTAGCCCCTCCCAAAAGAGACTTTCTGGATCCGCCACTGGGCAGGGCTATGGGGCATCCCAGATCGTCGAGATTGTGGCTGTCGAAGTATTAAATAAATATTCCTGCTTAGAACATATTTTTATTTTAACAGATTTCTGCACAGATTTATGTGGCAACAGCGGTCACAAAAAACCCGCTCTCTCGGCAGTGTTACGTACTTTTCCCTTTACTGAAATTGAAAAATAAAATAACAGGAAATAACGGCAATCATTAAAAGTGTATACGAAAATTAAAATAAACTCAGATCGGGCTTCGTAGAAGCACTTATTTTTTTATGCCCGAAATGAGTTCGGGCACACCAATCACTGCACATTTAAGTTGCTGGACCTGGATTCGGGCAGCTAGGTGTCAGTTCTGTATCCTAGGACTCGATATCCTAGGTGCCAGTTCGGGCTTCGTAGACGCACCTATTTTTTATGCCCGAAATGACTTCAGGCACCCCAATCACCACATTTAAGTTGCTGGACCTGGATTCGGGCAGCTAGGTGTCAGTTCTGTATCCTAGGACTCTGTATCCTAGGTGCCAGTTCGGGCTTCGTAGACGCACCTATTTTTTATGCCTGAAATGACTTCAGGCACCCCAATCACTGCACATTTAAGTTGCTGGACCTGGATTCGGCCAGCTAGGCGTCAGTTCGGTATCCTAGGATTCGGTATCCTGGATTCGGTATCCTAGGTGTCAGTTCGGGCTTCGTAAAAGCACCTATTTTTTATGCCCGAAATGAGTTCGGGCACTCCAAATACTGCACATTTAAGTTGCTGGACCTGGATTCGGGCAGCTAGGTGTCAGTTCTGTATCCTAGGATTCGGTATCCTGGATTCGGTATCCCAGGTGTCAGTTCGGGCTTCGTAGACGCACCTATTTTTATGCCCGAAATGAGTTCGGGCACTCCAAGTACTGCACATTTAAGTTGCTGGACCTATATTCGGGGGGCTCTGGCGAAGGGATTAAAGTAAATGTGAAGTAGCTAAGCAGCGCTAACCTGTATCATGTGTGCAACATCCTTCTGGTTGCTCTCCCGAACGTTTTGGCCATTTATCTCCAAAATCTGATCTCCTTGGGATATTCTCCTGCCGTGTCTGGCAGCGATGCTTCCCGGCTGCTGCAACAAAAGACAGTGCTGAATGAAAGAGCAAAAACGCATGAGAAATAGCGCGGTGGGGGTTTAAACAGTTACTTCTGGAGAGTATACGGGGCGAGTCTGAAAAAAAAAATGGGCAAAACTTCATGGGGTGATAGAGCGCACCAACACGAGCAAATTTCGTCTTAGAAAGTATGGGTCGAAACGGCGAGCCGCTAGGTGGCGCTGAACATGGAAATTTGAAAGTCGAAAGGTGGCGCTATACATCGTATGAAAGGGTCGGTCTTCGCAGCCAAAGGCAAAATCGCCGTTGTTGCTAGCGATATTCGGGAAATGCCTGCTATCTTCGACAATATGCGTCAGTCCCTATCCCGTAGGTGTTAATCCTGCATTACAGCTGGCGGACGTTCTTTTGAGCAATTTATTTTAGCATGTACGTCAATTGCATTACTGTTAATGCAGTTTTTTTGAAGTATCTCCTCTCATTCATGTGTTAGTTCTTCAAATGTGTCAGCGGAACACTGTCTTCAATCTTCTCATCTCTTGTGTTCCGACCAATCTTTTTACACCATTTACCACGTCACCTAACGGCTTGCCCTTTGCGTTTCGATAATACTCTCTAAGATGAAATTTGCTCGTATAGATGCGTTCTATCAACTAATGAAGTTTTGGCCATTTTTTTCCAGATTCCCCTTGTATAAGCAATGCATTATCAATATTCATACTGCGAAACCACCAAAAATCTTTGGGAGATATTTTTTTTAGCTTAGTGCCTTCATGAGCCATGAATAGCCTGGAAATGACTTGGGAGAAATGCCATTCAAAATGATAAAAGAAGTAAATATCCACTCTTACTTTTGTAAAATGAATCTTTTAACCCTTTGAGGCACAACCCTTTCCCAATGCTGAAAAAAGGCCAGGCGTTGCCATTGCTCGCCATGACTACCAGCAAGATGGCGGACGATCGAAACGTTCATCGCGTGCCACAGATCGAGAGACTCTTTTTTCGATGACAGCTGGCTGTGCCGGGCACAGCCAGCTGCGTCAAAAAAAGGGTCTCTAGATCTGTGGCAGGCGATGAACGTTTCGATCGTCCGCCATTTTGCTGGTCGTTAAGTCGAGCGATGGCAACGGCTGCCCTTTTTTCAGCATGGGGATATCTATCCAGCTGTTCTCGCGGACTTCCATCTTTCGGCAGATGTCAGTGCTGTTAAAAATAATGACGTGCTAAATAGAAAAGGATTCTCGTGGAGCTCTGTCACCCGAAACTATTTTTATAGAAGTCCAATCTATTCTTCGTGACTGGCAACAGTCAAAACATCAGAGTTTGGCGTTTCCGGAGCGGACACACTGCGCTTTAAAGGGTTAAGAGCGTGACAAGAAATGAAATCTATATGTACAGCTGCGGAAAAAAAAGACCCACTTGGTCTTTATTTGGCCATTATTCGTCGGACTGCAAAGTTATATATACCATTCATTTGCAAATAACGTATACTTTAATTTTCTAGTAATTTATTTTGCATAAGGGGTCGTCTTCCTATTTAATTCTGCAGCAACTTCGTTTTTTTCAATGACAATGTACTATTTTGACTTTATTAAACGAAAGAAAACCTTCAAATTACCCTAAATAGAAATTTTCACCCATTTTCTACAATAATTTCTGGAGATATGGAGAATTATTTTTTGCGTGTTTTTAAGGGATATTGTACAAATTGAAAAGCGCTATTTGTAGGTTCCGAACTTTTCGCCTTTCATTCATTTCGCTCGCGAGAGTTAAAAGAAATAAATTTTATTTTCAAGGAAAATATTCTTACATCTCTCTTAAAGTTTTTTGTAGGGTAGAATGTAGAATGTTTAGTCAGAGGTCCAAAGACCCGTGAGTTCATAACTTCCTTGGTTCGTGCACATGATTTAAAGGGAAAATGCAAAACGACTGCTCACGATTTTGAAAACCTTTCCAATTTGGAAATTGTTATTGAGTATTTTTCTTGAAGCTTCTCTTGGACAGGTGAAATGTTGCCAGGAGTGAAAGGCTGTTCTCTGCTCTTTGATCTTCTGACTATTAGCACGAATGTTACTCAGATATATGTATGTCACTAAAGATATATGTATGTAATGTATAAAAAGGTAATTTGGGTTTTACTAGTTTGGGTATTGGTCAAGCGGGTACTTTCACTGTAAGTTTTGCTTTCCTGTCATACTAGCCACGCGCGCTCTGGAGCTATGTTTTATTTATTTTGTTATTTGCCAGACATCAGGCCGTCGATTCTGAGTTCTTTAGATGTACACGTATCCTCACGCCCTTGTAGCACCGGATGCCGGTCATGTTGGTAAATGTGTGTGGTTCGATCAGAGATAAGAGAGAGGAGGAGTTGTGTCTTCGCAGACCACGTGGTGTGGTAAGCGTAAATACTCCCGCACATCGAAATTCGGGGGACTTCTGCCACTGGAACGGCTTAATGAGTCCACGCTGATTCTTGTACCCGTCTCCCCTCCCCTCTTCTCATTCTAAATTGTAACTTAAATGTAATGTTCAATAAACCATATTACCTGCCTTAACTCTGAAACTTTACTTGAAATATCTGACGTCTCATATATATATATAGTGATATATCTGCATTTTTTTTTCCCATTAGTATAGTATTTTCATTAAGGTAAGATTTTGTAAATTTACTGCAGAAATATTATTAATGCTGCTAAATAAAAATTCTGAATGCAATTATTAAATGCTTCTCCGTTCAGGTAAAAATTTAGAAAAAAATTTCAGCATGTCGTTAGATGGTAAAGAAAATACACAAACTATTGCCACTATGTCCCTGCAAAAAAGTGATGAGTTTATTGCCCCCTTTAATTTTGAAGATAATATGAGTTTTGAAAGTTGGATAGCATATTACGAACAGTGTTGCTTACAACAAAATAAAGATGAAGACTGGAAATTTCAAAATGTAGGAAAATTTCTTAAGGGGTCTGCCTTAACAACATACATAAATAAAACATAGCTCCAGAGCGCGCGTGGCAAGTATGACAGGAAAGTAAAACTTACAGTGAAAGTACCCGCTTGAACAATACCCAAACTAGTAAAACCCAAATTACCTTTTTATACATTACATGTATATATATATATATATATATATATATATATATATATATATATATATATATATATATATATATATAATGACTATTTAAATTTAAGAATTTCAGTTTGAATTCGTATGATTGAGATATATGTTAGGAATAATGGTGACAAAAACGGAATATCTTGAAGGCACAAAATAATGGATTTTCATTTATGTAACTTATTCTTTATCAAATATCAGGAACATTTCACAGAACTACAAGCTTTTAATAACGTAGTTTTTCTTCTAAGATTTTTCATCTTATAATAAAATCTTCATTATTACAATTCAGTATAACTTTGGATTCACAGAAACTGCTCCGTCAGAAAAAACAAAAATAAAAACTAGAACTTTTTTTTATAAAAATTCTTAGATTACAACCAATACTTTTGAAAGAATTTGCAGTCGTGCAAAATTGAAGAAAAATTTATAAGAACGCGAATTTAAATTTTAGGGAGGTAATATTACTTACCACATAAGTTACGAAAACTCCCCTGCCATTTCTGAAAAGGAAAAAATAACTAAGTAAATAAAATTAAATTAATGTTGCTTTTTTAAAAATAACTTAGTTTGTGAGAAGCATGATAATTGATTTCTTTATTTAAAAGTAGAATTATATTCGTTTTTCTGAAATGGATTTTGAGATGAAGCGAAAAATATTATTGAGTACGCGATGATATTTGACGATATGATAATGCACCACGACACAAGGCCAAATGGGATGAAATTAAATTGTTTTGTTCTAAGATTGTACTTGGAATATGTAAACTCGTTTGAACATTTTGATTAGATTTAAAAATAGGAAGGGGGATATGATAAATATTTGCTCTTGAACAGTTGCTCACTTTTAATCTAACTTGGGTAGCAGTAGCGGATTGTACTTAAAATAGATGCTGTTGCTTCCAGTTTTGTCTCCTTTTACATTTATGAATCGTGCTCCCTCTCATAAAATATTCTTCTCATAAAATATCCTTTTTATTTATGGAAATATAAATTGTTGAATTTGAAGCTTAAACTTACATTTAAAATATAAGTTATTATTCTTTATCAAGAATTTAAAAAAAAATTCTGTAAAATACAGAAACCAAAATAAAATATTATTGATTAAATAACACTACTGAGAAAATATGATAATCGTGGCTGATTCTATGATTCTAATACATTCAATTATCCCTGTTAGTTTTTAAGCTTGAAACATTTTGTGTCAAAAGGAAACACTCTTCAAAAATCTCACAAAGGGAACGGAACTGCGAAAAACACAGCTCTATCTCAACCTATACCTGCATCCGTGTATAGGTAGGAAAGCGCGCACATACAGCAACCAAAAATTATATTCAAAAATTAACACAATGTCTTAAAAGCTCTGAATAAGAAACTAAAATATTTTTTTCCCTCCAAAAAATATTCTACAGCACGACCACCATATACACCAGTTTCACAGAGGATATCAACTAAACGTCGCCATGATTACAAATTATTGCAATGGATAAAATTACAATTCTTTTTTTTTTCACTAGGTTATTATTGGATACATGCTCTAAAATATTATTCAAAAATGTTTAATAAGGCATTTTACATTGCTTAGTTTTTTAGATCAGTTTATTAATCTTCAAGGTAATACGGCAGTGCAATTGAAATGCCTAGATAGACGCTCCTACATTTGGTCACTATCTGGCTACTTAATTTTTTAAAAAAAATTTTAATTACTTCTTGTTTTTTTTGAGAAAACTAAAATTTGTGACTCCGTACAAAATCATGAAGTGCATTTCTTTGATTAAAATAATAATTTGATAAATAATAAAAGCCTAGGAAATATAAAATCCTACAGTACTTTTAGGTGGGGAACCCATATACAACTACTTTGGATGAAAGTACGTATTACAAGTTCGTTTTCCAGATACAACTCAATAAACACAAGTTTGCATGCACTGCAGTGACTATTGTAAAACATGTCGTTTATATTTGAAATTCTGAAAAAAATCGTGCTTAATGAGTTTGTTAAATGACGATTAACTAGCATTTCAACATCTCAATTTAATTGGCTTTTCATCATTTAATTAGGAATCTCTCCTATGTAATCATTAAATACAAGTATTTTCTTTAGCAATCAAATGCATTAAAGCAATTAATTAAATTTTAAAGAAACTAGTAAATTAAAGAAGCGAAAATCGTTATTACGTTCTCTGCATAATGCTGATTCCAATGCTGTCTTTGATACTGAATTTCCTGAGTTCGACGGTGATGAATTTCGTAGGATCTATAACAATTAAAGCACATTTATAAATTTAACAAAAATAAATAAATAAATAATAACTAAATAAAGAATTATATATCTGAAACACTTTCTATTTTAAATATGCTCTATAGCTCTTAAGACGATTATTTTTTAAACAGTAAGTGATCGGAACATACTTCCAATTAGAAAAGTTCGTCACATTAAGAGTAGCTTTCAGATATGACATTTTTTTAATTGGGGGTTGTACACTGTGACTTGTGCACGACATTGTGACTCCAATGCCACGTTTCAGCGCTGTCACATTCACATCACTGTTACTTATATATTTCACTGATTTAAAACTGAAAAAAAACTTTTTCTTGAGAAATTCGCAAAATTACTTAAAATTCACAAAATTAAAAAAAGTAGCAATAAAGTAGCAATATCGCAAAGTCATAAAATTTAGTCGCATGGTGCTTTCGAAAGTATCAAAAATTGCGAAAAGTCGCAAGATCTGGCAAGACGTCACAAACTAGCCGTCGCAAAGAAGTCACAAACTACTGTCACTGGCAAGTCACACGCTGACTTCCAGTTGACGTCACTTATGGTGACCAGTGTGACTGCAACCAATGTGACTCACAGGATGTCTATTCGACCTCATTTTGACGTTCCGTGCTATTAGGGTAAGTTAATCTTTATCATTGCATTTTTGCGAAAATGGGACCCATAAAAATAATAGCTGAGCTCAATGGGGAGTGAAGGCAGTCAGCAACCGCCCTCCTCTCTCGCGTACGCAAATGTCAGTTCTGTTGCGCGATTTCTAAAGCTGTGTATCCGCCAGCACAGGTACGTGACGAGCTGCCTCATCTTGGGCGTGCAGCGCGCTGCAGAGAGGTCATACATCTCCATTCGAGTCACATAATATCGAAGCAGCAGGCCTCAACGTCAGCCTCGGTTCTCTCAACCTCTCATAAGCCATACATATAGGCTTGTAGCTTCTGACGTCACTGGTAGGCAAAACAAGGCAGACTAACCAATGAGCAGGCTAGTTCTACAGGAAGTCTGGTAGGCAAAACGTAACCAATAGGCTTGCTCTACGTGACGTCATGTTAGTAAACAAACATCCGGTTTAGAGGCGGAAACGGGTGTGCCCGTTAGTTGCTGGAGGTGCCAGTTAGATGGGCGCTCGACGCTAAATTATTCCGGCCCAGTTTTCAAGAAAAAGCTATCTGTATTATCAAACCAAATGAACTAAGAAATTAATTTAATACGCAATAACTATGTACAATCATATCTAATTGAACAAGACGAAACACATGCATACACTGAGCTCGCTTTCTCCCATCCTAAACAGGTTCGTTTGGATTCACTTTTATTGGCAGCTTGCCAATTTTCCACTCTAAACGCAGTCAGACAGTATCTCTATCCATTTTGCCTCGTACCTAGCATAGTTATAACTACCTCCATTCAACATTCTGCTCATACTGAGGCACCTTTAAGCATTGACATTTACCGAAGAAATTTGTTTCGTTGCACAGCAGCCTCGCTTGGTTCAAGTCGCAGAAAACCATTAACTGACTAAAAAGTTCGTGAAAACTTTTAAAAATTCATTAAAAAAGAACGTATAATGATAGAAAGTTGCGGTTTGCACAAATAGGTTTAAAAGGTTATTGGAATATATATATATATATATATATTTATGACAAGAAAGTTTGTAGTTCCAAATGTTGTCGATAGGTGGCGCTGACATGATCAATGGGAAGCAAGTTTCGAATTTAAAAAAAAAATCCGAAGTCTTTCATATCTTATCCACACAAACCGCAATTTTGTATCGTTATTTGTTCAGTTTTAAGGAATTGTTAAAGTTTGGTGCACCCAGGATACGTCAAAAGCTCGTGAAAACTTAAAAAGAACAAATCATACTACAAAATTGCAGTTTGCATGAAAAGGGTTAAAGAAATTTCAGATTTTTTGAAAAATTGCTTCCCATTGTGCATGTTAGTGCCATCTATCGTAACATGTGGAATTTAAAAATTTCTAGTCTTTAAAAAAAATCCGACCACTCTCTTAACCTATCAGTGCACACCGCAATTCTCTATCATTTTTTGTTCCTTTTTAATGAATTTTAAAGTTTTTAGATCACCCCGTATTAGCATTGATAAAGAAGCAGAGCGTTCGTAAATGTGCACAGTAGAGAAAATGAGGTACCGTTTAAAATAAAGGAAATAATAAATGTTATATCGAGAGAGTATCAAGTCTTGCCTCGATCCCGAACACGTACTCTCGTTGGTGGTGAAAAGTGCTTGAGGATTCTCTCGCAGTATTATCAGGCGGACGGGGGAGGGCGTTTCCTTCAGGCACCTGACTGCGTCCGCCAATGAAGCTTCTCGGAAGGACATGTCATTCACCTGGCGGGAAGTAAACAAAGGAAGGGAGATAAGTCGTGACAAACACACCGATTATTAAACACTTTAAGGCCTTATTACACGGACAAGATTTAGAGCAATTTTGGTTGCAGAAACCAGTTGCTGCAATTCATTCCCGCAAGTCAGGGAGCCCAGGTGTGCAATCAGAGTTGCCATAGTAAACAACCCTACTGTGTTCACAAACGTCAGTGATTCGCCGAATTGGCGGTTGCTAGAGCATGTAATTATAAATAGTATATCGTTGGTTGCTTATACATACTGTGTCTTCGGATCGGATTGATATTTATTTTTCTTTTCTTCAATCAAATCAGTTTCCATGTCGATATTTTATTTCACGAACATTTTGTTTTCGCACACGCTCATCCCTTTCACTACCCCTACTAGCAATTTTGCTCGGGCCGTCATCGGCTGGCTGCGTGGCCGGTGGTAGCCCGAGCAAAAATTGCTAGTAGGGTACGAACGGTATGGCTGACGCTGACTCTTCCGCCATCTTGTGTTGTGACGTAGAAATAAGAAGCCCTACGATTGGCTGGATTTCCAGCAACTTGCAATTTTTTCGCCTCTGAACGTAAAAGTTGGAGTTGACTGTTCCCTAGGTAACCGAGGGAAATTTCCAGGAAAGAGGTTTCTGCAACTGGTTGCAACAACCAAATAGCACGAAAATTCCTTCGTGTAATAAGGCCTTTACAGCACTAGTGTCTCATAACAAAATAACTCAAAATAACTGGCATGAAATTCACATGAAATAGTGAAAAGGCTTGTCAAATAACACCATAAAGGTTACATAAACGGCCATTTAATGTAGCTGCTACGATCAAAAACTTTTTGATCTTCTTCCGTGGTAAGCGTTCTCCTGAAGCCAGGAACGGAGAACTGAGGAGAAAGTAAACAGAAAACGCAAGCGGCGAAAAGTTGTGGCATGCTATCATTTGGATCATGCTGTCATTTGAATCCATGATGCTATTTGATAATAACGGATATTTATAATTCTATACTTGATTCAAAATATCAGATAAAAATTCTATAAATACTGTTGCAAAATTTTAATGTTGTTTCGCATTCACGTGTGTTGCGGGAAAGAGTGTTCTACAGGCATTATTGCAAGTGGAATGAGTACGTGACTCCTTGAACTTGGCGACAGTTTTGACGACTTGGCGACAAAAGGAAATTCGTGAAAGTAGTAGCCTTTTGACAGTATTTCGCTTAGGAGAGAAGTTACTAGAAAAATCTGGAAATGTGAGGTCACGTCCTTTATCAATTCAAATCCGGCTTGAATATCTATAGATGAGGAGTCACTCTCGCTGTCGAGTTAGTGTGTGATTTAGTGCCGATATTGAGAGAACATTGATACGATTGACATTGCCACTTGAATATTGCTATTGCTGTAATATTTAATGATCTGCTTTTTGCGATATAGTGCTTCGATTCGTCAAATAGTTAATTTTCGTTTTTTGTGCTTGTTGGAGCATTTTATAAACACACTGTACAATTTTTGTAAAAATACGCGTGAAAAGCTTCAATGGAAGTCATAGAATCCTTGATGTGATATTCTACACCCGTGTCACCTTGAGTTCAATCATTGATTGTTACATTTGTGTTTTACGGGTGGTAACTCTTTACAAAAAATCTCCATTTACAAGCAATGTACTTTCTAAAATATTCTATAGAAATAACCTGTGCCTAATCGAAATACTTACAGCAAGAATAACATCACCTTTCCTTATTCTTCCATCAGAATAGGCCACGCCATCTCTGTGAACTTCTGTTACACATATTTGTTCCTGAAGGGAATGAAAAAGTGTCAGTTATACACTGAAATAATAAAAGGATTTTTTTTTTTGCAATAGATGTCACTCGAATATTTTACTTTGGCAATTTATACTGAAGATAAAATAAGCTAATGCTTTTTTTATCTAAATAGGTAAAAAAGTTATGTATTTTCAAAATAAGTTATATGTTTTCACTGGATTAAAGTTTGTTAAGTTCCATATTTACTTGAATTTAAATTTTTGCGCCATATTTTGCTTTTAAGACATTTTTAAATTATTTCCTAAAGAACGTTCATTATAAGCTGGCAATAATAACATTCATTCATAGAAATTTGAATATCGGCTAAAATGCACACATACTAATTAATTTGCAAAAAAAAACGTCTTGAAGTAAGTTATATTGTGGCGTTATCCGCGTAATTACGAACAATTAGTACTTATATGTGTGATGCTTATTATTTTTCTTACTACCTCTTAATATTTAAATCTCTCCGATAACCTTTCATCTGGGCGGTATCATAAAGATCTTTGATAATGCGCATTTCTGACGTTATAGACCGAATAAATCCCTGAGTGTTTCAAGGGCTTTCCAGATTTAGACACTATAGTGACGCGAGGAATCTCATGACTTTCGAACACTTACTACAAGCCGAGATGAGCAACTCAAGAGAGCGATTTCATTTTCAGACAGTGAAGAGTGCAGAGGTAACTTTCCTCTTTTGTTAGCCTGTAAGGCCAGAATTTAGCCCGAACCCGTCATCTGACTATGTTTAAATTCCAGCTGTTCAGTACTTCTATGTGTTTTGTAGGTGCCGTCAAATAAAGTGTTTAATGCAAGCAAAAGGGCTCTTCTCTTTATTTATGACGTCACAATATATATATATATATACATTCATTAAAGTGCTGGCCCTTGTCCGAGGTACTGGCTATTTTATTATGGGAGCGACCAATGGCTAGTCAACGTTACTTGTAATGAAAGGAAGGACGGGAATCAACCCAGACCCAAGGGCGTGATAGTTTGGTTCGTTAACCACTGCAGCACTTGGCAGCTCAACCAAGTGTTGCATGATAGAACAAGATTTTTGGTGTTTGAAACACATTGAGCACATTCATATTGGGGAAACTTTGAAAACTATCAGGTATAAGTACATATTTTTTTCTGAAACATGATCTTTTGATTTTCAGATTATGTTCAAAAGGAAAATTAGTGGGCAAGTACAAATTGGCCATGATTAAACTGGCACTACTCAGAAGTGTTCTGTAGTGTGATCTAATTGTTCTAGTGTGGTTTTACAATTTTATAGGAAGCAAGACGGTTGACGAAGAATTTCGCAAAAAAGTAACAAAAAAAAATAGATCCTTATGCTACCATTAGGGGAATTGATTAATTCTACATTTTATAAGACCCTTTTTTTTTCAACTACGCAGGACCACATATCCCTCGACCGGTGTATTTTAGAACATATACATATATATTTATACAGGGTGTCCAATGGCTATTTCCTAAACCGTTAGTCAGAGGCATACTGTCCCAGTTGCAAAAGTGCTCTAAATTGTACAACCTATTATATCAGAAACAATCCAAGTAAATAAATCAATTCCTATAAAAATTATGTCACTTAAATTTTCATACGGTTCCTCAGTCCTATCAGTCATAATTAGGAATTTTTTTTTCATACAATTTCATGCACAATTAAAAAAAAATCGCCTTTCTAAGACCAAAATTCACCGAGTTATGAAGCAGCAAACATTTTGAATTAGATCACTTTTCCACGTTTAAAAATGTCCGCTACGATAAACTGTTAAGGAACTTTATAAATATTGAAATTTTAAATTATAGGTTATAATTCATTTTCTGGCATAATGCAGAGAAAAAGTAAAACTTACTAATCTTTAAGCAAAGGGTCATAATCAGGTTCTATACAAATCTATCTGGGATCAGACTTACTATGTCGTACATATGTGTAGTTGGCAGATGTGTAACACTGATTATGCTCCGCATAGTACAGGAAGAGTTTTCTACACGGCTGCATATTTGTACTGCAATTGAAGGAAGCTATACTTTGAATAACTCTTACGCTAACAAGATTTGTAATATTATTTTAAGTTTCTAAAATGCATATATTCGTACTTTAAAATGTTTCGTTTTCTAATTTGATGTTTAATGAAGTGTTTTATTCTCTTGTTTTTGTATTTTAAGTTATTTAACACCATTTCATTAAACAAATCGCTTTAGAAAGATTCTATTTTCAGTTTAAGCGGTATTTTTATGTTAATTTATTGGCTACACATAGTTAAACGTTAATCTTCTTTATTGCAAACTATAACCGTAAAATAGTTGATGAAATTGCTAAAAAATATGACAAGAATCAAAATCGTGTAAATTAATTTTTCACAAATTCATTTTGTATACAGCCCCTATTTCGCATCTCGAAAAGTGCTCTAACATTAATCAGCTGTAACTCGGTGAATTTTGGTCGTAGAAGGACGATTTTTTTAAATTTTTTTTTTTACTGCGCGTGAAATCGCAAAAGAAAATATATATATATATATATATAAATTTTATATAAATATAACGGATAAGACCGGGGGACAGTATAAAAATTTAAATTTCATAATTTTTATAGGAATTCATTCATTAACTTCGATGGTTTCTGATATAATAGATTATTCAATTTAAATAATTTTTGTGACTAGAACTATGTGTCTCTGACTAACCGTTTAGGAAATAGCCTTTGGACACCGTTAGCACTGCACACCCTGTAATATATATATATATATATATATATCCTACATGAATCCTACATGATCCTTCTTGTTTAACATTCCTACAATATTTGGCACCATTTCCACAATCAGATCGCACTGCAGAACTTTCTGAGTACTGTTAGTTTAATTATGACCACCTCGACTTCAATACGCAGGGACCGTATAAAAATTAAATTTCGTACTTTAATATGTATACAGCCCCTAGTTTAAAAAAATGCCATGAAAAGCTACTCTTCATTTGGCAAATTTTTCTAACCGAAAGTATGTTTCGATCACTTGCGGTTTAAAAGATAATCACTTCAACATCTACTCTGTATAAGTAGAAAATGTATATTGGCCTCTTTCAACGGAGTTTTAAAAGTTAACAATAATTTAGGATTAAAAATAATATACATACAGTTTAAAAAACTAACTAAAAAACACGCTTTTATAGCATATCGGATTCTTGTGTAACGAAATGAATCGCAAATCGCAACAAGCAAAACTCTCATTCACGAATGATTTCACTTGCAAAGCGTAACACACGAATCCCGTATATTTCATATGCGCGTTGACCTTGCAGTAACTGCGAATTTCACTGGTAAACTAATGCTAAATGTACAAAAACCACTACTTCGTAACTCCTAGAATATCACCTTTTTCACGCAAGATTTTTCGCAAATCGCAATACTCAGCAGAATCATTGAGAAATCATTGATATATTTTCCTTACCATGGATACGTAGTTTTAACCGTTTAATACCACCTATTTCTAAATGAAAATGGATTTATGAAAAGTTAAATTAAATTGCGCATAGAAACTGCGAAAGAATGTTTTCATAGAAAAAGGAATGAAAGTGTCGCTTATATAATGGCGTAGAAATAAAACTTTATTGAATAAATTTAATCAAATGAAATGAGGTATTGAGTTTTCTTGAAATTTCAGGAAAAGATCATTTTGTATATTGCTTTGCTTAGCAAAGGATTTTCTTTATTATATTTTTATGTCATTTGACAGAGCTTTCCACTAAGAAAATAATAATTTACATACGCTACTCATATTTATACACTGGAATAAATTTCGTCTATACATCTCTTCACTTTAAATATTTCTTTATTAAAAAGAATTTCCAAGTATATGAAAATTGCGTTTTGAGGAAAATCATTTCTTTTAGAAAATGAGCATAACTTATTTCGATTGAAATATCGTTTCTGAAGTAATAAAGTGACAGTAGTCAACAAAATTTTTTCCTTGGAATAAATATAAGAAAATATTTTAATTATTCTCATTTGTATGTATATGGTTTTCTTTCTGGGCAGGTAACGATGGTTTTGAAAAAGCTATAAAGTCGTACATTAGACACATAAGAAAGCAACAAATCATTTAGAAAAAATTATGATAAAGTTCTTTTCGGATTAAACAAGACAAAAAGTACGTTTCTCTTCATTTTAAATAATTTAGAATGTTACGTGAAGACAAATGCTCATCAATTTACAATGCAATCTAACCCTCTAAGTTGCTGCAGTGTACAATTCTGATATCTGACCTTAACTTTTTATTGCAATGTATCTACATCTTTAAATAATTTTATACCTGGCCGTCCATAAGTTCAGATACAAAAACCTGAGATCTTCTGCTGTGTGACTCAAATGGAATAGGCGATTTTAAATTTCACGGTTGGAGATGGTCTGCAACATTTTTCAAAACGTTGTACTCTTTATATTATTATCACACGTTATTTTAGATAAGTCAGCGATTTAAGCCCTTCCTTTCTTATCGCTCCCGTAAAAATCACGGGCTGAGCTTTTTCCCTCTATTCGCGTGCTCGTGATATTTTCGGGCAATAGTGTTCAAAAGTCATGATCCAGGAAGCCAAGAGCACGGATTTTTCAATTCTATGCACGTATTTTTTTATGTCTCATTTTAGACAGGAGATGACAGTACCGTACTTCTTTTTAACTTAATTTAGAGATAGTTTATTTTTAAATAAAAGGTAATAGTACTCAAATATATGATATTGGGATATGCATTGTGTCATATTAGTTCACTTTTTCACTTACGTTCAAAGAAAAATTTACAAATATTTATTTATTTTACGAAGTAAGTTTAATAAAATTCTCCTTCAGTGTATAAAATATACATTTTTAATAATTCCCCTGCTTACTACAAAACGCACATTTAGTCACAATAACCCTGAATGTTAGCATTTCGGAGAAATGTAACTATTTTTTTTCTTGTTTACTTTGTTTTCTTGTTTTTTAATAGTTTATTGAGGAATAATTGGTAATTCTCTTACAAATGGATCAAATACCCAAAGGTACCTTAAAGCAAAAACAATGTTGTGGCCGCATGCTCATAATGACCGCAGAGAAATTCTCTTTACGGGCGAGAAAGTTTTTGATGTTAAAAGAATCCTCATCCACCAGAATGACCGTGTATATTAGGGTGGAGCGAAAAAAGTCAAATTTATATTTTCGAGTCGCTCTAGTGTGAAAAAGTTGCGATTGGTGAATACAAGAAAAACAAAAAAAAATTATTCAAATCGGACTTTATCTTCCGATCGCGCAAACCGTCTAAAAATTTAAAAAAAATTGAAAATTTCCGATTTTTCTGAATTAAAAAAAAAAAAATGTATTATATATATTTTTTATTGCTATATGGAAATATATTGACAGATTGTACTGTTTAATAATAATAATGAAAAATGACTGCGTTTAGGGAATTTTCTTCCAATCGCGCAAGCTCAATAAAAATAGGGAAAAACTCAACTTTGAGTGATTTTGATGTATTTAGAAACTAATCCTCTGAGGTCAGTTTGCGTTTCAATGTTAACATTTTCATATAAAGTGTGCAACTCTTTGCTCATTTAGATACTTGATGATATTTAAGCAACCCAGAACTCCCCACGGGTAGATGGTTGAACTTAGAGTTCCACCCACACTCTTCCCTCCATCCAACCAATGAGAGTACTTGCATTTACATTACTTAAATCTATAGTTTGTTATTTCATCTGTTCTGACGTCTGACTTTTAGACTCGACTTTGTACTGCGATTTTGCGTCCAATTCCTCTATCACGGATCTTGATTTCAGTGTGGCCCTGATGAATCCATCTCTTGATTGGGACCCACATACCTTGAGCGATGCTTCCGTTACCAATTTAACACACCGCTCGACAGCTTGCGTGTGGCAGGGAAATTTTTTTAACATCCCGGTCTGGGATATCACCTGATTGTACAAAGGAATGTATTTCTTCATTGGTTATTCTCCGAAGAAGATGTGGAGATGATAATTTTGCTGCATTCCAATCAATTACTTCTGTATAGTCTGCCGCATCGAAGTTTAAAGTAGGTGTGAAAGTTTCTGATGCCTTTACCTTTTGAAACAATCTGCCTGGCTTTTAACATCTTTTTAGCCCTAGCTCTCTTATGTGCCTTCTCTTATCAAAGATCTTTGCCAAGAGTAGTTTTTCTGGATGAGAAAAGAACGAGTTTCGTTCAATTATACTGAATACCACTTTCTTCAGGTTTTCAGGAAAGCATCGAGATTTTTCTATTGTTCTGTACAGGTGAATAGGCCCGTCCGTAATGTACTTACTACTTTTTATTTAAAACCAAACTGGCATGTAACATTTTAAAATGAATATCACTATAGCTTTTAAGGAATCCGATGGGTTTTATACGAGAGAGTCCTTCGAGGAGAGAGGTTTAATAGAGTCCTTCGTAAAGTCGAAGGACTCTATTTGCACAAGTGAGCCATCTGGCATGTAAATTGGGCCGGGGTCCCTCTTTGATAAGTCATTTTGAAACTTGTCACTTTTGATTGCTTCACTTATGCCGAAAAGATATATTTGGTCCTTGATCAACAGTTGCCTATCCACTTCTGGAATTTCACAATCATTTATTTGAAATTTTGTAACTGTAAGCTTTTTACAACCAATAAGACTCTCCCCCCAATAGGCCCACTAAAGGATCTTGGGCCAGTTGTTTCACCATCCAAATGTTGAAAACGATGGCGAAAAGGTAACTCAATAAAATGAAACAATCAAACAGCCCACTGGAGTGATCATCCGAGATGTACTTTCAGCTGTCTGATAGTACCACCTTTCCATCCAGTATTGGTATTTGTACCATCACGGCCTACCAAATCTAAGTATTCTAGTGAAACCCCTTGTTGAGTAAGATACAAAACTATTAAACCTGCAATGTCCTTAGCAGATCCCGAGTTTGGAGATACATGACCCAAATAAACTGCCAGGTTCTTTTATGACAGAATAATGGTCTTTTTTAGTTCGACGATACTGCTTCGATCCGATTCTTTCTATAACTAAGGTACCATCTTTTCTTCCGTCAAAAAATATGGTATGTAGTTCATCTGAATCTAGATGACTTTTCTGTAAATATTTTCTAGTACGGCTCCTTTCCCTTCTAATTTTGTGTCCGTCAATGACTTGAGAAGTGTGTGTTTCAGTTATTGCACCGATATTTTCCAGCACACTCGATGCTATAGCAGCAGCTGCACGGTCAGATACCCCGTAGCGATCACAATGTAAAGGTGTAGATTGTAACTTCACTCTCATCTGCCATGGGAATTTTTTCTTCTTAGAGCTGCTAGGCTTGTAATGGTCGTCATCAAATTCTACATTGGCATTAAAACTCTATTGTATTTCATCCAAATCCCCAGGCTCTTTTATTTCACCTTCAACAGGCTTGGAAGGCTGCCTTTTTAATGTATAGTTTCGTCTTCCAAATCTAGCACTCAGTTTTTTCGTCTCCTTTTGATCTATATTACCGATTTTTCCTATTCCGTACTTTCTCTGGAGGTAGATGGACTTATGCTTCATGGCTGAAATTTTGTTTGGTTTGGGTGAACCACTAAACCTTTCTGCCCTCAAAATCACTCAAAGTTGAAATTTTCCCAATTTTTATTGAGCTTGCGCGATCGGAAGATATTCCCTAAACACAGTCATTTTTCATTATTATTATTAAACAGTACAATCTGTCAATATTTTTACATATAGCGATAAAAAAAATATATAATATATTTTTTTTAATTCAGAAAAAATCGGAAATTTTCAATTTTTTTTTAATTTTTAGACGGTTTGCGCGATCGGAAGTCCGATTTGAATAATTTTTTTTTGTTTTTCTTGTATTCACCAATCGCAACTTTTACGCACTATAGCGACTCGAAAATATCAATTTGACTTTTTTCGCTCCACCCTAGTGTATATACAAGGCGTGCTCAAGAAGCTAAAGTAAAGAGTGTGCGTGCAGAGAGTTCATTATCCACCTTCCGTAACTGTTTGATAAAGGGACAGCTGCGAAGTCATCGTTGGCATTCAATTTTGCGAAAAAGGAGACAGAAGTTCAACACACGATCCTAGAACAAACCGTGAAGTTCTTTTAATATAATCCTGCTTAGTGGAGACAGTATTGGACTTTTCAACGGGATTCTGCTCCTGCTGAATGCGAAACAGTGGCGGTTGAAAAAGAACGTGACATTCTTCACAGGATGTAAAGATTCGCCTTCCAGCCGCCCGGATTTGAATACAGTTGACTATGGATTGCGCTAAGCATTGAAGGTAAACTTGTGGGGATAACGGCATCTCAACTTGAAAAGTCTTAAAGTTTCAAAGTCTCCAAGATGGAAATTCCAATAAAAGTAGCATATGCCGCAGTAGATTGGCCATGGTAATTCATAGCTTGTGGAAATTTAAAAGATGATCTTTTTGAATGACAGTTTAAAAATGTTAAATATTAATGTAAAATAAAGATTTTAGAAAATTTGCTTAAAAACTTTTATTATCAACTATTTTTAACTCCTTCATAAATATATCACAACTTATGGAAAGATTAGGTATAATGGTCAAAATTTTTTAGATTAAGTTATTTAGGAAAATAGATCATAGTAAGAAGTTTTATTAATTGATGTAGTAGACTAAATCTTTACAAATGGATGAGTGCATTGATTGTTACAGTATCCTTATAAATAAAATTGAAATTCTGTTTGTTTGTTTGTTTGTGGATTTGATTCGTATACAAATCCACAAAAATGGACCTATCAGCCTGAAATTTTGCACAGATATGTAAAATAATATAGAATAAATCATAGTCCACTTTAAAACTTTGAAAGTGCACCCGTTCCCGGAATTTAAGAGATTTTTTATGTTCTCCACGCAAAAAGCTTTCCGTAATTGTAACACCTGTAGTCAAAAATAGTCTGAAATAAGAATCGTGGTTGCCACGTGTGGCGATTTTGCCGAATAAAATGTTTTAAATCTTAAAGTAAAAATAAAAGAATAAGAATGATTTTTTTTGTTAGTTTATATTTGTAAGATTATTATTTTTTTATTATAATATCGTGTGCATGGGAAATCAGAGCAGGAATGAAATGTTTTATACGCAAAACAATAAGAATTGAAGATTTCCGAGGCTATGTAAATTTTTTTAGTTTGGCGAAAAAATAAAATGGCTCAAATGCCCAGAAAGTGAGTTCTAGCGGTTTGCACAGTTTTCGGCTTGGCGCAATTTATTGAGAGCTTAAGGAAATAGATTTATGAAAACAAGTGTAAAGGTTTTATTAGAATACAGCGTTAAATTTTAATGATCCGTGAAGAAATAATGCAGTTATTAAGGGATTTCAAGCGATCTATCTTCAGAATTCCCGCCAATTGTGTACATTGATTTAAGTTGGGGGAATTCCGCCAAATTTCAGAAAATTGAAATCTTCTCATTTAGTACATCGGAGTAACGATGAATAAATATTTTATGTTCTCCACGCAAAAAGCTTTCCGTAATTGTAACACCTGTAGTCAAAAATAGTCTGAAATAAGAATCGTGGTTGCCACGTGTGGCGATTTTGCCGAATAAAATGTTTTAAATCTTAAAGTAAAAATAAAAGAATAAGAATGATTTTTTTTGTTAGTTTATATTTGTAAGATTATTATTTTTTTATTATAATATCGTGTGCATGGGAAATCAGAGCAGGAATGAAATGTTTTATACGCAAAACAATAAGAATTGAAGATTTCCGAGGCTATGTAAATTTTTTTAGTTTGGCGAAAAAATAAAATTGCTCAAATGCCCAGAAAGTGAGTTCTAGCGGTTTGCACAGTTTTCGGCTTGGCGCAATTTATTGAGAGCTTAAGGAAATAGATTTATGAAAACAAGTGTAAAGGTTTTATTAGAATACAGCGTTAAATTTTAATGATCCGTGAAGAAATAATGCAGTTATTAAGGGATTTCAAGCGATCTATCTTCAGAATTCCCGCCAATTGTGTACATTGATTTAAGTTGGGGGAATTCCGCCAAATTTCAGAAAATTGAAATCTTCTCATTTAGTACATCGGAGTAACGATGAATAAAACACGTTATAGTTGATAATTTAAAAAAAAATCGGCTGTATTAAGGGATTCCACTTTACAAATAAATGCGTGCTTCACTTTTTGGCGGTCGAACTATTTCCCATATTGATTGCTGCTAAGTCAATGCTTCGAATGATTCCCTGAAAAAAACTCTTGCAAAATGGTGTATGTTGGCACTTTGGCGAGGCTTAGATTTGAAACTGGATTTTATTTGAGACTGGTATATATAATGACACTGGTTATAGATAAAAATGAATGTTGGTATACGTGTGTATGAGGTTGAAAAACAACAGCACCGTTTGACCAATCACCATGAAATTTGGTTCACCTAAGTCTTTTATAATGGAGAAGGTTTTTATGCTATCCGTTTTCCTCTAACTTGCCACTTGGTGCCGCAACACAACGTCGAATTCTATTCCATTTAGCCGTTTGCTATGCGAATATCGTCCAACCGATTTCGATGAAATTTGGTTCACTCGAATATTAGAACACGGAGAATATTTTTAACTATCCATTTTGCTGTAACTTGCCGCTAAATGGCGCTGCAACGCATCAATACCGTTCGACCGATCGGCATAAAATTTTTTATACTTACACATTTGAGCACGAAGAATATATTCTAACTGCGTTCCTTTTGATGTTACTCACCACTAGATGACACTGCAATGCATTATTATTTTAAATTGCCACTAGATGACGCTGCAGCAGGCCAAATTCTTGACCATTCAAACGGTCGCTATGAAAATCAGTATACATAGCTATTTGAACAATGAGAATATTTTGGCGTTATCCATTTTGCTATAACTCGCCACTTGACGGCGCTGTAGCAAATCATACTACAAATCATGCACTTTAATTAACCACTAGATGGCCCTGCAGTGTATCACTTCTTGACTGTGCAAATGATCGCTATGAAAATAGGTATACATAGATATTTGAACACGGGGAAGAGTTTGGCGCTATCCATTTTCCTATAACTTGCCACTAGATGTCGCGTCAACACATGAACTTCAGGACTGTCCAGCCGATCGTCATGAAAATTCGTATACATCGATATCTGAATGCGAAGAATATTTCGCCGTATCCGTTTTGCTAAAACTCGCCACTAGATTGCGCTACGCCGCATGGACTTCTGCACCGTACAAACGATTGCCTTGAAATTCGGTATGCATGATTATTGGGCGCAGTATAACGCGATATCCATTTTGCTATATCTGTTTATTACAATGAATAGTAATCACCACAAATCGTAATATCAAAACGTCCATTCACTCCCGTGCGAAGAACGACTTATAAAGAGGTACTTAAAAATACCGAGTACATGACTTTATCAGTTCATTTTAAATTCTAGTCAGAAATAACTCAATTTTTACAAACCATATATTAGTAATATATAGTATGTTCTTCTTTAAAAAAAATAAATACGTCCCGAGCTAGCTCATAAATTAGATATTGTCAACCTTCAAGCTTCGATTAAAAATTCTTCTTTTAAGTTACCTAGATATGAAAAGTTTTCCCAATTATTTTTTAAACATGATCAAAGAACTGACTTTTTCCGCCTATGAATGACATTCGCTTACTTGGAAATAATTAATTATTTTTCATACGTTCTCATCTATGCAAAATCTTTTGATATGAGAGTATAGTTTCAAAATGTAAGCTTTGTGATAAATAGCGCGTAAATAAAGAACTAACGAAATCAAAGTTGAATGCTTAATTCATTTGTTTAAAACACTGCCAAATTAACACAATACAAATGTATGTCTTCAAGACAGACATTTATTGTAGAGTAAATTATATTTCTAAGATATAACAGTATTTTAAATTAATTTAAATTAATGCACTTGATTAATTCTATAAGTTTGAAATTTTAGCTTTTAAATGAATATTTAAATATACTTGATTTTTGTTAAATTAAACGAGTTTCTCGAAATGTAAAGAAACTTTTATTTTCTATGACAATAATAATCTGTGTTAAAAATTATGATCTCTATACAAGATTATAAACGCAAATGAAATTCTACCGTAATTGATGCATGCTTAGTTTAAAAAAAAGCTGTAAAGTTAAGTAATCTCATACTTTTTAAATAAAATTATCTTATAATTTCTCATGTACATAGGATGACTAGACTCTCTCATTATTACCCTCCGCTAAAGAGGGTAATAGTTTTCGGCAGACGAAAAAAGTCGTGGATGATAATTGATAGTAAATAAAATCTTACAGATCTCACGGAAATTTGAAACACACCAAGATCCGACACATGATTGGAATAATGGATACTTGAAAAATTTCAAAGTAACGTCAGATGAAACAAAAGGGGAAACTGTAAGATTTTGTCAGAGCGTCTGCGACTGGCTGTCAAGTTCCCGAGGTTCCGATTTCATTTTTCAGAACTTGGATTTGTTTCCAGAGTCGCGTTCAAACTTTTGTCCCTCCTCGGAGCAAGTGGTGGTGTTCTGTCGTGGCATTTCTAAAATTTTCATTTTTGCGGGATCAGTGTGAAATAGCTCGTAGGCTTGGTATTTCACGCTCTACTGTTCAGTATTACATCGTTAAATATCAGAAGAATATACCCGGGACTGTTTTTCAAGGCCGCGCTGGCCGTCCTCGCCAGTTGTCTGATCCGGAAGAAAGTCATCGTGAAACTAACCGTCTATTTATGCAAAGAAAAAGGGAAGATCCAGATTTTCGTGCTCAAGAAGCGGAATCCAAATCCAGAAGACAAGACAGAAAACGTTTACGACTCTGTCTAGATATACCATCGAAAAGACCAAGAACAGATACTGATCTAAATGTAAGGTGTGAAGAACTAGAATTTCGTAAATTAGCTGAGAAATTTTTCGAAGCTGTTGCTGATGGTCCAATCCACCAATGCTATTGTTGTGATCAACTGTGGTTCAAAAAGTCAATAAGAACCCATTCCAAAACAACTTTACTGTCCAAAGGAGCGACAACGGACTTTATAAAACTAGTCTTTTACAAAGATATCGATGATATTGGCAAATTTTGCAAAACATGTTACGATTGTTTGATTAAATTGACAATACCAGAATTAGCTATAAGCAATGGCTTCGAATTCCCCGAAATACCGGATTGTTTAAAATACTTGACACCACTGGAAGAACGGTTGGTTTCTCCCCGTTTGATTTACATGCAAATACATCCTGTACATGGCTGCCAATACAAATTAAAAGGTTCTGTCAAAAAACCTCTTTAGCGGAGGGGAAACTAATTTCAGCAGAAGGCTGAATATTTTATGTTCTCTTTACCTTTTAGCAGTAAGAAAGGTATCGGTTTTTACCCTCCGCTAAAGATGGTAATAGTTTTCGGCAGACGAAAAAAGTCGTGGATGATAATTGATAGTAAATAAAATCTTACAGATCTCACGGAAATTTGAAACACACCAAGATCCGACACATGATTGGAATAATGGATACTTGAAAAATTTCAAAGTAACGTCAGATGAAACAAAAGGGGAAACTGTAAGATTTTGTCAGAGCGTCTGCGACTGGCTGTCAAGTTCCCGAGGTTCCGATTTCATTTTTCAGAACTTGGATTTGTTTCCAGAGTCGCGTTCAAACTTTTGTCCCTCCTCGGAGCAAGTGGTGGTGTTCTGTCGTGGCATTTCTAAAATTTTCATTTTTGCGGGATCAGTGTGAAATAGCTCGTAGGCTTGGTATTTCACGCTCTACTGTTCAGTATTACATCGTTAAATATCAGAAGAATATACCCGGGACTGTTTTTCAAGGCCGCGCTGGCCGTCCTCGCCAGTTGTCTGATCCGGAAGAAAGTCATCGTGAAACTAACCGTCTATTTATGCAAAGAAAAAGGGAAGATCCAGATTTTCGTGCTCAAGAAGCGGAATCCAAATCCAGAAGACAAGACAGAAAACGTTTACGACTCTGTCTAGATATACCATCGAAAAGACCAAGAACAGATACTGATCTAAATGTAAGGTGTGAAGAACTAGAATTTCGTAAATTAGCTGAGAAATTTTTCGAAGCTGTTGCTGATGGTCCAATCCACCAATGCTATTGTTGTGATCGACTGTGGTTCAAAAAGTCAATAAGAACCCATTCCAAAACAACTTTACTGTCCAAAGGAGCGACAACGGACTTTATAAAACTAGTCTTTTACAAAGATATCGATGATATTGGCAAATTTTGCAAAACATGTTACGATTGTTTGATTAAATTGACAATACCAGAATTAGCTATAAGCAATGGCTTCGAATTCCCCGAAATACCGGATTGTTTAAAATACTTGACACCACTGGAAGAACGGTTGGTTTCTCCCCGTTTGATTTACATGCAAATACATCCTGTACATGGCTGCCAATACAAATTAAAAGGTTCTGTCAAAAAACCTCTTTAGCGGAGGTGAAACTAATTTCAGCTGAAGGCTGAATATTTTATGTTCTCTTTACCTTTTAGCAGTAAGAAAGGTATCGGTTTTTTGTTTTTAATTATGAAGACGAATAAACTTGTTTCCAAATAGGAGAAAAAGCAACTTCTTGAAAACTAGGATGTTTTACCTATTATTGACCGCAATCATTAATCATTTTTCAAAGTCCTTAAAAATGGCTTTTAAAGCTCATTAATGTAAGTCAGTAAAAGTGCTTCCAAAAATTTATGTTTATTTGTATTCTAAATGCAAAATACTCATTAATTTATTTATTGTCTTGATTTCGTTGAGAATCTTTCTGTTACATAAAAGGCAATATTCAAAATGAAATAAAACATCTCCAAATTATTTTCTAAACATCTATTTTAAGGGAGAAGTAATTAATAGTTAGAGAAGTCAAAATTCTTTGCCATTATTATAAATTATCGGTAGAAAATGCTACGTGAATATATATTCGATAGCGTACCCAATAATAGTAATATAATAGTATCAATTACAAGTACGTTATGCGATGTACAGGGTGTTCCAAAAAAGAGGTTAAAGCTTGTATTCTTTATCTATTAGAGATAAGTGGGCAATGTAAATTGAAAAAATATTCAAAGTAAAGTTTGGAGAAGAACTGTGTTAGGAAAAAATCCTCTCAACATTTTTCATTTACATTTTATAAATTTGTGTAGGACCCATGTACAAAAAAAGTACCCAATAGTAAAATATACCCGATCGTCTAATGAGGTGATGTATTAAATTTGAGAATTACAAAAAGAAGTAAAAGCTTGTATTCTTTATTTATTACAAATAGTAGGCGGGCAATGTAAATTGAAAAAAATTGGTATATATGTTTGGAGTATTCATCGATTAAAATTTATTTAAATACTTGGTAATGATCTTAATCGTAAGTGTTCGGAAAGTCGAGTGGAGTCACTCCAGATTTTTTCTACAGCAACAAAATAAATAGTGTTTTTCTTTACAAGTGACATTTCATTACAATTAGTTATAGCTTGTATTCATGAGGACTTTGGGAATTTTATTAAAAAACTGTATAGTTAGAAATGTAATTGTTATTCCATATTACCCTCCTCTCCTCTATTTTTAATAGTGTCAGAAATGTGAAGATAAATATAGACTGCCTTAAACCACTTTTTAAAGGTTATAGAAGGGAAAAAAATCACGTTGGATGATCCCGTTTTGGATATGATGCAGAAATTAAGCAAATAAGTTTTTGCTCTCTAGCTTTAAACGTTCGCATTTAAATTCATGTATCGCCCCGCCATCATCTCTCAGAAAACACATTTCTCAGACGTTTTATGATGAAAGGCTGAAATTTTGTGCATCACCACGTAAGTGTATCTAACACATTTTAGTAACTGTGAATTTTTTTGTCCTGTTGTAGTATACAAATTTAAAAACCGTAACTTATTATCGTAAAAAATTAATCAGATGGGAATTTTTTTTCTAACGTGGTATTTTCCCCTAAGTTATTTTGAACATTTTCTCCACTTTTCTCTAAGGGATAAAGAATTAAAGCGCGTTACCAACTTTATGGGACACCTTGTATATGTATATAAAGTTATTTTTAAATTCAGTTGAATTCTTAATATTTATTTTAATGGGGAGAAAAGAAAACATAATTTCAAAATTGGTTGGTTAACAAACATGCGCAAAAATATCCACCACATTGCATCTAATTGCGATACCGGATTCATTGATATACAGCGTATTCACCTATAAGTTCACGGACCGTTATTTCCTTAACCGTTTGTCCTAAATGCAAATTTCTAGTTACAAAAATTATGAAGATTGTCAAAATATTGAAAGATTCAGCAATCTAAATTCGTCCACCATCAGGTACCCTATCGCTGAACAGTTTGAAAACCCAGTATATTCCGGATTGACAATTTGCTTTAAAGCTGGTGATGTGAATTGTACGTCTATTTTCAATCAAAATTCACAGAAATATACACTACTGGTCAAAATTATTGCAAGTTTGAGAAATCTAACCATCGTTTCAAGAATAAGCCCAGAAAAAATGAACAGGAAATTTGCCATATTTAATATTTTTGAGTACTTATGTAGTATAATTGGAAAGAATACATCTGAAAATCAACAAAAAACAAAATGAGAGCTTCTGGAACCCATAATTTAAGTTTGGCACCCTGAAACACCAAAGGAAGTGTTGTAAAGCATTGTGAATTCCATATCCAAAGGAGTGGCTGTATTGCTCTAAGTCAAGGCTGCTCAGCAACATAATAAATGATCTTTAGTTCAATTGCATTTATTGATTATCCTCTTTTTGCAGAATAAAATTGAAATGAATTCTTTATTTAATTTTATTCCGGCTAGCCAAAATGGATTATGATTTCTATAAAAACTTATATATTTTTTCAATAAATTAAATAATTATTTTTCTTCTTTAATTTAATGCTATCTTGTCTTCGAAGTTATTAATTTAACATGTTGACATTAAAAAATATCAATTATATTGTTTTTAATTTTTACGGGGGAGAGAGGGCTTAATCTTGAAAAGGGTTAGATTTCTGAAACTTGCCATACTTTTGGCCAGTAGTGTACTCTAAAACCTCAGTAGTGTACTGCCTGTAAGTATCTCTTTCTTATTAATAATGATTTTCCAGATTTTTTTATTATTTCCCCCCCCCCCACCGGGCCAACTCACATTTTTGTTCTTGATCTCCCTAATGTATCCCTTTGACCTCCCTATTGTAAAATCACTTATTTTCGTGACCCGTAATTTTCGTTAAAATGATCGGTGCAGATCGGTGACTTCGCGAAGTTTATATGAACGAAACCGGAAGTTGAAAAATCCCAAAAGTACATAAATACAGAACCTCTTTTACACAAGGCATTTTAAGAAACTTCCTTTTGTCCGAAAAGTTCGTATGCCCCCCCCCCTTTCCCATTCTGAATGACTTCAAAGAAGCTGGTATGAATATTGTAAGTGCATTCCATTAGTTGTATTATTGTTTTATATACAAGAAATAGTTGTAAGACCGGAAGCCAAGTTGTAAGAACGAAAGTTGTCAAGAAAGCTTGTAACTGTGCAATAAATCATTAAATTTTGGTAAGTGAAAATTTTCTGATTTTTTATTTTTGTATGAAGAAAAAAAAAACATTTTACGAGGATTTAATTTTCGCAATTACGGACAAGCGAAAATGAAAGCATTTCTAAAATAAGTGCTTTTTACAGAATTTGTAGCATGAAAGAGAATTTTTAAAGACTGGAAATGTTAATACTTCTAATTAATTCAACAATAAAACTCACCAGGTATGAATCACTGCCGCCAGCTATGCTAATACCAAGCTCGTTTTTCTTGTCCTTCTTCAAGACGATAGTTGTTTCAACGAATTCTTGAACGTTACTCAAGGCTATGAAAAAAACATCGACGGACTCAATGAGCTTTTCTCATGCATACAAAGTAATGTACTTTATCACGTGAATTAATTTTAAAAAATTGCACTACTTTGGAATAAGAATAATCAAAATTCATGTCCTGATTATTTAAAGACAATGGATTTTTTTCTCTCATGAAATGCATAGTTTAAATTTTACGTTTTCTGTTGCTTTGAGGCGTATATTTTTGCATAAAATTTGCTAATTAATTGTTATAAATTTATCTATTATTCGTATACACTTTTACAGCTAATGTTAGATTAATGATTATGCATTGCAGCACTACATAGCAAAATAATTATTTAAGATTAATATTCAATTAATATATATATTTTTTTCTTTGTAAAAGTAATAAAAGTTAGTTAAACATAGTAATAGCATGCAGCTAATAAAGTTACAAAATACAAAGCAAATCGAATAGTAGGCCAATCGTAAATCGAATTATTTCCTTGAAATGTACAACATGTTATAATTTTTATGATCCAAGAAGAAAAAAAAAAGTTATGATTTGGAAAAGAATAAGGAAACACACATGATAATGCCAAGTTTTTAGAGACTAACTTCTAAATTAAAATATAGGACCTAGGCACGCATATTTAAGGAAGGGATATATATCATGAAAATAAATTAAAATGAATCAATATTAATATATATTAGAATATGTGGTGTGCATCACAAACTTAATTTGCATGAAATAATGACGCTTAATAAACTAAAATACCTTTTGTAAATTCTTTCATATTTACCTACAAGACATGAAAATACAATGGCATTCCTGAAACACTTTCATTACCTTTGTTATGAAAATTAGTATTCTGACAATGAAAAATATTTCTGACAAAAGCATATCTGGTTGAAAGCTCCTTTTTCAGGTAACTCACACACAGATATATATGGACACCCTGTATATATATATATATATATATATATATATATATATATATATATATATATATATATATATATATATATATATACGGGATGTCCATAAGTGAACTTAAAATGTGCGAGCAGTCTGTAACAAAAACTATGCAGCTGAATTACATGAAAGTTGGGCAATGGCATACTACACAGCCAATGTTGAGAATTTTATCGCGGAAAAAACAATGAGTTTGAGAAACCGCCGCTAGGTGGCGTATCATAGATTTATAGAGAACATATAACTAATGTACAAAAGTTTGCAAAGCATGATGTCCACCATCTTCTGCTACCATCTGGAAGCGTAAAATCACATGTTCAACTGTGGAAAGCAGCTAGAACTGGGGAATGGCGGTCTATGCTTTTTTTAAGGTCGGAGAGAGGTGTTATGGGATCACGGTACACCAAGGCCTTGAGGTATCCCCACAGCCAAAAGTCTCGAGGATTCAAGTTAGGGGATCTAGGAGGCCAAGTAGTTTCCTACTAGGAGCCCTGTAGGAAATTGCCGGACGATGATTCTGTCGTCACCGAAATGCCGGTGGAGCATTCGTTTCACACAACGGGCGATGTCTGGAGGAACACAGTCGAACATGCGATTTTATGTTTCCAGATGGTCAGGCCCTGATTACTGCACAGGCCAACAAGGCCATGGCCACCAAATTTCAGGGGCCCCCAAAATTATTAAAATATCAGGTTGTAACGAAAGTTTTCCGCCATATCTGCCTGAAAAACTAACTTCTAACTCCTTAGATAACTGTATTTGAACTTTCGGTACCAAACCTGCACAGTGTCACATGATACAACACTAGTACTTAAAGCTGTACTCATAATTTGTTGATATTCTAGAGCTGACTTTTTGCAACACAACTGGAAGTTAATGATGGTTCAAATCCTCTAGAGCTATAGTTCCATTTGGAGACACCTTGTACTTAATGATAACTATATTTTTCAGAGATTTCACAACACAGTGTTATAAAGTAAGCCTCTTTCTTTCAAATGTCAAAAATAGTTCGACAAAATATGAGCAAATACGCCAATGCGAACTGTGTTCTGTCGATGTTTGCGGTGGCGGGAAACTTTCGTTACAACCTAATAGTTTAAGTTCTATTCCTAAAAGAAATGAACTATGCTACATTTTTAACAGTAATGAAAATAGATAAGAAGATTTCTTTGACGACATATACCGCTGAGCAAAAGGTTTTTTTTTTTTTTTTCACCATATTCAGGGATTAAACAAACGTAATGCTAAGATCCCAAGAATTCCACCGTGGAGTATTCATTGACGTGATGTCATTTGAGTCTGAATCATAACTTCTACATTAAAAGCTAAAAATTTGTTAACTTTAAGTTAAAAGTTTTTGTACTGGAGAATTTGAAGCTACCCGCCCCCTTTATGCATGAAATTGCGAAGAAATACTGTATCTTAAGATTATAAGTGGCATGACCAATAAGAAATGACCGCACAGGTGCCTCACAAAAGTGCTGGACCTAGAGCCTCCGAATCTCTTAGTCGGGCTCTGCAGATGGTAGCAGACAATGGTGGAAATCGTATTGTAAACTTTTGTAGATTATTTATATGTTCTCAATAAAGCTATGATACGCCACCTAGGGGTGGTTTTTGAAACTCATTGATGAAATTCCCGTCATTTCATTCCGCCATTACCCTATTTTCATGCTATTCCGCTGCAGAGTTTTTGCTACAGATTGCTCGCAAATTTCAAGTTTAATTACACCGGTCAACATTTTTTTTTTTTGGCGGGGGGGGGGTCTGTTCTCATGATTAAATTCTTATTCTAGACATTGAAGAAAACTTAAATTTTCATTTCTAGTTCTTAAAGTTTGCTTTTGTCTCATTTACGTCGATAAGTATATTTTAATTTATTTCATAAACGAAATATGGCAGCACTTTGATGAACCCCATTTCAATATTCTGAAAGAAATTTCCTAGATGAGCTTTTTTTATGCTTCAGCCACAGTATTTGAAACACCGTAAAATATTCTATTTTCAAAAATTGCAATTTTTTCAGCTATTTGAGCTCTATGACACACGGAGTATATTAAAGGAGAACTTTTCCGATATGCCCACTTTTCCCATCATTCTAAATTTTGACAAAAACTATCTCAAGGATCAATTTTATTCCATACAAAAATACTCATGCATATAAATGGGAAATTTTAAGTTGTGCATTCATTCTGTAAATGCAGTTTCATCCAAACTTTTTTTATTGAATAGTGAATGGTACTCATATACAAACCACTTTTGAATATTAAGTATAAAGTAATAGTTATAGATTTGTTTTGCTATTCTGATTTTGAATATTAAGGTTAGAATAGACTGAATCAACAATAAAGCTGAAGTATGTCTACATTTTTCTACAAAGAAAAATTAAAAATTACAACTGTCCGTGTAAGAATCAGTCTTACATATTTTTAAAATTTTAGAAAATATATTTTACGTTAGTCAAAATACGTAAAAAAATCAAACTTTTTTCTCCGGTCACAGTATAGCATTAATTTGAGTATTTCGGCGACTAAAAAGATGACAAAAAAGCAATAACGTCAGTTCATATCTTCCGGTCCCGCATCTCTTCTAAAGTTTGCCAAAACTTTAAAAACAAATCCTGCTTTTACGGTAGTTTTTAAATTTGACTGGCACTGAATACTATAATAGTTGAAATTTTCATGTATTCTAAAGGCTTCAAAATTATGTAAATCTCTTAACAGTAATCAGTGTAAATCTCTCTTCTTGTGTACAAGAATAATGAGTTTTGATCAACATTTACATATAATGGTAGATTACTGTTTCAGGAAAACATACTAACTTACATTTTATTTTCCTTGTTGACAATTTTAAACTTGTTTAAAATAAGCAAGCTTAAAATTAATGATTGTTCACATAAAAACTGAATTTTATCAATTAAAAAAAGTTTGTTCGCAAATATTAATAATGTTCGTAAATAATTTCAATTAAAATTCGTATCCAATAAAGAAAACAACAGAAGTTGTAATTTAGTATTTTTTTTCCCTTAAACATCAATCTACCACTGTATACAAATTTTTATCAAAATCTCATTAACTTCGTTGGAAATGTGCTGCAGGAACATGTTGATGTATTTAAAAAATGTTTTATTACCACTTTTTGTGGATTGAATAGATGAGAATTTGGGCTATTAGATTCAGTAAGAGGCAAATTTTAAAACCTGTTGTAAAAACAAGATTCTTTTAGAAATTTCGGCAAACTTTAGAGCAGATACTCGAGAGGAAGATATAAACTGATCTAATTTTTTTTATTACGTGCCTTAAGTAACACAAATTCGCTACTTTTTCGCGATATTACGATTCGTTATTATTATTTTATTTTTAGGCTCACCCTAAGGAGCACCTCTTATGAATTTCAACAGTTCACCGGCATAAATTTTACACAGAGCCACTCAAAAACAGTCAAATATGTTTGTAAAAGTTTTCACCTGGCTTTGAAATCTTATACGTGCAAAACCATTATTATTTTTGTTTGTTTGTTTGTACTAGTAAAATATCGAAAGAGTATATTACAGGATTTTTTTAGTTTTGTACATTATTTATTTTCTGGTTGCAGATATTCTTGTGATTTACGAAATGACAATGTGATAGCAGTTAGAATATGGCAACTAACAAACAAAAAAGTATTTTGCGCATTGCACAAATGTTTAATGTCAGTGCTTTCCTTTCTCTATGCTTGTTCTGTTTGAATTACTTTTAAACGAAAGTTACATTCTGTTTCATCATGATGCAACACCCCAAAAGGCTTTCTGTTTTATTTTGAAGGCCTGATTCACTCAGAAAAATTTCAAAGTATCGTTTTTGAGACTGAAGCAGGGATTTGTTACGTAAGGATGTGTTACGCAGCAAAATTTACGTAAATATTTAGTTAGTACCATAGTAACCAAACTAAGTGAAATGCATATGAAAATTTTGCTTGCCCTTTTGGATAGCGTGACGCAAAAGATAAATTAAATTATTAAAATAAATTCATTTGAATACATTATATAGACTCAGTGAAAGTGTGATATATTTGACAGTGTATTTCATAATTAAAAGCATTGCTTAAATGCGTAAATCTTCTTTAGAAAATAAAACGAAAGTAACTGTAATGGAATTTAAAAACAAATCTTTAAAATTCACAGCAGGGCTTCACTCAAAATTTGATATCATTATTTTTAAGACCCATATTTAAAATTCATAGAGCTATAAAGTAAAATGCTGCGTCACAAATTTTTAACCAGTTAAGGGTTTTTGCATGGGGATATCATTACTTTTTAACGGTATGGTCAGAAGATAATAAATTAGTTTCAAGGGCGAATTTCGGAAGTTTGCTTGTCACTAAGTTATGTAAATAAATATACAAACCTGTTTTCATGCAGTATCAGAGTATTTGATTAAAAAAGTCACAGCAAGTTCTTTTGTAACATGTAACAGAAAATTGACATATTTTTGTTAGAATTTTATAAAAAGAGACATAATACTGATTATAATTTGGGTCGAGTACAGATTAGTATCCCTGCCACCATCTTTGATTTTATTTCATAAATTTGCATTCAGCTTAATGCTAAACGTAATTTTTACTCTAGTTAACTTTTTTACTATAATTATATAACTATTGGGCCCCATCAGTGGCCGAGCGCATAGCGCTCTGAACTGGGAGACCGAAGGTGCCTGGTTCGAAATCAGGTTGCGTCCGCCGACCTAATCGTTCGGAGTTTTCCGTCGTTTCCTCCAAAACAGCGTAAATACGGGTTAGGACCCCTTAGAAAGACCCCAACGGAGGGCACCCCACGTCTCGGCTTAGAGCCTACGTGTAGCTAATCGGCCGTAATTCAACAATATATAACTATTGGTTCTATTGTTTTAATGCATTGTGATTCATTAATTTGCATTCAGTTTAACGATAACCGTAAGTCAAGTTTCGTTAAAATTATTAATTTAATAATCTCGTTCTTAATTAATGATAATCTAGTTACTCGTTCTATTATTTTAATGCAATGTAATCTATTAATGCAATGTTTGCTTTCAGTTTAAACCTATCTCTAAGTTAAAATTTTAACTATATTATGATACACTAAGTTTTTAACTAAGTTAATGATACATCTCAAAATTTTTGATTCAATTAATTAATGACTCTAATCATTAATAATAAAATAGAAAATTACTCAAAAAATTATTGTTTATAATTAGTTTTATGTCGCTTTTTAGAAAACTAACTTCATACTATGTTTGTTTGTGTTTTTATCAGTTGATAATTTCATTTTTTTAGAGAACGTTTAGATGAACTACCAGTTTAAGAATAAGGGTCTTGCGCGGTTGACTTTCTTAGTGCTTCTGAAGCGTATTTACGTTACATCGTGAGAAAAACCATCCAAAACTCTGAATTTTTAGATTATCAGCCATCCGGTAGACAAGAACCCAGGACCTTCATACTTCAGTTATATACCATCTTCAGTATCTTATCAACTCGGCTCGGGTGGGCACAACATCTTGTTTTAGATGCCATCTCCGGCCTTTAAATGTCTAATACAAAATATAGTGCATGTATAAATTTAGATTAATTAATCAAATTTCTATCTGAAAAGTATTGAACAAAATTTTAAATCTGCTATTTAAAGGAATAAAAAATAAAAGTGAGAAAAACCTAAGATTTGGAAAAAATATTGGTTTTTTTTAAAATTATAATTCAATAATTTCAATAAATTTTATTAATACATAAAGAGTAAAAGAATTATTATTAAAACTAGTTAGTATGTAAAACTACTATTTATTTTCCTTTGAATACTAAATAATTATTATTAACTAATTATGTGAGCTTTCTGAAGAGAAAAAAAACCCATTGAAATATTAATTACATATTGAATTTTCCAAATAGAATTAATAATATTAGAAAAGTAAAGACTTCATTTAATTAGAAATAGCTATCAAAATACTAGGGAAACGAAATACTTAACGAAAAAGTTAAGAAGGAGTTTTACCAAAAAATACTTAAATTAATTATTTTTTTAATTCAAAGTCTTAACTATTTTTAATTATTAATTATAGCAAAATAAATTACAGAAAAAATAAGTAAAGTATATAATAATCTGTTATTATTTTTTAAAATTAAATAAAACAAAAACGACGGTAACACAAAGCTCATCTCGCAAAAGTGCGACGTCGGGTACACAACCTAAGTTATCTGATCAGAAAGACGAAGCGAAAGGTACCAGCTGTCTACGACCAAACTTGTTTAGGATATAAGGTAACTTGTACAAATCTTGTCACGGATCTACAGCACTGTATTCCTGCTCCTTGTTTACCGCCTCCCAAACGAGATCATTTTCCGTATTTCCTTACGCGGGTTAAATAGTTCCCTCTTTGAACTGGATTAAATTAAAAAAACGAGTTTTCCTTGCTTAACCGGCGACGTCACTCATCGAATTTGGAACCGATTAAAATCATATATTAATTGTAAAAAATTCGTTAGAGTGGATTCCGAGATCCAGATGAGACACTTTTCAAAATTGAAATGCTACCTGTAAATATAAGTGCCGCGAAATTTTACGGTTGGTTGGTTGGGGCTGGCTGCGTCACTCGTAGAAACTGCTGTTCTACATGATTAGTTCGGAACAGCTTTTCTCTATTGTGACACTATTTCGTAAGCTGTAGAATAGGCATCTCATGTATGTTTTACATTTACTTAAATACTATTAGTTCACAAGAGCTTTAATCTATTGTTACACTATTTCGTAAGCTGTAGAATATCATCCCATGTATTTTTCTATAAATAGGTTACAATGCTCAAAATTTTAACATAGGGTTACCAGGCGAAATACACGAAAGATGAGCAATAAAAGAGCATAGTCAATTGATATTGTTTTAATATGACAATAATGAAACTAAAAAATTAGGGGATTCAGGGGGGCGTGGAGGGGGTCTCCCCCTGACGAGGCTCGAACAGCCGAGTTTTTCTTATTTCATAGTTGCCAAGTATTACGAAATACAATTAACCACTTTTTGTGAACGGTAATTTGCTATTTAAAATATCGCAAAATTTCTGAGTTAAAAGCGTGGCCTGATTACTATTATGGAAAAATATTCAAAGAATTTACTGTTTACAAAAAGTGGTTAATTATATTCCGTAATACTTGTCAACTATGTTATTTGATAATTAATACAGTACTTTACATAAATATGAAAATTACAATCATAATCATGATAGTAGTCTTCAAGAGAAAATGGGACTGCATTTCCTCATTATGAAAGAGGATGCTTTGTGCAACGACTCCATTTGGTTGTTCAAATTTGTTAATGTTTTTCAAAAATATCCTTCAGTACTTTAAATGCGTATTGATGTCTTTCTTTTTGAAAAAAAAAAGTACGCGCCAGAAATATAATATTGTTGAAAGTTACCTTTTAGTGGTAAGGATATGCAAGCATGTGCTGGTGACAACCTGTTTTCTGGAGAGATTCTGTTAGAAGTGTCAGGCAGAAGAACAATTTCATATGGGTCGTCTGCAGAGTCGTCGGCATAATGGAGTTCCTCCAATTCCATGGCCACCTTAGCTTGCCCATTTAAACTGTGACCTATAAAGTAATAATAATTGTTATCACACATTTTAAACCAAAAAAAGTGTATGCGTGTAATCTTACGCACGATTGAAGTAAAACTTCTTTGACGTTTACGGCACATATCACTGAAATGATTAAACTGTAACTTAAAATAAATATCCTATTATAATTTAATTATATTTATTATTCATGTACTTTACAAAGATTACATAAATGTTATATTCATATTATTCATTGGAAACAGGTACTTGGATGTCATCATAATTTTTTATGTATGAAATTATAGGTTTGTGGTAACTATAATCTGAAACATAAATTTCACTCTCTAAATTTGCTTATTTTCTTGAAAATGCAGCATCTATCGTTGTACCGAAACGCGTTGTTGATTGAAGTCGAGAAGTATTCATAGTTAGGACAAATTTTTCTTTTAAAAAATCAACTGACGGCTGAGATTCTTGATAACGAAAATTAACAATAAATCTCCAGTAAGATTCATCAGTAATTCATGATAATTACTTAGAATCCAGGAAGTGTCCATGTTGTTGTATTATTATTTGCTGTTGTATTACCTATAAAGTAATAATAACACCGGTCAACACGATTTTATTGTCTGACTTGTTAAATTTTAGTTTCTCCTACGCCAAAACTAAGGAAAATATTTTTTATTTTTAATGAAAGTTTGCTTTTGTAGAAATTAAAGCAATTTTTCAATTTTTTGGCAAAAATCCCTGATTTTTGTATCTTTTTTATAATACCACTCTAAATCATGATCAGAAAAGTTTTTGCTGGATATAAAAGTCTTTTTTATTCAAGATTTGTGATAAGCAACAACATGTAAATGTAAAATAATAAGAAATGAATGTCTAAAAGTGAATATTTTTCGTATTTCTTCTATGTTCGTATCAGCAAATAATAATACAAACAAATAATAATATTACAAATAATACTACAAGCAATACTACAGAGTTACAAATAATAATACAGTTTACTTTCGGGTGAATCAAAGTGCTGTCCTCTATTCGTTTATGAAATAAATTAAAATATACTTATCGACGTAAATCACAGACAAAAGCAAACTTTAAGAACGAAAATGACAATGCAAGTGTTTTTCAATGTCTAGAATCAGAATTTAAGCATGAGCCCATAACCCTCCCCCCCCCATTTTTTTTTTTGTGTGACCGGTGTAATCGTTAACTTACATTTAAAAGCAAAAAAATATCAGTTGAGGTCATTACTTTAAGATAAAATAACATAACATGATAATGACATAGTAACAGACTATAAAAGTACAACATTAACGCCGAAAGTTTTTCATCCTGCAGCAGATAACATAATAATACATTCTAAAATAAATTTATACGAAAAATTTTCTATTGAATAAATGAACTGTCCATGGTCACTGCTTTAAAAGTGCAATGTACATCTCCGGCAAAAAACCCCGCTTGCACTTTGCTGTAAGACGAACGACGATCCGAATAATGTCACATATATTAATCGTTAACCATTATCGTATACTTTAATTTGTAAGTTATGAAATGTTTATAAGAGCCCATCTTTATATCTAAACACGCACCACATTTATACTTTATTTCATTTTTCAAAAATTTAGCTCATTTTAACCTTGGATGCTAATTTTCAATAACGTTGAACTAAAAATAAATGAGTTATGAGGCTCCGAAATATCCCTCTCCTTATATTAAAATATTATTTTGTGCGTTAATTCATATATCATTTAATATTGGTATATTAAGAAGTTGATTTTTATACCTACTGTTAGAATTAAAAGGCTCAAACATAACTTACCATTATTACAATTTTTTAATAAAACATTGATGTGAATTATGAAGTATTAATTTAAAATTCGAAAAGAAAAACGAATTGAGCTACCTCATGAAATTTCGACGGAAATAGATAAAAAAAGTGATTTTACATGGCCGGGCAAATTTTCATATTTTTATATTTCGTAGTTGATTTCATATTAAATAAAATCTCCTATCTTAATGAGTTAAGGGACCATATATCAAATTATGAAGTGACAGGTTTTCAAACTCATATTTATATGTATACAATTTAAATTAGTAGATTTATTTTTCACAAGATTAGTTAGTGTTAGAGGTATTAAAAATAGCAAATATTAGAGCAAGTAAACTGTAGATTTGTAAAATTTGATGGTGCTAAAGTTATATTAATTTTTTTTTTTTCAAGTATATCACCTTTTGTTGAAATTAACATCGAATAGGATTTTTTTTTTTGTATGCATAATAATAATAATAAGGATAATAATAATAATAATAATAATGATGATGATAATAGTAATGATGATGATGATAATGATAATAATTGAGTGTTCAGATGTATGTGTGTAAGTTTTACCAAAAATTAAGTCCATTAAATAGAATACCACTGTCTGATTACTCAATTTTTAGTAATCAGACATACCTGTACAAAGTCCATTAAATAGAATACCACTGTCTGATTACTCTAAGTTCAAAAATACTGCAATTAATGTACGCTATATTAGAATGAAAAAAATCTATTTATTAATAGAACTGTAAAATATTCACTGCTTTATGAGCAATAACAGCAGTGTTTCATTTTGTTGTACTATGTTAAAATTTTTAATACTTATATTATAAATACGGCAATCTAATGGTCAATTAATATAAACATCTTCAGATAAAAATATACATAGAAAAGTTCTTTAATTGTAAATAAACTATAGTTACTCTGTTACTTCAGTTAAATTGAAATTGTGATTCCAAATTGATGTTTTCAATTTCTGATACAAATAACAATAAATTCAAATTATCAAAATCATTATTTTAAACAGTACATTACTCAAAAAATAAGTCTTTTCTAAAAAGCTATCAGCAAAAGGAACAATGTTTACAGATGAAAGAAACTTGTTTACAATATTGTTACGAATTTTCGGGGCAACCCGCTGTTCTGGGGTTTAAAACAGTTTTAAATTCGTATTCTACGCTTCAAATAGTTAAATTTTGCTTTGTGTTGCATCAAAATTGGTCCACTAGAACCGGAGATACGGAGGTTTGCTTTCCCCTATGTTTTTCTATGGGGTTTCTAGAAATCTCGAGAAATATTGGTCCTAGGGCCTCGATCTCTTCACTTTTGGGGACTTATTTTTGGTGCGAAATTTGGCGATACTTCGCCAAAAGTCGCCAAGCGTGACGATATTTTGGTCATTTGGCGCTATTTTCCCTGTGGGGCCTGAAAGTTTGTTTTTCTGAATTAAAAACGGATAATAACCAAACATTTCTCTTCTATGACGTAATCAAAATTCCCTCTTTATGTGAGAAATAGACTTTTCTGGAAGCTTCTTCTAGCTTCTGCCCTGCCTATAAATAGAAGCTGTGAGCTGGGCCCCAGTTGAGTGTGAGTGAGAATCCGTGTTGTGAACACAGCTATCTGAGAGAGTACGCTTACTTTGTGAATTAATTGTGCTATAGAAGCTGTGTTTTGGCTTGCTTTCCGAACCTGTTTTTAAAGTACTATTCATTGCTGTGTCTTAAGGGATTGTGCACGATATCCCTTGAATATTTTAACTGACTTTTTGACTGTGAAAGTGACTTTTTTTGTGTGAGAAATACAGCATTTGTGAGAGCTTCAGATCTAAGCGGACTGTCAAAAGCACATTACTCTTTAATTGTGCTTGTGAATTTTGTACAGCTGATTGTTCTACGAAGAACTAGAATCAATAAAGGTGTGTTCCATCCTGACCAGTGGACTTTTTAATAGCACTTTCTACACCAACTGGACTTTAGTACGACGAACCCTGGGAACAAGCAGAGTATTTTTGCAACAATATGATATTCTACAATGCACTGTCTTACTCGTTTTGAAAATCAGATTTGAAATTAGACACATTGATAAATGATATACTTTTTTCTATTTTTAGTTTAAAAATAACTAGAAACATTATTTTTTAGGTAAGTAATATTTCTTCCATTTCCGTGATCAAATTTGGTATAAGGCCTGGACTCCACAATACCAGAAAACACGACAGAATCAGAAAACAGAAACTGAAAATTGACGAACTTCCGGTTTTTCAGTTTCTGTCAAGCAGAATCAAGGGCGGAAAACGGAGTTGAAAATGTTGAACTTTTCTGTTTCTGCCCGCGTTTTCTGCCATGTGCCAGCCAATAAGAATTCGCCTAGATCCAGAGCTGTCATCCAAAAACAAGATGGCGTCGCATTTCGATGCTGAAGTACTTGTATCTCAGAGATAATTCTTATTGTGTTATAAATTTGTATTCAATAAAAAAGATAAATGAGAAAAAAGGATATTTCCTTAAAACCAACGTTTTTGTATTTAAAATAGTACTTACTCTTCATCTACAGTTCGGGGATCTTCATTCAATTTTAATGCTGTGAAAATTCCATATTTTGCTCTTACTAGGAAATGTTTTAAACTCATAAAGTATGTTTAGGTTTTTTAATTTCATGTGTTCTAATCAAAGTCGTCCTATTCATAAAGTGAATGCTTATTTTAGCGAGAAATTATTCTGTATTCACGTATTTTTTCGCGCTTTTTCAATCATAGAACGTATCTAGCAATAAACGATTTAAAATGAAAACGATAGATGGCACTTGCATCGTAGTATATGCTAAGGCGTATTATGCTAGAGTGGAGTCAAGTGCCGACAGAAAATAATCCCGACAGAAATTCTTTTCTGCGAGAAAATTCCGCTTTCCGGTAATGTGGAGTCCATGCCTAAGAAAAAAAAATTGGAATCTTCATTGTGGTCTCAATTTGAAGATAACCTCTTTAAATTGCACATAAAGGAATTCGCAATATCCCCGGAAATTATCGGAGAAAACTGAAGGTTTTCCTTCATTTAATAATGTCAAAATAGGGTAGTGCCACAAAAAAAAAAGTTGATTGAAATCAAAGTATACGTTATTTGTAAACAAATGTTATAATTGTGTATATGATGAAGTCCGAAAAGGGCTTATTACTTTCCGAACATGTACCCTTGTTCAGTAATGTCTGCAATTATGGGTAATGAACATCATATATCAACTACACATATATGCATGATTGTTGCAATTATTATGAATGAACTTTTTTAAGCTATCTCTTGCAATCAAAATAGGTAACTGCGTCGAGTTTTATTGAATATTAAAAGGGTTATTCAAATAACTGTTAAAAAATCTATTGTTAGAATCAGCTAAACTAAAAGCATTTTCACTTTCCAAACATGTACCATGTAAGGAAAGTATTGTAATCATGAAAAAAATTCGACTTCGCGATTTTGGTGTATTGATACGTTTTGAGGTCTTCTGAATCCATTTATGCTATTTTTACGAGATGTATGTATGTATGTGTGTGGGTGTGGGTGTATGTGTGTGTGTGTGTATGTGAGTGAACACGATACTCCTAACGGGCATCCGATTGAGCTCAAATTGGGTATATAGGTCATAAACCACCGTCGCAAGACCGGTATTGATTTTGGTGTTTATAGGACTTATAGTGCCTATAGTTTTTCTACAGGGCTACGACAAATTTCTTTTACATGATGGCCTATGGGGAGAAATTCTTGAAAGTACGCTAGCGTTTAAACGTTACATTCGATTGAGCTCAATATGGGTATATATGTTATAAACCACCGTCGCAAGACCGATATTGATTTTGGTGTGTATAGGACTTATAGTTTTTCTACAGGGCTGCGACAAAGATTTCTTTTACATTATGCCCTATGGGGGAAATTTTTGAAAGTGCGCTAGCGTTTAAACGTTACATTCGATTGAGCTCAAATTGGGTATATGTGATGTAAACTACCGTCGTAAGACCGGTATTGATTTTGGTGTGTATGGGACTTAGAGTTTTATACAGGGCTCCGACAAAGATTTCTTTTACATTATGCCTATGGGGGAAATTCTTGAAAGTGCGCTAGCGTTTAAACGGTAGATTCGATTGAGCTCAAATTAGGTATATATGTCTATAAACCACTGTCGCAAGACCGGTATTGATTTTAGTGTGTATAGGACTTACAGTGTTTCTACAGGGCTGCGACAAAGATTTCTTTTACATTATGGCCAATGGGGGGGAATTCTTGAAAGTGCGTTAGCGTTTAAACGGTGCATTCGATTGAGCTTCAATTTGGTATATATGTTTGAATTATGCATCGATTAAAATTTATTTAAATGCATGGTAATGATCTTAATCGTTAGTGTTTGGAAAATCGAGTGGAGTCACTCCAGATTTTTTCTATTTTTATACATCAATTTCACGATAGGAAAATATATTCACAAACCAGAATAATGATAAAGTACACTTATTAAACATTTATTACTGCTTTTAGTGACAGTGAGTAATATTTTGCTGTCATGATATTCTGCTTTTATATGAATAACGAAAACATGTGCTGGAAATATGTATTAACCGAAGATTGATAATTTAAATCTGCGTTTTCTAATCACATTTTCACTCTCATTTAACGTTTGTATGAATGTTCAAGTTGTTGGGAATGCGAGATTGAATTCTTAAAAAGAAAGTCATGTTTTCAGAGAGCTTTTTAAAATTCCACAGTGAAAGGACCATTGTTTAATGAAGTTTACCATTTTTATAACATCTATAAATATATTATGGAATTCATTATGAAAATATTTTCACATCAACACTTCTCTATAAATAAAACAGTATGCGGTGGCATGAATGTCAATTTTAACGTAGGATTACGTTTTTTCATAACGGTCCTACGGTATAAACAAAAAACAATGTCGTTGCTAGTTAGCAAACCGCTTTGTTAGAAAACTAACTGAGTGAACTAACCCTGTTGAACTAAGTGACCTGTGTTTATTAACTGGGATTTCTTTTACGGCAGTCAAAATCGAAACGTCAACAACATCAGTAACACCTTTCCCAGAGAAAATAAATTATGTAGACAGGCATAAATTTTTTTCCACATGATACTGTAGGAAATCCATCTTCAAATTTGGCACATGTACTGATAAGAAAAATTTAAGTAGCACATATATGTATATTTTTTTCCAAAAATTTATCTATATAAAATGATTATGAATTATTGGAAAGTTTGTGAAAGCTGTACAAAATTTTCTTGAGGCATAACATTAAAATATCTACAATGAATTAAACAAGACTTATTTAGAGGCGAGGAATGATGTCATTAAAAGCTCATTCGAATGACGTCTAGTAATAGAGTGTGTTTTAATCTCGTTTCTTTTCTATTTTTGACGAAATTTCAAATTAAAAATGACAGCAAATGAATGTATCTATGTACACTCTATAACAAAAAAATCGACGCACCAAGAAACAATGATCCGATTGCTTTGAAATTTCGTATGCATGAATGTTTTGAACAGATATGCAAATGATTCAAATTTTGTGTCCAATGAATGAATAGTTTGATCTCTAGCGCATGGGAACTGCGCATCCAGCAGACATATATAAGGAGCAGTTCTTCAACGGTTGTTAAAACTTTCGGTTTGATTGCGATTCAGATGACCTTTCAACAACTTAAAAAATGCCTCGCTTCAGGATTCGTGCTCATTACGAGCAACTGTCAGAGTTTGACAGAGATCGTATCATTGGATTGAAAGAGGCCGGTTGGTTTAATCGGAGAATCGCTCGTCATTTGAGTCGAAGCGATGCGACGATTCGAAGATGCTGGCAAGGACGGGTGGAAAATGGCAGAGTGCAGCGTCAGGATGGTAGCGGTCGACCTAGGGCTACAACAGATCGTGAGGACAGAGTGATGGTCCGATCAGCTGTCACAGCGCCTTCTTAATCTCTATCAACCATCAGACGTTCAACCCAAACACCAGTGTCCATCATGGCCATTCACAGACGGTTGAGAGAGCGAAATCTACGCTCGCGCCGACCGTTACGCCACCTGCCACTCACGCCTGCACACTGCCGAGCCAGATTACAGTGGTGCAGGGCTCGATCAGGTTGGAATGATGCCGACTGGGGACGTATAGTCTTTAGCGACGAATCCCTCTTCCAACTGTGTCCTGACGATCATCGAAGACGTGTTTGGAGACGCACAGGGCAGACGGGGAATCCTGCTTTCACTATTGCACGCCACACCGGCCCTCAACAAGGCATTATGGTCTAGGGTGCCATTTCCTTTGACAGTCGGACCCCTTTGGCCCATTAGAGGTACACTTACTGCACAGCGGTACGTGGACGACATCCTAAGACCTGTTTAGCTACCGTTCCTTTTGCAGTGCCCTGGGATGGTTTTTCAACAGGACAACGCCAGACCACATACGGCTCGTGTTGCTCTAAACTGTCTCCAAGCTTGTCAAACACTTCCTTGGTATGCCAGATCGCCAGATCTCTCTCCCATCGAGCATGTCTGGGATATGATGGGAAGGCAATTGCATCTGGCACGGACTGTTGATGACCTCGTTCGACAATTGGAGCGAATTTGGCAGGAAATACCGCAGGAGACCATTCGGGAGCTTTATCGGTCTATGCCACGCCGTGTGGCAGCTTGTCACCTTATTGAACTTGTTACTGTAACTCTGAAATAAATTATTCAATTGTTCTGAAATTTAATCATTTACTATTCTGTACATTGTCTTCCTATCCACCAATTTTCGTCTCAATCGGACACCTCCTTCTTGGTGCGTCGATTTATTTGTTACAGAGTGTAATTTTATGAAAAATATAGCTTACAGATTTTATGTTATACATATATAGGGGTAGCCAAAAATGATATTATTGGGCAATACGATCCTCATATGCTTTCCTAAATACAGGTAGCGCTATCTACCGGATAACAAATAAACTACTTGTGGCAAATGAAGAAGAAACAATGCCAGTCTTCAAGCGGTCACAGCATTACCTATCTAAACTGAATTCTTCGAAAAATTGGCTTTTATAGCATCTGTAATAAAGTAAGCACTACCTTTCCAATTTATTTAGATATGCAGCCTTTCATGTACAGAAATATGACTTGGTTTACTGAATAGTAAGTTTTTAGATGGAAATTAGACTTACTAAGCTTGTTATGCTTCTCTGCGTCATCCAATAATATGACCTAAAGAGTGCAGTCATGTTTCCGGGTAAAATAATCGATCTGCTGAAGAAGCTCAAGTACCGGGTCCTAGCTATCATGGCAGCCCTTTATTCGTTCTCAAAATACGTGATTCCAAATTACAGTAGTTAATTTATTTCTGCGTAAATTATAATTTTGAAATAATCCATTTTATTGTTTCTGCCACTTTTTTTAATTATCATGAAATAAACAATGTATAGTACTGTATAATTGTAAAACTTCTTTTATTTCATTTTTTATATTTAATAATTACATTTACATATTTTATTTTTCCGATAATTCTATTTCTTTCCCATTACTCAATGTGTTTTTAAAATATTATTAAAATATGTTTACGATGCAAAATAGAGTGTAAAATATGATAGCAAAGAGCCAAAGGTTTATTTAAACATTAATGTTATGTTTGTAAAACAGAACATTAATGTTATGTTTGTAAAACAGACACTTTGAATTATGACTATCTTTTGGTGTTCAAAGGATTAGATAAAGTCTCACAGTGGAACATAGACATCACCAAGTTATATTGGGATGCAAGATCTCTCATGGACTACCTCTAATTATAGACTCTTGCTTGTTCCTTATTGCTGTTCTTTTATTTCCTTTTGTTTTCCTTTTGCTTTTGTTCGCTACAATTGTTAAATTTTTATGTCCCTTTTTGTTTTACTGTTATTTCTGCTCCCTTGTGTTGAAGCAAACTGTCAGATTTGAATGGATTGGTTTCTAACTAAATTAGGTAAACTAAAAAGAACAAAATCTTACTGCACAGTATTACTACTGTGACAGTACGTTTTATTGAATAAAACAAAACACAACGTTTCTCAAAACATTGGTTTCAACTGAATTGAAACTAGGTTTTATGATGAACCGTTGATCTTTATTTCAATGTATAATCAGCAAATATTTACATATAATGTAATCACTATTTCTATAAAATATTTAAAAGTATAACTTTAATAAAGGTCTTATTAATACGGCAGTGTTTCAAAACACAATTATTTTTGATAAATTAAAATGCAGTTTATTTTTATTGAAGAGCAGAAAAATGATTTCGTACTTTTATTGTAATGTGGTCTCTAGACAGTTGATAAAAATTAACCAGGTAATAAAATAATTACATTTAATTTAAATTGTGGTCTTTTAATTGAGTCTGAAATGATGATTTAATCCCTTAAAGCTAATTTGCAACAATACATTATTTTTAATAATTTTGTTACTCGCCTCTTTCTCACCAAAAATAGTTGTTCTTGTTTTCCATCGTCTAATTAATAGGTAAACACTAGCTTTCATTCTCGATGGAAATTTCAATTTTTTTTTTTTTATTATTAGGAATTATATTCCATCAACATAATATTTATCTCAAAATGCTGTAATTTGATTTAGGGATTTTTGGAAGCCAAAAATGTGCATTTTTGATATGCTTCTTTAGATTTATCATAACAGAATTAAATAGAAAAATCTCGCTTATTTTGAAATGAAATTTTTACAACTTGAGAAACATAATTTTTAGTTTGAGAATTTAATTCTGTTTCTGCAATTTAATTTGTACATATACAAATTTATCTTTTCTAATAACATGTATAAACAAAGTTAGAAAAATATAAGACCTCCTGTTTGTCAGAAGATAGTTTTTTAAAAATATACGGCAGAACCAATTTAGTTATACCAAATTAAGTTAAATATTACCTTTTTCTGTAAACCTCAAGATAATCTGGCATTTTAATGTACAAAAAAATAAAGTTCCAATTTTTAAATTATTGAAATTTTTGATAATGTTATAAAATGAAATCTTATGATCCCAGTATCAAAATATTTTATTAACATCACGCAATGTTGAGGTTTGCTATATTTTTTAAAATTCAATTTTTGTACGTGTAAGGGTCTTTTCACTCAATAAAATAAATACTGATAAAGCAACACTTAAAAAAGTAACATATAATCAGAGCAATAAAATGTACGTACTTTTACAAAATTATACTTTTTTTTTTATTCAAGAATTTAAAACATTTTTGACCAGAATCAAATACTGGAATTCTGGATGTAAGCTATGATCTCACTTTAGATTTTTCAAAACCTTTCTAGGTCAAAAATATAGAATTCACATAAAAAGACAATAGTCATAAGTATTTGTCATTCATAGTTTTATACTGTCTGACTGATGCAGTATTGTTTTTCTATTGCGCATGTATTGCATCCTTTTAAAAAAATAAGTAACAAAAAAATTCTAAAGCCAAAAATTTCAACTAAAAATAAGCAAATTTTCTAAACATTTATGAGTTTGCAAGAAATTATTTAAAAAGAATGTTACATTTAATACTCAAACTGACATTTCATTCCTAAATTAATCTTCTAAAAGCAAGAATTCTGACTTATGAATGAAAAGCTTTACTTAGTTATGTTTTATTTATGTGAAGTAATATATATACTAGCGATACCCGTGCGAATAATTCGCACTAAATAAGTGTGATATCACTTTGCAAAATTACAAAAATTATTTATTCTTTACAATCTGGCCGGATTCTTGTGTAACGAAATCAATCGCAAATCGCAACAAACAAAACTCTTGCACCCATCTAGCGAGCAGTTCCACGTTCATGAGCGATTTCACTTGAAAATCGTAACACACGAATGTCGCAATGACGTCATATTTCATATGCGCGTTGGCCTTCAACCAGAGCCTTATTATCGCATGGGCAAATCGGGACTTTGCTCAGGGCCCCCGGCTCGAAAGGGCCACCAATTTCAACTATTGTTATGAGGGCCGTGGTAGCCCAGTGGTTAAGGCGTTGGACTCGTAACCGGAAGGTTGTGGGTTCGATACCGGCGTACCACTAAAGACCACCGTGTACATGCAGTGTACGTGCACGTCAAATCCGTGGTTCCGAAAGTCCTCTCGGCGTTCGCTAGCAGTTTCCGAGGGGTGCCAATATTCAGAAGTCCCCCACCTTCTGATGAGGTTCCAAATCGTGGTGGGAAATTCCGGGAAGGACGTTTATGTAGCTCTAAGCGACAATTCAGTGACGCGAGCTGTTCCTCTCCTGGCAAACAAATAAATAAAACTATCGTTATGAAATATTTTTTCTATATCAAAATTTTATGGATAATAAAACAAATTTCATAGATGGGGGCCCCCAAATTCATCAATGCCCGGGGCCCCCGTTGGTCATAATCAGGCTCTGCCTTGAACTAACTGCGAGTTTCACTGATAAACTAATGCTAAATGTACAAAGAACACTACTTCGTAACTCCTAGAATATCACCTTTCACGCAAGTTTTTTCGCAAATCGCAATACTCAACAGCTATGACGTTTCTCTTCATTACGAAGAAAAACGATAACGGTTGCTTAGAAATATTTAAGTTATCTCCGGCATTTGGCATGGGCACCACTTCTGCATTCCACCCATGAATTTACAAAAACAAATGAAACAACAAACTTTTTAGTTGTTGATGCCGGTAGAGGAAACAATTCTCTATAAAATGATATAAAATTTATGTGGAGTAATTGTGCAGTTTTTTCTAAAAAGGGAGGCAAACATCTTAACCTTAGCGTATTAGTAATAACATTTTATTATTTTATATACGACTTTGTACAAATACGAAAAGAAAGAGATAGAAATTAATTTCTTATATTGTAATTGCTAAATCCTATAGCGGAAGCTTTGTTCTGGATCAATATGTCAAACATTACGTAAATGTGTGAAGCAATTTGCGTTAAACTGTAATGCATATGATACATTTCTCTTAAGAGTCTTTTCTAGACTGGTAGTTTAATATGCTACTAGATAAACGCAGTTGCCAATTATTAAAATGTTCTATGACAGCGTACATTATGTTAATTAATGCTATTTATTAACTAGAGCAGACATATAGAAACAAATAATAATAATTTCATGAAATACATTACGCTAATGTTCTACGTACATTACGCTTATGAAGTGCATTGCGTTATGTGTATTTCTACAACTCAATGCATAATACAAATGCCGGAAAAACATCTAGTTGGAAATAAAGAAAATGGCCTTAACAAATTGGCTGTTTAGAAAAATAATCTTGTGTGATGTCGGAATATTGGCCTTTATCTCAACAGTAGGTGTATTTTTTTTTCTCAATAGAAAATACCCTTTTTTATCAATCCACTCTCTCCCACTTACAAATATCAACACTACTGCATGCTGTCCCGTCTTGGTATTTAATAGAAAAATGACTGTTTTATGCCTAAATGTATGTAAATTTTATTAATACAAAACATTAAAAAATACCTTAAACAAAATTATCTTTAATTTAAAATATTGAAATTTATGATCATTATTAGTGTAAAAATATAAAAATATAAAGCAAAAGAACATTAAAAAATTCCGAATATGTTCATAATTAAAGAAAAATATTTTTTTATAAATGTATGTGTACGTAAAGAGAAGGAATAAATCTATTTCAGAATACTTCAAATATTAGTGAAAATTATTTTCCAGTAAACTTCCAGTAGCAACTATACATGCATCATCCCTTAATATTTCAAGTTTGAATAACTTTTAGCAAATACAAACAGAAAAAAATGAAAGTAAACACATTAATTTATAATAAATTTACCATAAATTCGTTAGACATTCTTCTCTGTGAAACAATTATTTTAAATTATTATTTTTCGTCTTAGTTTGAAGATTGTCTGGAAAGGAAAAGGAACAAAAATAAATTGAAAGAATTCAAATCGCATTTTTCATTTTTTTCCTCGAAATTATATTATACTGTAAATTTCATTTACAGTTAAATATAATTTTATTATTTTTAATTAAATTACGAAACATTATATAAATTTCTTTATAGTTAAAACTTTTGCATAACGGATAACTTTTTTCTATTTCCAACATCAGGATAAAAATCGAGATAAAAATAAAATTATAGGCTTAACAGAACACATTACTTTTATTTGCTATGTTTTGCATGAAACTATTACGAATTCGTACGTCTAAGAGATGTATTTTTATATTCTTTATTGATATTTTCAGTCCCTCCAGGATTGCATTTTCACATTAGAATTTAAAGAAAAAGTCCTGACTAATTCCTTTCAGATAATTTTATATCTAAAAACAAAGTTAATCATACATATTCCCCTATTTTTTATGTTTTTGTTGGCAATCTTGCTATTTTGGGTGCATACAAAATCGCTGCCACAACGAGCTACAATTTGGCATTTGATGGCGGTTCACATCAAGCTTTTGCATAGCTTCTGTCTAGTTGGATAACCCTCAAACCTGATTACCGGCTGATTTCCTATTTACACATATTAAACTTCCCACAATCCATTCTGCATGGTCAGTTATGTCTGCCTGTATGTGTGTGTGTGTGGTGGCAAATTTCTATTTAACTCTCCTTATAATAAGTATTTTAAGGATTTCTAAAGGTGAGCAATTTTTTCCGTATCATTTCCTTGGATTTTTAGTTTTTAAAATTCCGCTATTTCAAACAACAAATGCATTATATTAATTTATTTTTCTGTATCTTCTAACTGTGGATCAGATCATTATCCTGGTAAAGCCGATTGTGGATGCACGTTGGTTAGTAAACGTGCATCCAGTGAATAAAGATTTGAGATGATAGGAACTTACGAGATTAAAGTAATAAAGGTATTTACCAAAAAAGACTGTAGATATTCAGGCCCATGGTAGATATCAGCCAATATCTTTTAAAACGAGAGGATTCAGAACAAAAATTGCAAGGGGATGTTATCAATCTAGACCTTCTGCATTTGGATTTTTAATTTTTAGCCTTAAACTTTTTTTTTAAAGTATTGTAAATGTGATTTAAAGATCAAGTTTCCAATTTACACTGTAAGAGTTCTTTTACCATCTCTCTGATGGAGATGATAGCAGACTTGGAAGAAGACCATTTCAACGAAAAAATATTTTTGTTGCTTGGGAATTTATCATGGTGGGAGTAAGAGGGCTAAAAGATAAATAATTCATTTTTTTTTATAAAATAACACACATAAAAGGCTTTTATCGTCAGGAAATACGGATCGGGTAAAAATTGTTCACCCTTCACCAGCTCGAATAATGTTTTACCGACTGCAAGAGCAGTCGGCATTCACCTTTTATGTGTTATTTCAGAGTTTAAATTATTTCTTCGTGTTTTATTATTATAATTACTATTCTTAAACTACTTCCTAATTTTTAGTCTACGTAACTTTCTTATTTTCGTTTATAGATGGAGAGGATAGCAGATACTATAAAAACAATTTAAACCTTGCCGGTCAAAATTCAGACTCAGGATCACATACATGAGAAATTAAGTACATTTATGTATGTTTATGAACACCTACATTGTGTTAGGCTTTAGTTTTTGAGAGAATATTCCTATGCAGAAATTATTTACTAAACTTCTTTCAAAGCAGAGTAAACTAAGACGACACAAAATTATACGTAAAAATAAAATAGTATCCTAAACATTTTTAAACATAACCTTATTACTAGATGAAGCTTAGCAATTATTTTACATGTATCTCAAAAATACTAATCAGTGTAGTACAATATCTTATATTTGCAGTTCCGTTTAGTTATCTTAGCAAAGAACAAAAACTAAGGCATTCCTATTTAAGAGAAACCAGGACTAACTTTTCGTCTCGCTATATTTCGTCAGTGCCAATTTTTCATTTCTTGAAAAGCTCATTGAAGTTTGATCACAAAGTCATGATAAATAAGTGAAAGTAACGATTTTCTGTCTTGTGTCATAAATAGATATAAATGCCATAAAATTTTCTCAATATGTTTTACCTATTGTGAGAAATATTTGTTACGTACGCATGCAATTTTTTAAGAAATAAAATTTCTTCTATCTTATATACATCCCTTCTGCTCTAGAAGATATTAAACTGAATTTTATAAAGATCTCTTTTTGCATTATTTTAGTATTTACTGAATTTGATAAAACACAGATTTGTCACCGAAACAGCAAAGCGATATATTAAAATATTTATGGTAGAAGTTAAAATTTAATAATAAAAGTAGTGCATTAATTGGTTGTTTTCTCAGTGCTTTTAACATGGATTAAATAGTTTATTTGAAGAACATTTTACTTTTATCAACGATTCTATGAATTATTTACTCATGCGAGAATTAAATTCCATTCACTGTGTTTCAAAAATGCATAATTAACTTTCTTCGTTTATAATTTACGATAAAATATATTTCGTAGTGAAATCTGTGTAAAATGAAACATTAAACTTCCCAAACACGCACCAAAGAGGATTTTAATTTCCAGTAAATTAATGTTTTAGCGTCACAGATGTAGATCGTGTTCAGTTGATATTTTTAAGTGGATTACATATCGTTAAGTTTCAAAAATGACTCTGCATGTATTCCGATGATTATAAGCCACTCATAGATCAATTTGTATTAGGATATTGTATGCATGTATTTTAGTATAGCATGTACTGTATTAATATTTATTCATTCCGATCACGATTAAGTCTTACTGATACTTGGCAAAATACTTTCAAATCTACTTCTAGAAATAAATAATTAAATCTGTAATCGCATTCACTTAATTAAGTTTAAATATTAAAATATGCAAAATAATATAATAGACTCTATTAAATTAGTAAAATATGGGACGAAAGAATTTGCTAATTCCAGATTACTGTAAATTTAAAATAACTTATTTCATGCATCGTTCGTTTAAATGTTATTGAAAAAAAATATTTAACTGATAAAAATTCATTAATAGTGGATACAAAATGGAATATTGACTGTTCATGCCATATAATCATTGTACACCAACTCATTAGATTTTATAAAAACGCCAATTCCTTTATAAAAAGTCGCCAACTAGTTGTGAAAACATACAGTTGGCAGCTGTTTAGGAATTAAAAGAAAACCCTTTGTTTACAACGGTCTGAATTCTGCTGCAGAATGAGAGGGACTGACTAGTTTAGAGAAACTTAACTTTGATTCCATATTCAATTTTTAAAACTACAGACTTTTTCGTTCTTTTACATATTAAAGACGTAGTTCCACGAAATATCATACTAGTCTTTTTTTTAATTAAACATAATATTAGACTATTTTACATTACTTTGAGGCAAAATTTGATTGTTTTGTAAATATATCAGAAAAAGGAACATTCAAGTACTATACCCGATAAATTTATGTTTCCTATGGAACGAAAATAAACTATTGAGCTCATATATTTTTTTAGAAACGGTTACAGATAATGCGTATAGAAATTCTCTTTTAAAATTGTAGTTGCATTAACGTAAGTGTTTATTTATTACCAAATTATATTACCAAAACCCGACACTTTCTTTAATTGTATCAAGAATTCATACAATCGATGAATTTGAGCAGACTTCTGAGTCACACATTCTGTGCGTGGGTTTTTCCCGCGATGCCCTGTTTTAATTTCCATTTTTCTGGTTTTTAAATTTTTTAAAGTCAATGACCCCATGGATCGCGCCAGCAGGAGCTGTATATGGAGAAGAGCAACAACAATAATAGTACGCAAAACAATGACCATCGTGAGTACCCAGGTTATGAAATTTGTAGGTTTGGAAAAAGCTTCCATAACAACAGATTTGAATGGGTGTAATTCAGAATATCCCTTTTCCTGATCACCAGTTTCTAAACTCTGCAAAAATAGCCGTTCACCTAGCGAGAAGGATAAAGTTTAGAAACATGAAAGCAGTTTTGCAGCTTTTGATGCTTTGAAAATATGAATAACTGTCTAATGAATTGCGTGTGCTATATTTGGGCTGTTGAATATGTATAACTTCACATTTGTTTCTATTTAACTGGCAGTTTTATATACCATTTTCTACAAAAAATCCTAGATCTTATTTACTGAATATCTTAAAGTTAATTTTGTTGGTTAATAGAATTTAATATTAATAGGAAATTTCGAAAAGTGAAAATGTAGTTTTATACATTTTATTAGCAATTACCTATTTTTAAATGTAAACTTTTTTTAATGAAACTATTATTATAATTTAATTTACACTCACTGGCCTGAACTATAAATGTTTTTATGATACAAATATTCTTTATATTTGGTTAATCTTATTAGTTTTCAAAGACATACTACCATGTTCTTTAATTTATATTAATGCGTATTGAAAACTTTAGTTAAATATATATTTCTTAGCACTTGTTTTAAACCATTGATTTTTTCCTATTGTCTGAAAAAATACCCTTTGTAGATGCAATAAACTGTATTTTTTCAAACAATCAACGTACTTGCATCTTTCTCATTTCATCTTTTACTTCTGTATACAGAAAGGTTTGTTGCCTTGGATACAAGAGCAAAATCTGTAGGCGTTATGTTAGAAAAATAGGGATCGATGATGTGTATGGAAATATTTTTCTCAGAAATATTTTTTTTCAACGATCGGGCACTTGCCGATTAGGCATTGTCCACTACAATTTCCCGAAGTTATTGTAGCTATTTTCTTATGGGAGGGCCTAGTGGCGACCAGCGTAACCCCTATAAAGAGACGGACATGTTAGCATTCATGCCCAATCCGGGATTCAAATCCGGACCCAAGGCGTGATAATATATTTCGTAAGCCACTACACCATTTGGGCGGCTCTTAGAAATATAGTATGCATATGATTATATGTATATATATTAGGGTGACGCCAAAAAACCGACTATTTTTTTAAGCCTCGTGTGAAAAAAATGTTAGTTTTGGATGTTTTAAGAGCCTCCTCCAAAGGACAGCTCAAAAAAAATTTTTAAGAGCTCGCTCCAAATTTTTTTTAATTTCAAAAATCATCAAAAATTGAGTTTTTTTTTTCTTTTTAATTTTTTTCTCGTTACGGTATAATTTTATAGACCAAAAAAAAGTGTCTGAAAGTTTCAGTTCAAAATTTAAATTTTGAAAGTTATTAGTGCATTACTTAGTTATTAGTGAAATTTATTAGTGCAGTACTTTAGATTTTTTCGAGCGACCTTTTAATATTCAAATTAAAATTCGATATTTTTTTTTCTTTTATTTAGTATAAAAATCGACAAAAATACTCCACGAGATAAACTAAAAATTAATAAATACTGTTAAAATTTAAAATTTGGTTTCAGAATTAACAACAAAGCTTATTGAAATATTGTTAAAATGTTGTAGTTGATTAAATAAAATTATTAAATTAAAAATAAATAATGTTTTCTTTATTGCGCTTGATTTTTAGTTCATCTCGTGGTGTATTTTTATCGATTATTGTACTAAATAAAATTTAAAAAATCTAAAGTAATGCACTAACAAATTTTTAAAAATTGTGAGCGACCTTTCAAAATTTAAATTTGAACTGAAACTTTCAGAAATTTATATTTTTTCTCCTATAAAATTATACCGTAACGAGAAAAAAATTTAAAACAAAAAAAATCGATTTTTGACGATTTTTGAAATTAAAAAAAAATGGAGCGACCTCTTAATTTTTTTTTTTTTGAGCTGTCCTTCATAGGGGGCTCTTAAAACACCAAAAAGCGCATCTTTCAGCGCATTAAAATTTACTATCTTCTAGTATTTGTAGTATTTGTTTTCAAATTCCATGTTCAAATTCTAGAACTGACAAAATTTTGAGGGTCTGCCTCCTACTATGCTGTTTTATTAACTTACCACCTCCCCCCCTTGAAGTTATTCTATTATACTTATGTAATGTAGATTGCGAATTGTGTGTACTTAAAAATGAGAAAATTTTAACAAAAATATGCTCCAAAAACTTAAAATATGCATTTAATGAAAGAAATTCATGCACTAACAAAAATTCAACCTCGTATTATATAAATTAAAATATATTTTCTTTTTCTCAGTAACTCAACAAAAAGTAAAATTCAAGTTAATGAAGTTTGTTTGTCATTCTAAACAAAAAACTTTAAATTTTCAATCTATGTATTACACGATATAATGTTAAAATTACCTTATTTTGAACAATTTTAATTACATTTCTACAATAATAATTTGTCTTTTATCGTATGAAATCCTTTTACATCCTGGAAATGTTTTATGAAAGTGAACAATCGTTACTGTAAAATACACCAATTGTTTCAATGTCGATTTTGGAAATTTATTTTGCTAGTAACATTCTTCATCGTTCATAAAACTACTTACTTCAATCGCATTACTCCAAACCCAAACGATCCCAATCTATTTAAAATCCTTCATCGTCTTTTCCTTATTGAATTATTGTACTGTTGATACTGAAATCCTAACAACATACTTCAAAACTTTTTTGAAAATTTGTTTGTTCTGTTATTTGGAAATGATAAAAAAAAACACTGTGTTTCGATAAGTGAAGCATTTCTTTTTTTTAAATAAAAAGAATATTTATTGTCTGAAGCATTTACAATGTCTATAAGGGTCACAAGTTTTAGAATAAAATGCATTCAAGCAAGTGCTTAGTCTTTAATAGTCCTAGACTTTCCTTATTTACAATGGAATTTTAAGGGGCGCGCCTTCTTTAGAGTTGCTGCATGATTTTAAAAATCTTAACTAATCTAACCTACGGTTGCAGAAAAAAAACTCAAAATACTGGTGTTAAAAGATAAAATAAGACCTCGCCATGGCACAGTGGTTATGTCACTGAAAATGGTAGACGGCCGAAGTGTGAAGGTCCCGGGTTTCGGTCCCATCGCGCGGCTGTCGATCTGACGGTATGGAGGTTTGGTGGGTTTTCTCCAGATGTAACGTGAATACGCGTTAGAACCCCTTAGAAAGTCGTCCTACCAAGGCACCCGCCACAGTTGACAGATCGCCGTAGTGTAGCGTTGCCATAATCCCTCACAATCACTCAATCAAAAGATAAAATAAATAAAAACTTAAAACTAATAAACACATAAAATGATACTTACAATAAAATACGATCGTTTCGACTGGAAATTCATTCAGTCTTCATCAGTCGTAGCCCTTCTTCTGACGAAGGGTTACGACATATGAAGACTCAAGAAATTTTCAGTTGAAACGATCTTTATGCGTGTTTTTTACACAAACATTTTATTTAGTCTAACCTACAACTATTCTATACAATAGTATATTTGAAGCATTTTTCATTCACCTCACAGAATATCTATGTAAAACTCATCAAACTTTATTTTCTAGGTTACATTGAATATAACACTTCATTAGATTACAGAATTTTGAGAAGGGTTAGAAAATGGAAAAACAATGAATCCTAAATTAAACAAACGCAACCACAATGATGCCCAATCTACTTTAATACAATCCTGTTTGTATTACTCCAAAATAAAATTTTACATCACTACTCGAAGAAAGATTAAAAGTTATGGCGAAACACCGTAATAAAATCCACACAGTTGGTACGATGAGTTTGAAATTTTTTGTAATTATGTAAAAAAAAAAATATAAAAGAAAAAATATGCACTATTTTAAAAATCTGAAACGCCCCGTTTTCCAGATTGTTGCAATTTTTTAATTCAAGAAAATGCTTTATTTGGGCCTAGAATTTACAAGCTGTCGCATCTACGTCATAGTTGCATTTTCCAAAGTTGATTTGCAATTTTTGCGATTTATGAAAAAGTTTTACTCAAAAAATGTATTCCAATTCATACCATTGGACTGATCGCTTGCAAATGTGCACAAATACTTTAAAAATACGGGGGGGGGTGAAACTGGCTACTTAAAATCGACCTGTTTTTGGATTTTAGTGATTTTCAGCGTTTCAGCTTCCGAAAATTGTTCATAACTGTTCATTTGAAAAAACTAATCGAAATTATCCAGATTTTTGCTGTCACGAATCTTCGCATTTAGAATTAATTTAACAACTGAAGTGTGAAGGATGTTATTTCAATAACTATAATAATAAAAATAGAAAATTAATAATAAAAATAGATTAAAAATAGTTATTTATTTTAAGTGGACTAAGATTAAATGTTTATCAGCAAGTGGTTTTTCTTTTATCAACTACTGTCCATAATCAATTATGAATTTTATAATTTTAGTTAATACATTGTTATTCATATCTAGATTTTGTTATTATTCAAATTTATCATCATCAACAACTATTATATGATCTCATTATTCACAACAATGTTCTATTTATGGTAAAACATTGATTTTATAAATTGAATTTACTGATATTTAATGCGCTGTCATCTATATGTCTCTATGTTTTCAAATATATTCACTTATAAATTCTGCTCCACAATTCATTCCTATCACGATAAATAACTTTGAACATTATGTTGCACAGATGGAATTCAATTTATGTGCTTCACTTGTTCTCCTAATATAGTTTTCTAGTACACATTAACGAATAAATTGTTTGCCCATAAGCTTCTGAGATATATTCAGAATCTGATATTGACATTATGCAGCTACGAAATATTCTAGAGTACAGACTGAATGCTGAATATGTTATTCAGAATTTTGTTTTCGTCAGAAACTATAAAATCGCAATTTTTAACGCTTAATTGTCCTTCAAAGAAATATAATACAATCGAATGATTTAGAAAATTTTCCCACTTGAATTTGGAAAAATATTTCGCATTGGTAAAATTTTGGTAGAATGAATGTTTAATTTATTTGTATTTTGTTATTTATGCTATTCATTTATATTATTATGAAACTTACATGTTTTGTATTATTTGCATTCTACTTATGTTTTCGTTCTTAGGAATCGATAGGTAGCTAAAAAGTCATAGACAAGTTCAATAAATTTATTATTCTTTAGAATTTGAGCTCTTATTATCACTATTTTTATTAGGCACGGTTAAAACATTGTAAACTATAACAAAATTGTGCCATTCGACTTTCACCTGATTTTTTAAAACTATAAACTTCGTATTTTTTATTTTTTAAATCTTACACACGCTATCTTGTGCAAGGTTTATAAAAAAAACACAGTTTTATAATTTGAATTTTGATTTATAGTTCAAAAACATGGACAGTGCAGACAGAGGAAGAAAAGAAACTCTGTGAGGGAAATTATGTAAGTTGATCGTATGATAATAGTTGGCATAGATGAAAACCGTTTAACATAGTATAGGCTTGTCAAGTAAATGAATAATAGAAGATTATCGAAAATGATAATTGATTGAGAGCCACATGGAAAGATGACGAAGGAGAGGTCAAAGAAGAAATGGCGAAAAGATTGAAAAAAAATAGCATGAAAAAGAATAAGGGAGAAGAAGCATCCAACAGAAATTATGGAAAAGAAAAATCTTTTTTTCCGGGGGGGGGGGGGGTCCAAGGAAATCTAAAACATGAGGATATTTCCTGAAGAAAGCATAGTAATTGAGATCATATATCTAATTTAATAATCATTTACTTTGGCTTTCTTTAATGTAATCTATCCAAAATCAAGAATTCTAAATCTGTTCTGTTCTCATTTTTCAGTCACTTCGGCTTTTAAATCTGTATATTCGCTTTTCCCCGCAAGCATTTTTCTTATTTGTTTATTTCTCTAAATGAGACCTGGTGGCTTCGTTCTGAGCTAAAAATTGATTATATTACGTCCGTTTTCAATCGGAACGAACTTTTTGCATCCCCTGTTTGGCATCCAGCTGGTGTTAGTTATTATTTGTTGCCCTGCGACATCTTTAAAATTATTTGCTCGCGATTACGTCATTTTAATTTTATTGGATTAAGTTTTAGGGTTGCTCTGGAATTGGCGTGATTTATCTCAGACAAGTGTTGTCCTTGCCAATGTGTAATTTTCTGCTGGCTATTCATTCATCTTATTGTCACTGTCCTTATAGGAAGTTATTTTTATTTCGCTAGCCACCACCAGCCGCGGTAATAACTTAATGTTTCAATAGTTTCTTTCAAATAAAATAGTTTTAAGTATCCTAATGTCTTTTTCTTATATTGCAACTAAGTGTAATCGAACCTGGTTACTCTTATCACACAACGCCTTTTAATCTCAAATTTAAGTCTGCAACCAAATAACCTCGTCATATAAATTAATTAATATTCTGTACCATATGAATACAATTTAAACTGCATGGTAGCATACACTTTGCAGCTATTTGAAATCGACAAATAAAAATCTATTATATAACAAAAACAAACTACTTTTTTTCTGGTAGTTCTCCATGCGCAATCAACAGGATATACTGAAAATATATATCCAAAGTACTGAAAATATTCAGCTCACATGGATAATTTTTAGTTTAATGATCTTTGAAATTAAAGACTACAGCGCTTATTTATCTTTTGGAGGTACCCTAAGTATTGATTTTAAAAGTAAAATTATAACGAGTTTCTTTCTGTTCAATGAACACCATTTCCTTTATCGATTTGTAAGTTTTCAAATAACTTTATATATTCTGTTCCACAGTCACTTTCCATTACGCGATATAACTTTGAACATTAAATTGCACATATGGAATTCAGTTTGTGTGCTTCACTTGTTCCCTTAATATAGATTTCTGATGCACATTGACGAGTGAATTGTTTGCACATAACTGTCCGGGATGTATTTAGAATATAATATTACCTTTATGCACTATTTATATCAGTTCCTTTTAGCGTCAATCACTTCCAGGAATACATTTTGGAGGTTGAATTTATTACATAAGATTTCTTTTTTCGTCAGAAAGTAGAAAAGCAATCTGAAAAAAACATATTTCGGCACGAATTTCGAATACTAAGTAGCATATACGAAATGATACATATTATAAAGTCCCACCAACTGGGAAACTATTTTAGGAACTAGGGTATCGAAAAATATTATATTTCGAGTAACATTTCATGGAAATTTACTTGTAAGAATGATTATACAATATATTCCTATTCTTACAAAAACAATTTTGTGCTTTAGCCCTTTGAGGCGCAACCCTTTCCCAATGCTGAAAAAGGGGCAGCCCGTTGCCATCGCTCGACTTAACTACCAGCAAGATGGTGGACGATCAAAACGTTCATCGCGTGTCACAGATATAGAGACCCTTTTTTGACGAAGCTGGCTGTGCGGCACAGTCAGCTGTCGAGAATATTGAAGTGAATATTGAAGCTGATATTGAAGGTATGGGAATTTAGTTCAGCGAAAAAAAAAATGTAGTTCAAATGTTCGCCACCAGGGGGAGTTTTTTAATGAATGACACATTTATGATAGTTTATGAATATTATTACAACAAAACATGTTCAACGTGACAACCATTCTTGTCAGCTACCATCTGGAATCGTAAGAGATTCTGTTCCACAGCAGACCGCAGTGTATTCTGGGAAATGTGACGAGCATGCTGTGAAATTCTGCCTTTAAGATCAGGCAAATGTTTTGGATTATCAGGACTTACCCAATGTTCCAAATTCCCCGAAAGCCAAAAGTTGCATGGATTGAGGTCTGCCGACCGCGGAGGACATGGAATGCCCCCTGGTGACGAATATTTAAACTAATTTTTCAATAGCTCGAACAAATTCCCATACCTTCATTATGTCCTACACAAAATTTCATAACTTTCTCGTAACAATGGTTTCGTCTGTAGACAACTTTGAAATACGGTGCGTTTGATTTCGGACAACCGGTATTAAGATAAGTGCTCCAGTAGTGGGCTATGTAGTAGTAATGGGTTATTTGAAATTTAAAGTTACAAAACAAGAAATTCCAGCTATTCATTGAGATAAGAGATCAACTTCTGATTGGCTGGAACCCTTATCAACTAAATACGAAATTTGCAGCCTCCATTCAGGAATTTCTCGTGTTCTTGGAATTTCTTGTGTTTCTCAACTTAAAATTTTAAATCCACTACTGGAGGACCAGTGGCGGATTATTGAAAGTTTGTTGGGGGGTGGGCGGTTAGTTAGAAGATTGTCATATTCATCCATTTTATGGGAGTAAAATAGGATCTTTTACATTAATTTCTTTTTTCTCGGGGGTGGGGGTGGGGTCGGTCGCCCCTTCCCCCCCTTTAATCCGCCCTTGTGGAGGACATACCTTTTTATGCCAGTTACACAAAAATTATATTCCGGTGTCCTTAGATAAGTTATAAGCTGAAACCATCGCATTAATCACGGAGAGGCATTGAAAGACTGGAAACAACACAAAGCATAAGCAGATGCTCGACGAAAAGAACAATACCATTTAAACAAGAAAATTTTATCCACTAGTTCTGCAGGATGATTATGTTTCACTGGTTATCCCAAATTAAGGAAGGACGAAGGGAATTTTAGGAAGAAAAGATGCTTAACATTTTATTACCATCAAAACCGCCTCTCTGCTAGCATTTGATAGGACTTTCTTTTGGCTGATTTAGTCGTTGATTGGAGTTTGTAACATTAATTCAATGCAAACCTTGGAAAACTCTGGGATTTCAGGATCATGGTGAGAGATTTCAATAAACCTGTCAATGGGCTGTTGCTTGTTCGTTAGGACTGATGAAATATTTTGTGTTGTTTGAGACTGAGAGAAGCAACCTAAAGCATGAGATGTACTTGGACTTCGTACGAACATAAAAAGTAAAGATCCAATTCAAAATTACCAAAGTTTGCCTAAAAAGTGTGTACTTGCCAAAAATATCAGAAGCATACTCCAAAATTCTCAAATTGAAACATTGAAAGCACTAAGCAAAATCTCAACAACATCAAAAATTTGCAATAATAACTTGGTCAGTCCTGTACATTACTTACCTTTCCCAAAAGTAATTGATTACCGTCTCTGCTTATAAATGATACCATAAGACGTTTTTTCTATAAATCATTTCATTAAAAAACCGACTTCATTTTATTTTTCAAACTGTCATACATTTTTTTTTTCTCAGCGTAATATTTCTTTATCTTCTAAAACTGCTTATGCACTGTATTTAAAAATGAAAAAGAATCACGCAATCATTGCGATAATTCTCTTTAGAAAAGGACTTGACTAAAAATATTTGTTATTTAATACAGTTATATACACTGCTGGCCATCGTAAATGCAACACCCTGAAGGAAGCATGCAAATAATATGAAATTTACAACATGCATTAGCTGAGGTGAGATATGCAAATGATTAGAATTTCAGCGCAGACGCACATCAAGCGCGCCTGTGGCGCCACCTCAAAGCGCTATTTAAGGCTTGGAGATTTCGACGGTTTCAAGTACAGCAATTGTGTTTTTCTTGCTTTTTTTTCAAAAAAACGATAAATTATGCCTCGTAGGAAACAACGATCATCTTTTGATCAAGTATCCGAGTTTGACAGAGGAAGGATAGTGGCATACCGAGATTGTGGGTTATCTTTCAGGGAAATCGGTCGTCGTATTGGACGAAACCAAACAACTGTGATGCGGATATGTGATCGTTGGGTGCAGGAGGGTACGACGGACAGACGTGATCGACCGCATCGACCTCAGTGCACCACGTCACGTGATGACAGGCAGATTGTACGCATGGCAGTGACGGACCGCTCAGTCACATCACGAACCATATCACAGCAGATTCAGTCTGTAACGCATCATCCAGTGTCTGCGCGTACCATTCGACGTCGTTTACAGCAGAATGGTCTGTCCGCAAGACGTCCATTGCTTTGTCTACCTCTGACGCGGAACCACAGACGTCTCCGCCGCCAATGGTGCGATGAAAGAAGGATGTGGACGACAGAATGGAATGAAATTCTCTTTACTGACGAGTCACGCTTCTGTATGCAACACCACGACGGTCGGATTCGAGTCTGGAGACACCGTGGAGAGAGGATGCTGAACAGCTGCATTATGCACCGTCACACTGGTCCTGCACCGGGTATTATGGTATGGGGCGGTATCGGATATCTCTCTCGCACTCCTCTAGTACGCATTGCCGGTACTTTAACCAGCAAGCGCTACATCTCCGAGGTGTTGGAGCCAGTTGTCCTTTCTTACCTTCAGGGCTTGCCAACAGCCATATTTCAGCAGGATAATGCACGGCCACACGTGGCACGCATTGTCCAAGGGTTCTTCGTCAATCACCAGATTGAATTGCTTCCCTGGCCGGCGCGCTCTCCGGATCTTTCGCCGATAGAAAACCTGTGGTCCATGGTTGCTCAACGACTGACCCAGAGTTCATCCCCAGCTGTCACACCAGATCAACTTTGGCAACGTGTGGAAGCTGCTTGGTCTGCTGTACCCCAAGAACACATTCAAAGTCTCTTTGAATCAATGCCGAGGCGTGTGGCAGCTGTGATCTCCAACAACGGCGGCTACTCTGGGTACTGATTTTGGCAGGAACCACGCTTCATAGAATGCTGTAAATTTAATCATTTGTTACTTGGTCAACATGTTATCTACACAATAAATTTTGTTGTGATATCTCTTGTTTTTCTTGGTGTTGCAATTTGGGTGGCCAGCAGTGTATATATATATAAAGGAAGTTGGGTACACTGTAATTTCTCAAACTATTGATAAAATGTACTTACGGTTCCTTTAAGTAGCATGCGAGTTCAGATGCGTGCATTAGACTTATTTTTTTCATAAAATACTCTCAGAATGACTAGGGAATACTTTTTCATTCAAACTAATGAAATAGTCTTTATTAGCAGGAGAATGAGAGTCTTACAGTTTATTTTAGATCACTAATTCTGCTTTTTATAGGACTAACTGTATCGTAAAAAGATTGATATTATTATTTAGTAACTTTTGCGCCCGAAATAAATCTGTGACCCTCATATCTAAATACTTTTTATTTCCCAGGCATTTATTTCTAATATTCTGTGTATTTATAATTTATTATTATGTGCGTATATATAATTTATTATTTAAAGTTGTAGACAGCTGTATATATTCTTAAAATATACCATGGAAACAAGTATTTGGTGGAAAATCCACTTTATTGTCAGGAAGTGACATTGTGGATTGAAGTACTCAAGATCGAAGCAAACGTAAAATCTCTATATTTTTCTACTTTGGTTGGATCGACAAGTAGGATAAATATGCAAATTCCCGAATGAGCTAAAATTTGGAACACAGCGAAACTCCTTGCTCTGGAAAAACCTCTCGAGCTGATTTAAACAGATTTATAGAGTCCCTGACCATATAAAGTATCAATTTTAGTTACGAAATATATATATATATATATATATATAATAAATCAAGAGCCCGCTAAAATCCCAAATTTCTAGAACAACGCAGTTTTAATTCAGTTGGGGCAAAGGAATTCGCTTTCAAAAACTGCAACTACTACACGGTCCCTTGCAATTCCTTTGTAATTTTGAAGACGGTACAAGCGCCCAATCAATCTGACGTCTTGAAAGTCACAACAAACCTTGAAAAATCGCTGCCCATATTTTGGGTTTGGTCAATAATTTCAATGTGCGGGCCATGTGACACGACCTCAAAAGTTAATAAAAGGAGCTTACGACGCAGCCCAGGAGCGACTTTTTTGCGTGACAGGAACTGCCTGGTGAAGTCTGTATCCAATTGTCTAATAAAAACATGTAAACTCGCAAAATTTCCTCTACTTGGCCCGACTAACAGTTCTAGCGGCAGCTGCCGACTGGGGAAAGCTGTACGCCAGAGCCCAACCGAGTCGCACAGCCTTTGATCCTGAATCCTACGACGATGTTACGCCACTTCAGCCACTCCAAGTTTGTGTGTTTACTTCAGACCTCTTCTGCTCAAACTGATGGTGATCTTACTCCGCACCAAATCACCCAGAACGTCGTTTTTTAATACATATATATATATATATGTGGGAGACAGTGACCTAAAATGATCCCTTAAGGGGAAAACTTGTCTAAATAACATAAATGTTTAAATAAAACTTTGGCATTTTGCTAGTATGTTTTACATTATATTTTGCATTATAAGCATACTTCAAAAGCATTTTCAACCCACAATGAGTAATTAAAAAATAGAATTTTGAAAAAGTGTCCAAAGGACCATTTTACCCTCAACTAAAGGTCAAAGTGATTCTTCCTTTAAAATAATTGTAAAATGCGTTATCGGCAAAGTAAAAAGATGTAAAAGTAATTATATGACTATGCGTAATGATATAAAATATGTTTTACAATCTGATAACACATTTATTTTATGAAATTTTTAAAATAAAAAGTGTCTCAAGATATAAAGTACAATATTTGAAAATATTCCCTAGAATAAACGCAGAAATAAATAATTAATTAGTGTTTTCTGCCTGGGAAAATTTGAGCACGTATCACAAAAAAACACATTCGCAGGTATCCCAGAGCAGGCATTATTCACTCACCAAGGCATTTATGACACTGTATCTAAGCTAAATAATAATCTAAAAAATATACTCTATTCGGTAAACCATGTCAAATTTCTGTACATGAATGACTGTTTATCTAAATAAATGAAAAAGTTAGTGCTTACTTTATAACAAGTGTTATAAAATCCAATTTTTCAAAGAATTCTAGTTAGACGCGCCCAATACTCTGATTATTTTAACATCGCCATTGCTTCTTCCTCACTTGGCACAACTAGTTACCCGGTAGATAGCGCTACCTGTATGGAATAAATCGTATGTGGATCGTTTTATCCGCTGGGGGGTCACTTTAGGCCACCTTCCCCTTCTGTCAGAATATGATCCTGAAAGAGAACTCGTAAATTTTAATCGTTCCCTTCCAACACGCGTCGATGCCCGCAACTTCTAGCACTGGATGCTTCTGCGCATGCTTAGGCACAATTATAAAATTTCACTATGCAAAGAAAGTTATTTTGAATGCGAAGAAAGCTCTCATGAGTCAGATCGGAAAGACCATAATGATTTTATGTTAATCCATGTGCCTATAATTAATGTTTATAATGCTAATTACTAAAAGTAAATTTATCATTGCACATGTACAACCAAGAAAGCAATATTTACGCCAAAATTTTATGTAAAATTTACAAGCAAATACAAAAATTGTCTTATTAGTCATATTTTTAATCAACTTAATGATATATCACATCTTGGTGCGATATAATTATGACATGAAGCTTCGATGGCCAAATACGAAGCTTCCATGGCCCAGTATGAGGCTACGTGACCGAATAAGGCTATCTGAAAGAAAAACTAAGGTACGGATTTTATAGTTATAAAATAGATGATAATTCATATAAAATAGGTAAAGTGAGTAATATAAGTGAAAATAGGTAAAGTGAGCAATATAAGTGAAAAAGAGAACATATTATTAATGGCAGATTCTCTCAATGAGACTGATTATCTAAAATCAATGAAAATCAACTAACACATGGTGCGCTGTTAATAGTAGTAGTTTAACATTTCACCACACAATAGAGCTAAATTAGCTGCAGCCTTTCAATGGAGAAATGCTGGACAATGATTTGGGGCTTAAACTGATCAAAGAACCAAATCATGGTTTAACGTTTCACCATTGAAAAGTTGCACCTAATTTAGTTCTACTGTATGGTGAAAGTTGAACTACTACTATTGACACAGCGTCTCAAGCAGGTAAAGTGCAAAAAAAGGCTTTCGGAGTAACATTCAAAGGAAAATCTGTTTTAGATGCACGTACAAGACCGTTAATCCCTTCCATTCTGAAGAACTTGCCCAACTTTGTGTACTAATCTACTAAAGTCTACTAAAGTCCAACCAAATGAAAATTATCTCTTCTTTCTTCAATAGGTTTTTCCGTAGATACTTTAGGCTGCCTCCGCAAATGTTCGACATGAAATGTGGTTTCAGCAAGATGGGGCGCTGTCTCATCACGCAAGGTTCATATTTTACAATATGAATCGTGCCTTTGGTATCAGCTGGATTGTGCGTTTAATTTGGTGATTTTAATGCAGCAAGATGTAAATTTTTATTTGTTCACGAGAAGAAAATTATTTTAAACCCGTCACTTTTGCCATTCACTTAAAGATGAGTTTCGAGTTAACTAACACAACACAAAACAAATAAATGAGGCACTTGAAATTACAACACTTATTTTTGCATAACTCAGAGCATTCATCAGATTTTTCATCACAGTTACAAGAAAGTACATCTGACTCAGAAATTTGAGGTTTTGCAAAAAATAGATTGGCCGTTCAGTGGGGGGGGGGGTATAATAACCAAAATAACACTTGTAATATCACACTGTTCCATGACTTTATAAATGCATTATGCATTATAAATTATATCAGGCAGATAATCTTCATCAACAACCCAGAGGAAAGCATTTGTAGAAAAACATTCTTTATAGGCGTGTTGGTATGAAACTATCCATAAAAGATACGATTAACGTTTCTTCTAGAGCCATATAAACTTAGATGGGAGTATCGCATTTATCCGTGACATAAAATGCTTTCAGCGTAACACTGAAAACACTTTCTCATCAAAGCTAACATAACAGTTTCATTTACGAGAATAGAACCATTTACTTACTCATTTCAGATACTGCAGCTATTATCTGAAAAAACGCTGATGGAGATCTAAGAAATAAAAGCTCTCTCTTGGCTTGTACACTAATAAAACTAGCACAAATATCTTTTTAGAGACATTGCCAAGAAGAAATCGGTCACGATTCTCTAGATTGAAAAATAAGGAATAATATTTAATCATGATTAACGATTGACAAGTGAAAATTTTAGTCAGTAATTATGATTAACGATATTGTTAGTCATGATTACTCTAACAATTTTGAAAGGTCAGTCATCAAATGCTAATTTTCATTTAATTGAATCTGTAGATTTTAATCGTCAGCCTTTTTTTTTTCCAGCACTGGTTACAGACTTTCACAGAAAAAATTGCTATTAACGTTGTACGGCAAAGGAAACGTTTTGACAATCAATGACCAGCATGGATTTTTTAAATACTTTTTAATATCAAGTACTGCCATAAAGTCCAAGTTTTTCGTAAAATTAAGCTTTTATCGCCCCCCCCCCACACACACACCCTCAAAGTGAAAAAAGGGCATCAGAGTACTTGAAAGTTGTTTGAGTAGGTTTTCTGCTCCTTATTTTTTTTAAATGTACAAGATAAACCATACTAGAGCTGTAAAAGCTTTTGTGTTTCATTCACTTTTATTTTTATTCTTTTCATTTGAAATGTCATCTGCAGAAAGTAACAGAAGCATAAGTAAAAGAAAAAAAACTTCCGCAGTATCAAAGAAGTTTGGAAAATATTTCACGGAAAATTCTTTCTTTTTTTTATTATTATCATTATTGCTTTTTTTTGTACCTTGGTAGGTGTTGGCGAATTCAGCTAAATAATAGCGATTAGCACAGAAGAGTGTCAGTGACTTCTGCATTCCCTGGAAAAATCTTTTCACTTGTGTTAGCGTATGTGAAAGCTTATGTTACTCTGATATGGAATTAGAAGACTGACTCATAGCTGGTATATGAAGCAGCGCTACAGTTGGGTTCAAGAACGCTTACAAAGAGACCTTAAGTGACTGGAAAATGGTGCCAAACCCTTATGAATCTTTTTAGGAATATTACGAGCTGTCGTTTGATTTTCAGCTTGCCACAAAGTCCATGTTACTGTGCATCAAGAGATTTTTGCACTAGACAAGATTTCATGACTGTGTGTGGAATATTATCTGATATAAAATATTTTTTTTTTGCTAATTTAAATAAAATGGCCATTGATAGAAAATAATTTTGACCAGCTGCATCTTTTGCAGTCTTTTATGGACACAACAGATGATGAAACATTCCAGGAAGAAAATACTGCTTGTTAATGATCCTATCTATTTCTTTACTAATATGAGGTACATGTTACTCCACATTACTGTGTCTATGAGTCTTATTTCCCCAGGTTCATTATCAAGACAAAGCTGTGATAACAGAGCATGACATCGCAAAGGGGCATTTATATTTTATTTAATATATCAACTTATATATAAACATAAAAAATATAAAGTCCTGCGGTGGCCGGGTAGACCCCAAAAAGATGCAGCTTTTTAGGGCAACAGCAAAGCGAATAATGTGACGGCAAAACGGAAGCCAAGGGAGTAGTAACAGAAGCAAAACACGCCAAAGGGCACGCCAAACCAAGTGCGAAAACAAAGAGGCGCCAGTAGGGATAAAATACATTTCTATATAATTATTTTGAATCCCCGACGCGCCAACAGGATAAAACAAAAAATCTATCAGCTAAATTGTAACCCAAAATGAAACCCAATGTTATTTATAGATTTGATGCCATATATGGTCATAAACAAAACATAGAAATTGAAACGCTAGGCTTTACAAATGCAAAAGTGAAATAAAAAAAGAAAAAATAAATGAAAACGGAAGATTGCTTTTAAATAAGGCAGGCGCAGAAATAAAACTTTACAGGGGAAGTGAAGAAAATCCGAATCGAAAGTGCAAAGAATAAATTTTGAACACGGATTAAATTTAGAAACAATGTAATTGATAATTAAAATAAGGTATGTGATGATCTGCATCTCAGCGTCCTCCTAGACCATCAAGAAATTAATCCTAAAGGAAGAGCCGTTTGCACGAAAGGACCAGCACCTACCACAGACAGGGTTTGTGGTTTGGGTTTGAGACAGTATGCTTGAGCATTTTGTCTTTAATGCTCAAGCATAAAGACAAAATGCTCTCTTTGCTTTTATGCTTGAGCCATAAAGACTGGGCAAACAAAGGTTTGATCAGATGATGTTGTAGCTTTAGAACTATTCTATCATGCCTTGGTTGCGGTTCCGAATTCCGGATTGTGCATCGATGTTAACTGGTCCGTCTCTTCATAGGCAGTAATGATGGGCGCCCACTGGTTCCCCCATAATAAAATGGCCGCAATAGCTCCGGGCAGTTGTAGTGGACAATGCCTAATCGGCAAGTTCCCGTCCGTTAAAAAAGTAATTGTCTCAAGCAGTCTGTGTGGCACATGGTTTAGTGGTATTGTACCGAGTGTAGTACTAGTTCCTTATAGGTTTGTATCGTATTTGGGTCTTTTGATTTCTTAAGTTAAAGATGCTCAATGTAGTATTAGGAAAATGTTTTGGTTACTTCAGTGTAAAAGATCTTCCGGGTCAGTAAATTATAGCCTACAAAAAAGATTATTTCAAGCATTATATTTTTGTATGACTTTATTTTTTTTTAAATTATCTTTTTTGGATTGCTTGCGTCTATCGAGTGGTATCATGCATACTGACTGACTACAATTCAAACTTTCTCCGATAACCCCCTCACTACTCTAAATTTATTTAAGCAATTGCTTTCAACATTTAATCATCTTCAAAGTGTCTGCTGGTAATGCAGTTTTCAAAAGCTATTAATATAGGATAATCATCTACAACACTCCAAAAAATAGACCTCTTTGAAAAATAATTGGTATTTAATGTGTCTTTTATCCACGCTCTCCAAAGAATAACTAGTTCATCCCGTTTCCGTAAGATACCATCGATAAAATGAGATTTTCTTTTTTGTGGCGCATGAAGGTATTACATTTATCCACCGCATAAAAGGGATTTATCGTAACTTTGGGAATACTTTTTCATCAAAACTGATGGCTAGTTTCATTTGATAAAAAGTGCTCCTTATTTTTTTTCGCGCACAAATGATTACGTTATCATTAAAAAAAAGTGTTCGGCATGTGAAAAAAAAGAGCTATATTTTATAATTATTTATTTTTTGTAAAAACTATAAGATGAAGTATATTGCTTTTTTATTTACACTTTAACGATATATTATATTAGGTTGTAACGAAAGTTTTCCGCCACTAGAAGTATTGTCTGCACAAACAGTTCGCGTTGGTGTCTATGCCAATATTTTGTCAAACGATTTTTGTTATTTGAAAGAAAAAGACTTGTTTTAGAGCACTGTGTTGTGAAATCTGTAAACCAATATCTTCATGATTAAGTATAAGGTGTCTGAAATGGAACTATCACGCTACCAGATTGAACCATCATTTACTCTTAGTTCTGTTGCCAAAAGTTAGCTACAGAATGACACCGAATCATGTGTACAGCTTAAGGTACTACTGTTGTATCATACGACATTGTGAAGATTTGGTACCGAAAGCTCAAAAACGAGGACTAGAACATTTAAGAAGCAGAGCGCTCTAGCCGGCCTACTGATGCTGATGAAGCCCGCCTACGAGAATTTGTGGAAGAACATAAAATATTCATCCACTCGAGAGCTAGCTAAAAGAGTTAGACTTTAGTACCATGTCCATTAGTTGCACAAGGCATCGTATAAACTTGACATATAAGATCAATCGTTCGGTACTGCATGAGCTGACTCAAGCAAATCTGGCGGAAAACTTTCGTTACAACCTGATACATTTTCTTCCTATAAAAATTAATTAAATTTCCATTTAGCAATTCGTATTGCCGTCATACATACAAAGTGGTCACAATTTAAATCCGCAAAAATCACTGTGTGCTTAGTTTTTCAAGTAATAACAGATGCATCATGAAATCTTAAAGAAAACTGATACATTGAAGAACACAGATAATAGTTTATTTAATGGGGAAAAAATCAATACTCCGGTTAGGCTGAGCAAAATTCTAATTCATATGAAAGATGCATAAGGTAGAAGTCGAAAACATTCAATTCTGTTAATATCATTAAAAGCAGTTCTAAAAGCTACATTTTATTTGGGAATACCAGTGTTGAATTGTTAAAATACAACTTTCGGCATGATTGCTTTCTCAACAAGGTATCGAGTATTTTATAAACATTAGATGTAGAACCATAACAAATACAACTTTAATATTTCCTTTTACTAATAAATTATTCATAAATTAGCATAATCACGCAATGTTTATCGTATTATCAAAAGTAATTTCCATTACGGGACGGAATGATTATTAATAATGATTTCCTGAATAATGCATTTCAGAAAATAAATAGCGTTACTTTATAAAGTGTTTCGCTGCAGGGTTACTACCATGCATGCAGTAATAGCTTGATGAAGTATTTATTGTTTCTAGTCCTCTATATTTAATTGATAAAAGTAATTTAGGTATGCGTATCTAGAAATATTTTTATGGAAATCATTTTTAATAAAAAAAATAAATTTCTCCAAATGCGATATAAAACTAACATTAAATAATACAGTAAAAAAAAAAGATAGCTTTGAATAGCGCTTTATCAAACAAACTTGTAATTGAAATTCGATGCAGTTTGGGCTTTTTAATTGGAGCAAGTACAATTTTTTAACAATATTACAGTTTATAAATAAAACCCATTTGATTTTGTTTTCATAAGTACTTAAGCCTGAGCGATTATATAAACTTTATCACATCATTAAAAATAAATAAATAAAATAACTTTAATTTTTTGGGGGAATTCTTTCTCATAGAAACAAATGTAATAATCTCATGTAGAAAGAAAATGTCTTATCCCTTTTCTAAACGTTAATATGTAGTTTTATCGTTTGAGAAAAGGACATTAATGATCATTATTAGAAAAAGAGTATATTTATCAAGCTGGACTTTCATGTATAAAGATTGCATTTATATAATTCATATAGTGCAGGGACGTAGCCAGGAAAGGGACAGTTTCCTGGGGGGGGGGGTGTTATGACTACTACAACTCATGTATACGTGTGTGTGATAATGTAGGGAAGAATATACATTTTGTATGGCAAAAATTTCTCATGGAGGGGGTTATGACCCCCCTAACTCCCCCCTTGGCTACGCCCCTGATATAGTGTTAAAAATTTTAAATTAACTTTAATAATTCAAACTGTTTAGTAATTTATTGCTTCTGTTTTCTTGTAAGTAAGAAAGCACCAATGCATATCAGGATCATATCCTTAAGGAACGTAAAAATTTGACCGTCGTTTAAAAAATCATGACAACTTAATCTCTTTGTGAAAAATTCTACCTTTGTAATTCTGAACACAGCCTTCCCTTTCCCAAATAAACACTTTTATGATTTTGAGTCGGATATAAATTAATAGAGTTTAATTCGTACAACCAGGAAAATTTATTAGAGTAATTAATTAGAAACTCAAATTTAAATAATTCTTAATAAAAATGGAGCCCTGAAAGCATTTAATTTTCAGATTCTCTGTACCTTAAAATGCAGTTGGGTTCATTCATACATTCAAAAAAAAAATTGGCGAACACCATTTTAAATAGAGAGCATGCTAAATTAAAGTCATTGACATAATAGGGATAAAATGAAAATGAAACACGTAAAATATAGAAATTTAGAATGCTATCATAAACTACAAATGTAGATGATATTGAATAATTCTGTAAGAGATTTTAGAAGAATTTCATGTATTGCATGTACTAATAGCACAGGTGGTCAGAAAAGGGTCGCGCTGAGATGTCACAAGGGGTAACTGTTGCCACATGACAGTCACTTACTAGTCACTTTGTGACTCATGAGTGTTCTGACTCCTTTATGCGGTCAATGGGACCCATTATTTGTGACGTCATAAGATGGCGTAACCGTGAAGTCACTCACTCTGTGACTAGTGACTGTGCGACTACTTCATGACTTATCTTCGTTCTGACATCACTATGACGTCACAGTAGTTATTATTTGCAACTTTATCAATAATTTTTTTTTCTAATGTTTTCAGTTATTCTGTTTTTTGAACATTTAATGATAAATACGAAAATGATAACAGCTTTCTATTATAGTAAAATCTGGCAGTCGTGAAGTAATGGATTTCAGTCGAATTTATTATTTCAAAAAATTAATTATTTCGCTAAAAAAATTATTCATATAAAATTAATTACCACAAAAATATTATGGTTGAGAGTTGTAACCAAAGTCTGTGTTTGTATCTTTAGTTGGAAACGAAATCTTAATGTAAAGAATTGAACCTCATAAATATATTGCACTTCATGTTAGTTTATTTCTTATCAGCAGAAGAAATGCTCAATAACTTATTACTCTCTTTTTAATGAATAAATAAATAAATAATGCTTTTTCTATAAGAAAGTAATTTATGGAAGAATAAAGAAGCATTTACTCTATGCTTATTAATTATGACGTTTTATCACCGTTTATAAGGCTTCCCACTAACATTTCAAATTTTAAGAGTAACTTTTGTAATCACTTTACTTTTTAAAAAGTTTGTTCCTACGAATGCTAGGCACGGGAGCTAGAGTATTCGCTTGTAAACCAGAAAATCGAGGGTTCCATACCAAACAGTTTCTTACGCCAGGAACAGATTTCCAACATTATCGTCAGATGGCAGTATGAAAATATTTTTTTTTCCTATCGTGGTTGCATTGTGACTTCACTGCATGGTAAAGTTGGGAATATAACGTGGTTTAACATAAGCATTGCAGTGTGATCAGGATTAAACTACGACGGCGTATTATAGCCACATCGATGACTGCACCATTCGGTCGTGTCAGAAGAGTCACAGCAGCACAGCAACCGTTGCCGCACTTTTGGCTACACTTCGGGGTCACATTGTGAAGTTACCATGGACGTACATAGGGACCATAAGGGACTGGTACAGTACTGTCGCAGCTACTGTTTGCGACTCTAATGTAACTATATCGAATTGCCACTTTTTCAGTTTCAGGTAATAGCTATAATATAGGAAAAACAACGTTACAAATCATCATTGGAAAGTTTTTTAACTACAAACTCCAACTTACCGCTTTCGATATGAGAATGAAAGACTGCAGTGAAGACGGACTCAATGTCAAGTAACGCTTAAAACCGTGATATTGTTGTATGATTCCTCATTGTCACTTTCTAATGTACTGTTTTCTGTTGTTGTATATTTGGTCTCAAGCTACGACTTTTTTACTGGTTTTCATATTTTAAAATTAATAGAGATAGGTATTTGCGCCAGTAATTGACACTTTGCCAGGTAATTTATTATAATAAGCTTTTATTTCAGAACCGTTATCAAATAGTACTATCTAGTAACAGTTTAGACATTTGTCTTCAGTTTAATGCAATCTTTTTACTCCCAGTGGACACCAGGTACCTGAAATTGAGATTTTTAAACTCAGTGCTAAAAATCCTGATTTTCAGTAGTGGACTTAATGCTGAAATTAAGATTTCATTTTAAACCCGTTTCTATTTTAAACATATTTCTTTTTCGAAATGGAGTCAAATTGAACTCCATCAAAAAATTCATAAAATAAACTTTTAGAGTTAAAAAAATCATTGATTTATTTAAGATGGGGTGTCAACTACTAGGCTAAAAAATGATATCACCAATAACTGACACTCAAGTTAGTAATTGGAGGTTCAGGCAAGTTTATGGTAATTTCCTAAAAATTTTAGACGATACAGTAAATATCTATTCAGAAATTTATCTGAAGAATTTTTGAATATACAGGGTGTCCAAAAAAGGAGGCAACATGTTTTAATTCTTTTGAGTTAAGTAGGCAAAGTAAATTAAAAGATGTTCAAAATAAGTTAGGGAAAAAGATTAGGGTAGCTGCACCAGTAACTGACACTTTATCAGATGATTTAGCATAAGCTTTTATTTCAGAACTTTCAAAGAAATGGTGCTACATAGTACCAATTTAGACATTTGTCTTCAATTTTATGCATTTTTTTTTAATCTTCAAAATCTCTAGGTATTAACATTTGATATTTTAAACTCAGTGCTAAAAATATTCTTATTCTTACTAATTATCTTAATGCTGGAATGAAATTAAGATAAGTTAATTTTCAATCTGTTTCATTTTGAAACATATTTCTTTTTGGAAGTTGATCTGAATTGAATTGTATCACATTTTAAACAAAGCAAATATTTTGCAGTTTTATGAGAAACACTAACAGAAAAGATAAAAAAAATAATGTAAATAAAAATGCACTGCGTTGGAACATTTTATGTACTTAAAGCATTAAGCTAGTTACTGAGAATCCAACTCTCTTTAGCACTGAGTTTGAAATCTCTAATTTTGATGACTGGAATTAAAAAAAAATCTACATAAAATTGAAGAAATGCTGAATTGGTAGTAGATTGCACGAAATGATAACAGTTCTGAAATAAAAATTTATTACAATAAATTATCTGGTAATGAACCAATTACTGGTGCGCCTAGCTTATTATTAATATCATTAATTTGTAATTTTCTCGAATATTTTTCTTTGATCTTAAAATACAATGTAATGTAAGTAAAATATAGTCTTTGAATAAAATATTTTTGCTGTTCCTCTTAAAGTTTTTCATTAAAGAATAAATGAGTGCTTTTCTGCTCATTTCTTATGTGACAATTACTGGAGCATAAGTCTCAATCACTTGAGCCAAAATTTTTTTGGATGTCAATTACTGGTGTCGCCACCATGAAAACATAAATACTGTAGAAAAAATAGACATTTCGAATATCCTATAATGGATCATAATATTCACAAATTTTCAAAGTTCATTTAAGTTTTGAAAATAAAAAATTGTTTCGGGATAGTTTTAGTAATTAGCAATTACTAATTAATTTTTATATTGCTCTTAGATTGTCAATCATTTGGTCTCAATAAAGTCAAAATAATTCCTTTGTCGTCATTTGGTCTCAATAAAGTCAAAATAATTCCTTTGAAGAATATAAACAATGATGAAAATCTTCATTCACTTTAATAGGTAATCACTTGAACTGAGAGCCATTTTAAATGAGAGTGACACATTCATTATTAAATACCACACTCATTAAAATGTTTTTATAGATGTATTCAGATGATTTAAGTAAAGTGATATATTACATTTTAATTACAAATTAATTTACAAATTAATTTTATCGGGAAATTCATTTTAATTAATTGAGAAAGAATCTTAATACACAAAACCTTTACTAAAGAGGCATTTATTAAATGTTTAATTCATAATAAGGGCTTAAAAATACCGTTAAATATTTGAAACTAATGTTGATTTGTTATAAATTTGCTTTTAAATAACACAGGCAAGTACAATGTTTCTCGATTTTATAATTTTTTAGAATCTACAAATGTTGAAACAATTACCCGTGTACATACACTCTTCATGTGTATGACAAACCATTCAAGCTGCTGATTTCTGAAAAAGACATCCAAAAGTCATTATAGGGTGTTCAGAAAACAGTTTCCTTAAACAAAGAAAAGTAGGCTATTCAGTTGGGAGAAATAGGAAATTGTTTTGAAGTTCTGCTGCTGACGCCGAATAAATAAAACTGATGCTTAGATAACAGGAATTTGAGGAAGCTGTCAGCTGAACAATTTGAATTGCATGAGAATCGCTCAAAGTTTTTTTCAGTTTTAGACTATTTGAATATTTTTGAAGTCTGGTAGGGTGGGCGATCTTCGATGGACAGAAAAATAGCTGAATGGTTCACAGAGGAATAAATTTAGCCACAGATAAAGATTTTATAGTATATATTGCATGCCTGCTTAAAAAGGCACCAGAAACACTGGGTGTATCTGTCCTAAAAGAAATATATATATATTTGCAAATTACTGCGTTTCTATATATGTATGTTACGGCCTAAGTATTTGATCGGCTATTATTAATAACACTGGTCAACAAAAATATTTTTTTTTTTTTTGGGGGGGGGGTTCTGTTCTCATGCTTAAATTCTGATTCTAGATAATGAAAAACACTTAAATTTTCATCTTTAGTTCGTAAAATTTGCTTTTGTCTGATTTACTTCGATAAGTATATTATAATTTATTTCATAAACGAAAGAGGGCAACACTTTGATTAACCCGAAAGTAAATTGTATTATTATTTGTAACTCTGTAGTATTGCTTGTAGTATTATTTGTAATATTATTATTTGTTTGTATGATTATTTGCTCATACGAACATAGAAGAAATACGAAAAATATTCACTTTTAGACATTCATTTCTTATTATTTTACATTTATATGTTGTAGCTTATGAAAAATCTTGAATAAAAAAGACTTTTATTTCCAGCAAAAACTTTTCTGATCATAATTTAGAGTGGTATTATAAAACAAATACAAAAATCAGGGATTTTTGCCAAAAAATTGAAAAATAGCTTTAATTTCTACAAAAGCAAACTTTCATAAAAAAAAAGTTATTTACCTTAGTTTTGGCGTAGGAGAAACTAAAATTTAACATTTATAGAAGTCAGACCCAAAAATCGTGTTGACCGGTGTAATCAATAATTATTATTAATAATAACCAACTAACCCAGTTAGAGTGAATAATTTATAAGAATTTATCGAATTTGCCGATTGATTGGCAATAGCTACCAATGAAGTTTCCCAAATAACTGCATAATTACCAATGAAGTTTAGTCAGTGTATTAATATTCAACGCATTTGGCTAGTGATTTCCAATAAACGCCTGCATCGTATTTTTCGGTGCCGAATTAGAATAGAAGCCAAATTTCTTGCGTCCATTTTACATATATAATATAGTTACCCATGTTATAAATTATTCATATCACGAGATGGAAAAGTTTCAAATGCTTTTATTAAATTTCATGTTTTCTTTGAAAAAATTAATTAGATATTCACAAAACTGATATAGGAAATTTAACTTACACTCGTTACTATCGTGTGAATATTTTTAACCCATTTGTGCCTGGATATTTTTGCGACTTTCTTCGATTTTTAATGATAACAGAAATAATAGATAAATTACTGATGTCAACTTCTTGAACAAGGGATGACTTCTTTTAAAATCATTATGCATAAAAATCGAAATATCAACATCCTACTTGGTTATGTTAAAATATTTTGTAGAGTTGAGGCTCAATACTCATGAATAAAGCCTAGGAAAAATAAATAACGTTCTCGACTAATAGCGAAAATGCCGTCCCAAAAAAGGGACACCAGGCATAAATGGGTTAAAATTCATGCATTTAAGGGTGAATGATACAACTACGTTTTTTGTAAATTAGATTTTATAAAAGTTACACTTCAGAGATTCGTTACGTCATCTCTGCGTTAAGTAGGATAATTCTTTGACTCCAACTTATTTACCGGCAAAATAGAACTAGTTGTATGTCAGAGGTGTCTGATTAAAGCTAAATACCCCCATAGTTACATTTATCTCTTGTCAAACTCTTTTTGACGAATTCAGAAGTTTACGAGTTTTTGAATCCGATAAATCCTTTTCTATAGGTAATATATACTGATGTTCAAAAACTGGAAGAATTTTTGAATTTTGTTTACCTCCAGAACTATACCGGGCAGATTTTAATGAAATGTGTTTGAAACGTAGGCTGGTATAACTACTAAAAATAAAATTGTGTAGTTGTATACTGAAGAGGCAAAATAAAAAAATATGTGCACCCGTCTAGTATAGATTAGGGCACAGCGAGCACGCAGAAATGCCGCAACACCACGTGAGATGTATGCGATTAACCCATTTGTGCCTGGATATTTTTGCGACTTTCTTCGATTTTTAATGATAACAGAAATAATAGATAAATTACTGATGTCAACTTCTTGAACAAGGGATGACTTCTTTTAAAATCATTATGCATAAAAATCGAAATATCAACATCCTACTTGGTTATGTTAAAATATTTTGTAGAGTTGAGGCTCAATACTCATGAATAAAGCCTAGGAAAAATAAATAACGTTCTCGACTAATAGCGAAAATGCCGTCCCAAAAAAGGGACACCAGGCATAAATGGGTTAATGTCTGAAAGTACGCTTGAGGCAATTCACATCACGAATCCTGAAGCACAGTCCAAAAAAGCATTGAGAGTGCGAGGTGGTGATGATCTTTTCTGAACAGCATGTCGCAAGACATAATACAGATGCTCAATAATATCCATTTATAGGGATTTAGATGGAGAGTGAAATCATCTAAAATCCCGAAGAGTGTTTGTTCCAGGAGCAGTGGCAACTCTCGACGTGTGGGGTGTCGCAATGCTCTGCTGGACATGTCGGAATGCACAATGAATATGAATGGGGGATCGGACAGGATGCTTACATATCTGTGGCCTGTCAGAGTGGACGTATGGACAGAGCGGATTAGAGTCTAGACGCATCAGAAGTCCCATATCACCCTAACTGCACACTGCCATTCCATGTCCTTATGCCATGACAGAGCCTCCACCACCTTGGACAATCCCCATACATACAAGACATATAAGATTCGTGTATTCATGAGTGTCTCCATACCCATACACGTCCATCCACAGAATAAAATTGGGAAAGACACTCGACATACCAGACGACGTGCCTCCAGTGGGATTTCGGTGTAGATGGGCTCTGAAGAAGGGCAAAACTTTGTACCGTCCAGTCATTGACGAAACGCGAGTGGGCAATGGGAACTTCTAGGTCTTTAGAATAGTTGGCTCGATGGCACTTGTTCATGCCACAGTATTAAAATCCGCGGCTATTTGAGGAAGGGTATGACGTACGTCACGTTTAACCCTTTGAGGCGCAACCCTTTCCCAATACTGAAAAAAGGGCAGCCGTTGTCATCGCTCGACTTAACGATCAGCAAGATGGCGGACGATCTAAACGGTCAAAAAAAGGGTCTCTAGATCTGTGGCACGCAATGAACGTTTCGATCGTCCGCCATCTTGCTGGTAGTTAAGTCGAGCCGCACAGCCAGCTGTCGTCAAAAAAGGGTCTTTAGATCTGTGGCACGCGATGAACGTTTCGATCGTCCGCCATCTTGCTGGTCGTTCAGTCGAGTGATGGCAACGGCTGCCCTTTTTTAAGCACTCGGCAATCTATCCAGCTGTTCTCTCATTCTTCCATTTTCCAGCAGATGTCAGTGCTGTTTAAAAATAACCGTGACTATTTTTCTTACGAGAAAGGACGTGCTAAAAAGTAAAGGATTCTCGTGGAGCTCTGTCACCCGCAACTATTTTTATAGAAATTAAATCTATTCTTCGTGACCTTCAACAGTCAAAACGTCAACAGTTTGGTGGTCTCAGAGCGAAACCACTGCGCGTTAAAGGGTTAAGGGATTCCGCGGGATCAACAAACCTCGCAAACCGAAAGACTGTGCGGGATTGCATTTCCTAATCGTAGAACAAAACCAAAATTTACCCATGTGGCAAACCTCGTTTTTAATCGGCACGTAAGCACTCATCAATCTATCCAGCTGTTCTCTCATTCTTCCATTTTTCAGCAGATGTCAGTGCTGTTCAAAATAATCGTGACAGTTTTTTTACGGGAAATGACGTGCTAAAAAGTAAAGGATTCTCGTGAAGCTATGACACCCGCTACTATTTTTATAGAAATCAAATCTTTTCTTCGTGACTGGCAACAGTCAAAACGTCAGAGCTGTGTGTTCCGAGAGCGGGATCACTGCGAGATAAAGGGTTCATGATTCGTCAGTCGTTAGTCCAGTTTTTTTTCACTTTCTAGTCACAGCGTTGTCGAAAATTCGTCTTACCAGATTACCGATTTCATGTCACAAACATTAAACGGCGGTCATTGAAAATCCAAATTTCATCGCTACTCCGTGGTGCTATGTCCCCGTTCGTTGTCTGTATCACCACGCTAAAACTCACTTTCATCTTGATGAACCTGCTATTGTAGCAAAAGGAATCGATCTGACAACTTTGAAGGACTCTTGCTGTCTGTCTTATGTAAGCTCCGCACACGCACGCTTATACCATTTTTCATGGTTCTTCAGTGTAACGTGCTAATACACGTATAATCGTGTCTAACGCTCAGAGTCGGACAAATTACGGCCTCACATTGTGATTTCACTTTAGAAATAAATCGGCATTTAAGTTCCAGTAGCCTTTGATTCTAGTCTAGATTGTTCTCGGAGAAAGATAATTGTGAGTTTGCAATCAGCCTCCCCCAGGGCACTTATAATGGATTCGGATCATCAATACATAAATTAACGAATCTGTTCCATCATTGATATTACTCGGAAAGTGTTCTAAAGGGCTGAGCATTTTCCAAGTGTTATTAATGATGTAAACGGCTGTAAAAGAAGATTTAGTTATATATTTTAAAAACTGTTGTTCTTTTCTGCTCCGAGATTCTCGAAATTCAGATTAGCCGTCAGAATTATATTAAGGGGACAGTTCAGCCATTCAAGGCATGAAATCACAAAAATGTGATCCATTTTCTGAAATTTCTGGCACTAAAAGTATTCAATATTTTAAAATAATTTTTTCAGAGTAGGTTACATAAGATATTGTTTTATATAATAAAAATTAAAAAAATACTAATAAACAGTTTCTTTATGACTTAAAAATACATAAATAAAACACAAATTTTCACGTCTTCAAAATTACTATAATGCACTTCGCGCAGGATAACTGCAGCAACTATCCATATTTTCCAACAAATTTGACCTTAAATTGAAGATAATAGTCCTAATAACAATTTGAACTACAATTATAAAAATAAAATGGATAGAAAAATATTTATAAAAAAAATATATTCAAAAAATGCAAAAATTTTATTTTTTCCTAATTAAAATTAATTACTGTTCTTGAATTTTAAAATATCCTTATGATTGTAGTTCAAATTGTTATTAGGACTATTATCTTCAATTTAAGGTCAAATTTGTTGGAAAATATGGAAAGTTGCTACAGTTATCCTGCGCGAAGTGCATTATAGTAATTTTGAAGACGTGAAAATTTGTGTTTTATATATGTATTTTTAAGTCATAAAGAAACTGTTTATTAGTATTTTTTAATTTTTATTATATAAAGCAATATCTTATGTAACCTACTCTGAAAAAATTATTTTAAAATATTGAATACTTTTAGTGCCAGAAAATGGATCACATTTTTGTGATTTCATGCCTTGAATGGCTGAACTGTCCCCTTAATCTATTTTCGCTAAATGTTTATATTTTAATAAATTCAAGCGAATAATTTATGTAGTAAACAAAAAGTTTCCTTTTATCAACTCTTAGTTATTATTTAGTTTAGTTGTAGATTTTATTTTGAATCCCCTGCCACACCATTTATATTATAAACAGTATTGAATTCGTTACAACTCAATTTGCGAAGTTTCTTGTTTTCGTTTTCTTTTTAAGACGATCAGAGTAAGCTTGGGTTCATGTGCAAGTAACATTGCTTCCCAGCTTAAATATTCCAACGCTCCGTTTGAAGCCAAGCCCTGTGCATGTCATAGAAAGGGAATTTACACAGGCATATTTTTTCAATGATCAGACCGAGCTTGTTAAACCCTTTAACGCGCATTGTTCCCGCTCTGGGAACACCAAACTCTGACGTTTTGACTGTTGCTAGTCAGGGAGAAAAGATTGGATTTCTATAAAAACAGTAGCGGGTGTCATAGCTCCACGAGAATCCTTTACTGTTTAGCACGTCATTTCCCGTAAAAAAAAAACTGTCACGATTATTTTGAACAGCACTGACATCTGCTGAAAAATGGAAGAATGCGAGAAGTCTCTAGATCTGTGGCACGCGATGAACGTTTCGATCGTCCGCCATCTTGCTGGCAGTTAAGTCGAGCGATGGCAACGGCTGTTCTTTTTCAGCTTTGGGAAAGAGTTACGCCGTAACTGAAGCAAAATACACACTAATACACTCCCAGGTCCATTAATCAGTCACTAATACTGACAACCAGTTATCTGGAAATTTTTCAGAACGGAAATATATTTTTTTTTCAGGATGCAGATAAAATATTCTATTAGTTATTTTGCTCGGGTTACCACCGGCTACGTAGCTGGCCGATGATGGCCCGAGAAAAGTTGCTAGTAGGAATATCACTACAAATCAGGGGCATAGCAAAGGGGGGTAGAGGGTCATAACCCCCCCCATGAGGAATTTTTGCCATACAAAATGTATATTCTTCACTACCTTATCACACACACACCTATGCATATATGTGAGTTGCAGTAGTCGTAACCCCCCCCCTCCCATGAAAAATGTCTGGCTACGCCACTGCTACAGATGATGCATTTGAAGAATCTGAGCCTCTGTCTTTCCAATATACAGACAAATTCACAGTAACATTGATTCATATTTTACATAGTTTCATTTACTCCTCTTACGTTTTAATAACATTTACAGACCAAAAGACGTTAGGTATAAGAATAAACCCTAAATTTTAGCTTAATTTAAACAAATTAGTAAATGCTTATGATAAAATAAAAAATAATAGTTAATATATCTGCTGCAAAGGTACCCTGTCATTCGGGATAATTTTGAACCAGTATTCAGAAATTGCATATAAAATTAATTGAATTTTTCAATCTCGGTAAGGACAACGTTAAAACTTGAAAATTAAGATTAAAAAGTGAGCTTGAAAACAATTTTTCAGACAAACAGCTATGGTCAAATGAACTATGTACCATGGGGAAAAGCTGTTTTCAAAAATATAGAGTACAGTACCAGTAGAGTACGTATCATAATCTCGTTAGCAGAGAGAAGCAGTGGACCATTTAATTAGCCCCTCTCCTAAATATGCCATCTCAGCCAACTGTAAAGGATATCTGATAACGAACCGTTACATGCTCAAAAACAGTTTTTTTTTTTTTTTTTTTTTTAAACTGCGCCAGTTTAGTTTGCCGGTGAAGAACCAACATCACTCCAATTACCACCTTGCCAATGCCAACGCTGAACTGTTAAAACCGATCTCTGTCCGTCACGTATCTAATAGGAATGTGTTTTCTGGATATGTTATAATCACTCATACGCTCATACAATCAAATTTCTTTAACTATTAATTTTAAATTAACTTTCAATATAAAATTAAATTTCTAAGAGGAAAATTATTTTTTAACATTTTACTTAAACGTTAATTTACATGATTTTTCATTCCACTCGTTTTCCATTAAACAATGCGTTCTATAAGAATGATTTTATATTAAATTAGTTAAATAATTCTAATATATATAATAAATCACCTTATCAAAATATTAGAAAGCTACTTTAGTTCCAATTTAATATTAATACGAAAGCTCACAAATAACTTTAGCAAACGATAATTTTATATTTTATGGATTTCATATATATGCATATTCCCTTTACCTGACAAAATTCTTAAAGCAATGACATATGTTTCGATTTAAAAAATAAGATTTTTACATTATTCCTTAACACTTTTTAAAATAATTTAAATACTCGTAGTAGAATGTAGAACGATAAATAGAGAGATCAGCTAGAAAAATCACTTCTGTCATCTGTAAAAACATGTTCTCATTATTATATTTCAAAACTTTGGAATCGAAAATGCTTTTGACTTTTTAACACTTTAACATGTGCTTAAAAACAGCTTTCACTTTTCATGCTGCAGGGCAGAATATTGCTTTTAAGTTAGAATTATCCTTTGTCAGTTTTTAAAGTTGGATTTATATGTCAAAGAATCGATTGTGTAAAATAAAAGACCTGACAAGAAAACGCACTTTTTTCGTTTTTTAAATTGCTTCTATTTTATTTCATTTTGAGAAATGTACTGAAATATTTGCAACTTATATAAAAATAAAAACTTTATGCTAGAGAATTTTTTTTAAAGTATGTTTTGTAGAGTATTTTGTTATTGGCTGAAATTTATCTAAATTTTAATTTAAAAAATATTTTAAGTATCATAAATATTAATTTAAATTAGCTCATAAAATTAAAACCTGAGGAAAAAGTTCACTGTTTTTATTTGGTGATAAAGTTTAGTAAATTTGTTTCGTAAGATTTTATTTAAAGTTTAGATGTTGAAATATTTATCCACCAAAAGTGCATATTGATCGTTATTTTCTGGAAAAAACGACAAGGTTATCTGCGTATAGTGATCCTATCAAAATTTATCTTTAAAAATATTGTCAAGCTAGCTTTCTTTAACATTATTCATACTCCCCCTGAGTAAAAACCAGCACTTTTTTAGAAAATACAGTGAACTCCGGATATAGTGACCCGGGATACAGTGAACCTTTGGCTAGTGAACGCAAACCATTAGTCCCGATTCACATACAGTATCTCTTTACACCATGGGATACTTCGGTTTTAGTGAACTTCATATATAGTGGACGAAATTTGATGGTCCCCAGAGGTTTACAGTAACCAGAGTTCACTGTATTATGCTTATTTCAATTACACGATAAATTAAATTAAATTAATGCACTGCAATAACATATATATTATTTTCCATTTTAACATTTTAAGCGTAATTTGTTAATGCTGATTAATTAATAGTAATTAATGATGCAGGCTATTAAAATACATTATTATTATTATTAATTATTTTTTAAACCATCTTCAACTGTGCGAACTTCAACTGTGCTTTATTAAAATAATTTTCTAGTATTTATAGAAATTTAATTTAAATATAGCTTATGTAAAAAAAATTTACATTTATTTGAAACATGGTTCGTACTTACATACGTAATTATTTTAAAATATTTTTATAAATGCTATTTTTTTATTTGGATTCCTATTTCATAATAATTTGAATATAAAAACTAAGCATAATTGTTGCTCAGAAAAAACGTGATTCTTAAGCATTACATATTTAAAAGGAGACTTTTAATATCGGGTTACATTTAAAATGCATCATTGACTTTAGTTTGAATTGTTTACTTAGTTATTGACAAATTTTAATATTGATTTCATGATAATAATTAACATTAAGTTATGCATACTTTAGATGATATCAAACAACATATTGAATTTTAATGTTTGCATTTAAAGCAACTCAAATAGATATGTGCCGCATTTTAAGTTGAACTATGAACTATGAGTTCACAAGAAGGAAAAATGCGGAAGCTAACGTTATGAAGGATCGATGACAGGACTAGCTGAGTAATAATTTTTTCACGGGTAGTGAAAGTGGTCGAGTGCAAGTGTTATCCAAAAACCCTGGAAACACCAAAAATATTTCAGAAGAATTTTGAGTGATTCATCATGCAGTGGCGTACCCAGATATCGATTCTGGAGTGTGCATATCGTCATTACTATGACAGAACTAATATATCACTTGGTAAAATCTAAAGAAATTGATATTATGTCCGCCCATATAGAGGTAGTTGGGGGTTCAAGTCCCCCAACCCCCATCCCCAAGTTCTAAGGAAAATTTATAGGAAAAACATAATTTAGAGTTTATACGTTTGAAAAAAATACATTTGCTGAAAAAATTAAATTAATTTCTGCAGTTAACAGACCGTACGTGGTAAGTATTCTTACACTGGAGGTAAAAGACATTTCCTACGGACCGGAGGCTCGCTCTACGCTAATAACCTTAGCGTAAGGTAGTGGGTTCGATTCCCACTCATACCCTGGTTGCTTGACATTTCTTTCCTCAGTGTCAGTGAAACCTTTCAATGTGTTTTCAAATTTACACGACAAGGTTTTATAAGCAGTTTCTTGAAACAGAGCACACACATTCGAAAATAAGTGTTCGAAATACATAAACAACAACGCATGCACATGGTGTCGTCTCCTCTTACAAGTGGCGTCTTCATTGGTCATTCATCTGGAGACGTAGGTGGGGTTCGCCTACTTCTCCTCTGCATATTAATCGTTGTAGATCTCTCATTTACATAAAAATCATTGCAATTTCTTCCTTGGAGATGCCGTTTTTCTTCCTTTTTTCCCATAAATGGTGAGAAATATTAGAAACCACTAGATCGTCAATGTCATACCAGGAAGCATAAGGCCGGGCAGAAAGTTTGCAGCCAGAAGCTCCGTAACCCCAAGTCGGGGGCCAGAACAGCAACAACAACAACAACAAAATGTACATGGTGTTTAGTGGTACGTTCAAGGAGGTTCAACTAATGGAGAAACCCATGTTCCTCGTTTTTGAAGCCAAAAACCACGCCCCCTCATGCCCCCAAAATCATTGGATATCGTCATTGGAAAACATGTAAATTTATATATTTGAAATTATACAATAGAAAAAAAGTTAATACGTGTAAACAACCTTCGATAAACGTAAAATGGATAAACAAATTGGTTAGTAACTCGTAAATTATTTTTATTAACAATTTACGGAACTCGTTTTTCAATGCATCTCTATGCGTTCTTCAATCTTTTGGGGAGATAAGGGGGCGTGGCACATGCTTCACTTTCCTAGCACTGCGTAGCACAGCGTTGGCAACTCCATTAGTTAAACCACCTTGGGTACGTTGGAATCGAACTCGCATCATTCAGGGTAAGAGTCCTGATTATTAACCATTGGTCGACCACAGCCCTTATGGGATTTAAGTTTGAAAACGTAAGATTATTCATAAAATATTAAAGGTGAAGATCCACAAGATTGGATTTAAACTAGTCAGAATGGGCACCCATATGAGTCCTTTGGGGGCGCCCCCCTAGATGGGGGCCCTGGCAAGTCTGTAATCATTGTCCTATAGATCATAGAGGCAATAATTGTTATCTGCTTATTTAGATTTTTACAATCTCATACATAAATAGAGAAAATACAGTAACAGACTAGCAATCCATAAATTTGCGAGAGAGCGAGAGAGCGAGACACACGAGAAGCGAGACGAGACAGACAAATTCCCTGCAAGACACGAGACGAGACAAGGTCGTCTGCTTGATGAGACGAGACGTGAAGCGGGACAGAGTTTTATTTCTAAGAAACAAGACGGGACAGTCCCCTGTCTTGGCTCGCATTTTTTCGCATTGATCTCTATTGATGGGTGCGAGACATGATAAACTTTTATGGATTACGATATTTAAAATATGAAACTGAGATAGGGAATTTGCCTTACTTTCGAATACTTTTTTTAAATGGTATACATGACAATGGTATACTGGTATTATTTTTTTATAATACCATGCAAATATGCTGAAGCGCTCCCCCCCCCCCCCTGCTTTTCTCATGCATAGAGCTGCTTCACCTACGTCATTATCACTATGCACACCTTAGCAACCAACTTTTTTTTTTTTTGTCAAACATTCGTTCATTTGAGAATGGTCATAGGCGGAAAACGTGGCTTTGAATCCCTAAATATCCGAGTTGACGGGAAAAAAAAAATTCAGTGACGTCACGTGAAAGTACTCTATTTCGTTTGCTCTTAAAATACCGAATAAACGCCCCTTAAGGTGGATTCATACTGACCGTTCCGTGCCGCATAGTCTCCATTCGGCCCCACCGCTCTTTTCCGTTTTGAAAATTTGGCAGTCTGCCCGCGAGCTTGCGGAGCCGCAGTCAATGCACCAATGAAATCACGCTACATGTCAGCGATGTGTGACGTCAGAACAATGCTCGCCTCTTTGTTTCGCTGAGTGATGTCATAATGGCGTCTTAGCGGTACGGAACGAATAGTATGAATCCAGTTTCAGTTGGAGAGGGTGCTTGAACGGTATACTTTTCGGATTTTTCTCTTTTATCCGCCCCCATAGATCGCGAGTTTTCTTGACGGAGGGGGTACTTTTGCGGTATTTTACTGCAATGCAGACGTATATGAAAATAAAATAGACATAAGATTTCGGTGTTTATGAATACGTTTTTAAGATGATGTATTTTATAATGAGGGGAAACAATTTAATGTGCATTTACTTAACTTCTAGTTGTAAATGCGCTTGTAAAATTACAAGTAAAACAATAAATTTTATTAGCACTCTCATCAGTGATATCCCCTCGCCCCCCGAGAACAATCAAGCAGCTTTTATAGTTAATTCCAAAAGTATTCAAACGTTTTATGAGCAAATTGCTGAAATTGTTGGAAAACAAATTCCACGTGGACAATGATAATATGACAGCATGAAACATATTTTAGGAATTTTGCGCAGCGTTTAAAGTTAATTTATATCATCAGTAAATTAACTCAAAGAATTTTAATGACATTATAAGGTATTAAATTCTAGGAATCTTGGATTGCAATTAACTAATAAATTATTTCTGTAACGATTATCTAAGGTAGTTTTTAAACCATCTCCTGTAATTTTAATGAATGACCAGTGAACGTAATTCAAAATTTCTTAATACAAATTCCGAACTATTCGAGTCTGAAGATTATACTTTTTAATCGGCATATCATACATAATATTCAACATTTATTTAATATGGGAATTGATTTTATTATGTACTGCTTATAAAATAAAAGAAAGATTTCCTTTCCGGCTGTTCTAGCAAATGCACAATTGGAATTGTAACGGAAATATTCAGCAAACAGAAATGAAAGAAAATACGCAATCCATCCAGCTTAAAAACTACTGGAAATTTAATCAATTTGTCAAGTTTGAAACGAGGAAAATTGCATTTTTGTTAGAGATAGTTATTTAGAGGAATAGACGCTTGTCATTTCCCGGACATTTCTTTTTCTTCTGCTTAATTTGTTTTAACATCTCTTGGGGAAAAAAAAAACTACCATTTCCATTTTCTTTAATAAACTATTTTTCGAAACATATTTTTATTTATTTATTTATTTATTTGTAAAAGGAAAATATTTCCAACATATATTTTTTAAGACTACTAATACTATTTCCGGAAAAATGTATAAAAATGACTGGTAATAGTCAAAACGCTCCATAAAAAGTCACACTAAAAAGTATTATTTTTAAAATTTACTGGAAATTAAAGCTCAGTTGGAACGCAATTTTTAACCTCAGACGATTAAATTGTTTTTCACCGGTATAAATTTTCTATTAACCCTTCGACGCGCACTTAATTGTCCTTGTTGTGAGAACACAAAGCTCTGAAATTTTGAATATTGGTCTCAAAAGTACTCAAGCATTAGTCTTTCTCCAAGTTTCGATTCACGAAGAATAAATGTAATTTCAATAAAAAAAACTGAAGGGTGGCATAGTTGCGTGAAAATCGTTCACTCTTTAACTGATAGTTTCCGCTACAAATTACCAGTTATTTGTTAAAATTGACCTCTGAATTATTTTTATCATTACTGGAATCTGCTGCAAGCTGGACCATGTGGTGAAAAAGGATCGAATAACATTGCCCACAGGTTGTGACCGGATATATCGTCCACCGGTTGTGACGCTGAAAAACTGCATCCGTTGACATCCCGCGATTTCAATATTAGCAACACGACGGTTAATCGAATCGCCAATCACGTGCCACAAAACTTCTTTGACACAGTACGAACTTGAAGCAATATAACGACTCGAGATATTCTAAAAGATCTGAACAAAAATCTACAGTAAGATGGCACTGTTTGAGTCAAAATCGTCTATAATCATTAAGTTTATGTTGTGCGCATGCGTGCGCTAGTAGTAGATTGCACCATGGTGAGTTCCTATGCGTCGGTAGAGAGCGCTTATGTAGCTAATCATTAAAAGGGGATAGATTGTTTTCCTGTGAGAGGCTCACAACACTTCGCCCGTCTGCCACCATTCCTCCAAGTCCCTGAACACAGCTATCTGTTTTTCACATGGAGGTAACTGGAGAGAGCAAAGCGGCCATAAAAGTGTGCCTAGTATGCTTCAGCGGATGTGACCAAAACGCATGCGCACGATGTATTGTGTTTCGGTCATATGCGTGGTGCGCGTGCGTATTACGCGTTTGACTTTATGTGTAATGCGGCGCGGAGGAACATATTTCCTCTTAACTCCGGTGCATTACGAAAAGACAGGCTGCTGTCTCCAGTTGTCTCCACGGTTTTTCAGCTTTGCGTAGCGTGTGCAGGTGTGTTCTACATCGATGTGAAAAACATTGCATTTCAAAGGGTGAAAAGTTTATTTTGGTGTACTTAAAAATGTCAAATTAAGAGTTATTCCTTCTTCAGGGAAGTGGTAAGTTCTGTGACATGTGCTGTAGGCGACTTTTTATAACTTTCATCGACATAATTCAAAGACATTCTCTAGCTATTTGGGTGACAAGAAAGTGTACGAGAAGCGACAATTAAATAACCGGATTGGTGCTACAAAATTTTTTATTTATCCCAAACAACATTAGAAAATTTATCACCTTCAATGTACTCTTCTTTTCAATCCCTACAATGCTTCATACGATTTTTCCACTGTTCAAATCGGCTCTGGCAGTCCATTTCTGTTAGCTTGTCAAGAAACTCCGCCAGTTTTGCTTTCACCTCTTCCTTACCCCTTTAACGCGCAGTGTTCCCGCTCTGGGAACACCCAACTCTGACGTTTTGACTGTTGTCAGTCACGGAGGATATATTTGATTTCTACTAAAATAGTTGCGGGTGATATAGTTCCACGAGAATCCTTTACTTTTTAGCACGTCATTTCCCGTAAAAAAATGGTCACGATTATTTTTAACAGCACATACATCTGCTAAAAAATGGAAGAATGCGAGAACAGCTAGATAGATTGCCCCATGCTGGAAAAGGGCAGCCGTTGCCATCGCTCGACTTATCTACCAGGAAGATGGCGGACGATCGAAATCTTCATCGCGTGCCACAGATCTAGTGACCCTTTTTTGACGACAGCTGGCTGTGCCGCACTGCCAGCATGTCGTCAAGCATTGGGAAAGGGTTGCGCCTCAAAGGGTTACTGTCTTGCCTTCTTAAGCTCGCATTTGACCTTGACGGGGAGAAAAACAGGACTAGGTCCACCCAATATGGTGGTGATGCCGTATTTCACAAAGAACACTTTTACGAGCAACGCGGAATGGGCTGGCACATTGTCTTGGTGAAGCATCCAGGACATTCTCTTCCACAAATCGGGTCTTCGTCCTCCCGCTCGTACACGAAGGGGCAGTAAGAACATCAATGTTATAATGTTGATTGCGTGCCTGAATTTTAGTGAACCAGTGAACGTAAAAAATCCCACGCTTGTCAAAAAAAAAAAAAAAAAAAATTATCAGAGCTTTCAATTTTGATTTTCTCATTTCCACATTTGTGAGCTTGGACTCTTCCAGTGGTATGCCTGGTGCTTTGTTTTTGGGTCATAATTTTAAAAAAACTACCATGATTCATCGCAAGTAATCACACAGTATAAAAATTCTGAGTCCGTGTCAATGTTTGCCGAGTTTTAGGGGCCAAGATTTGGAAGAGGTGAAAGCAAAACCCCGACTTTCTCATCAAGGTAACAGAAATGGACTGCCAGAACTTGAACTGGAAAATTCGTATGAAGCATTGTGGTGATCGGCATGGAGAGTTGAGTGGAAGTGAGCAACTTTCTAATGTCATTGGTGATCAATGAAATGTTTTCTAGCACCAGTTCTGTTATTTAATTGTCGCACCTCGAAGGTTCAATACTCTTCGTCCTTCATTGTGACACTGTTTGTTCTGATCGGTTGCTGAAGTCAGTAAATTGCTATTGGGTAGCATTATAGGTTACTTCTCAAACAAATCATAAAAAAATTGAGCTGGTTTTGTGATTTTGCTGAAATTACACTGCTCAAAACAATTAAAGGATATTGCGGTTTTAGGTGGATCTTGTAGCTGGGAAACATTTTAGCTGATTGATACAGGGTCGACAGACGTAGTAGGTTATATGAGAATAAATTACACATGTTTGGCAGAAAAAAATGCATTTTATTGAGCATTTGTGTAGAAAAGGAAAAAAACACAATTTGTGCATATGAGAAAAAAAGAATAAGAAAGGTGTTTTCTTCCAAGGAAATCATTTTCAGTAGGGGGTAAGGTTTCCACGGACGGCCAGCAACGTTGAACACCTTTGAGGCATGGAGTCAATGAGGCTATTAATCACGAGTTGGGGTATTCTGTCCCACTCTTCCAGACGAGCTCTTTCCAGTTCTTGGAGAGTTTGTGGGGTGGTTGGCGGCCAGAAACTCGTCTTCCTAGAGCGTCCCAAACGTGCTCTATTGGATTCATGTCTGGAGAACACACTGGCCATTCCATTCGTACGATTCCTTCCTCGTATAGGAAATCCTCTACCAGGTTAGCACGATGTGGCCTGCAGTTATCGTCCATTAAAATGAAGTCATCTCCGATTGCTGCAGCGTAAGGGACTACAATAGGTCTGAGGATTTCATCCCTATATCGGCGACCAGTCAGAGGTCCATCTCGAATGATGTAGAGGTCTAGGTGCCCGTCAATAGAGATGCCACCATACACCAACACACCCCACCGCCAAAGCTGTCAATTTCGTGCACGAACGCAGGATTATTCCTACTGCCACGGTCCCTCCAGATGAAATACGCCTATTATCAGGATGAACTGAAAAACGGGACTCGTCAGAAAAAAGAACATTGCTCCATTCATTTCTCCTCCAGTTCACATGCTCTGTTCCCCACTCCCTGCGGTCGCGACGATACCTTGATGTTAGTCTAACACATACCATCGGTCGGCGAGCATACAGACCTACACCATGGAGCCGGTTTCGGACAGTCTGAGTTGAAACCGTGGTGCCAGTAGCCGAGCGAAGGTGTTGTTGGAGAAGAGTAGCGTTCATATTCCGGTGTCTCCGAGCCTTTAACACTAAATAACGATCTTCATTGGGCGTTGTTGCCCGTCTACGACCATGCCCTGGTCTTCGGCCTGCACTTCCAGTCGCCAAAAACTGGTTCCAGATCCTGGAAATCACACTTTGTGACACTCCAATGGCCTGCGCTACTTCGGCTTGAGTTTGGCCCCCTTTTAACCTACGGACAATTCTCCAAGCTTCTGAATCGGTTAAATGACTTCGCTGAGACATCTTACTCATCGAAACAAAGCAGTCACTGAATGCCGATCATCCTTGTCTTCATTGTCTTTTATTCAGTTGAAAGTCCAATTTCATTCACTGCCGCTGAAGCGACGTTTTTGACGTCGAACTCAAAATTAGCATACTCCACAGTTTGAAAATCAGAAAAATTTGCATTTGTGATTCTCTTCTTCTATTTTCGGCAAAAAAAATTTCGCTCATATCTTTAATTGATATAAAACTTACAATATCCTTTAATTGTTTTTAGCAGTGTATTTAAATGTAAGCCATGATTCCCAAAGTTTGCAATTTTCAGCAATATATTCTGCTACATATTTTGAAAAAAAAAAAAAACGAAATTTTAGTTTATTATACTATGAAAATTGAGCGATCAAACAATGTATATTACAAGCAAGAAAATGTAAATTTTTACTACTTAAGTGCAGAACATTATTACTAGCCCAACTTAGGGAGTTCAGAAAATATCTACACTTTTCACCTTAACTTTGTCCCCTGTGCAGTACAAATTTTTGTGAAGAGGTTTGTACTACATTGATCGTTACCCTAACAGCACCGTGACCTAAATACGACTTGCGTCACTAACGTGGCGTCACCATGAAGGCACACTGTGACTTATGCACGACACTGTGACTTCAATGCGACGTTACAGCGCCGACACATTCACATCACTGTGACTTAAATGTTCCATTGATTTAAAACTGAAAAAAAAACTTTTTTTTTTGAGAAGTTGGGAAAATTACTTAAAATTCACAAAATCAAAAAAGAAGTAGCAATATCGCAAAGTCATAAAATTTAGTCGCATGGTGCTTTCAAAAATAGCAAAAATTGCGAAAAGTCACAAGATCTGCAAGACGGTCCGTCACGTGGACGTCCCAAAGAAATCACAAGCTATTGTTACTGGCAAGTCACACTGTGACTTCCAGTTGACGTCACTTATGGTCATCAGTGTGACCGGCGTAGCAACCGGCGTAACGGTCAGTGAAGCGTAAATTCCGCTCTCTCAATCGTCTGTGGAGGGTCATGTTGAATACATGTGTGCGGGTCACACGGCGGATAGTTGATAGCGACGAATCCGGTGCTGAAGAAGCTGCTCTGACAATCGCTCTATCCTCCCGTTCTCTTGTGGCCCTCGGTCGACCGCTTCCATTCTGACGCTGATATCTACCGTTGTTCACCCACTCTTGCCAACATCGTCTAATAGCCGCATTGCTTCGACGCAGACGTCGAGCGATTCTTCGATTTGTCCAACCAGCCTATTTCAGTCCGATCGCACGACCTCTTTCAAACTCCGACATCTGCTCGTAATTCTCACGAATCTTTCGGCGAGGCATTGTTTCAGCAGCCGTAAGATGTCGCAGTCGAAATACAACAGACATTTTAACCTCTAGATGGAGAATCGCTCCTTATATACATCTACTGAATGCGTAGTTCCGAAGAGTTAGAGTTTCCGCTATTCATTCATTGGACTTTAGATTTTAATCATTTGTATGTTCGGTCCAAGTATCTTTGCATACACTGCAAATTCCCAGCACACATTAGGAACACATTTGGGACACATTTATTGAAAAAAAGTCTTTCAGTTACCTATAAGTGTTCTGAAATGAGTTCCGATTGTGATCCGTTATAAAGGAAGTGTTCCTAAAGTGTTCCGAAAGTTTTATGCTTAGGATTCTTGTTGACCTAAGCTTAGGAACACATTTGAGAACAGATTGGGAACCCTTTAAGAACAGATTGGGAACACATATTAGGAACACATTTGAAAACAGATTGAGAACACTGTTGAAATCATTGCTTTCGTTGTTATAACGATGTTGTTATGATGAGCAGCAAAGGGATGCCTTGAATCCGGGTCTGATTGCCTCATGGGCATGTCGGGACTTTACGCAGGGTTTCTGGTTTTTAGAAGTGCGAACCAATCTTGTGGTAACTGTGTTAAGTCGAGTAACGTACAGATCCAATCGCGCTTATTAATTAGTGAAATATCGTTCATTAATCCTGCGAATGAAGACTGTAGCCCACGTGGTTTTTCATTCACACTCAGCAATCCCAAACCATCCAAAAATTACAAGTCCAGAAAAAATTTCTAAGTCCGATACCAAAACAAGTGAAGTCTAAAATTCAGTAACAAATGGCGGTACTAAAATTAATTAATAATTAAATAAAATTAACTAAAATTCATTAAAAGCAGTCCCAAACATCCAAAAGTCTTTCCAAGGATTCTGCCAAAAGTTTTCTAAGTCCCATGCCGAAAGTAAAGAACACTTCAACCATTAGCGTTATTCAGTCGTGGCGTGAGTAGCCTGGTCGGTATAGCAGCAGACTCCAGATCGGAAGGTTCGAGGTTCGAATCCCGCTGCCGTTAAGTGAGATAAAATCGAAGTCCACAAATTAATTCTAAAATTCAATAACAGGTGGCAGCATTAAATTATAGTAATTAACTGAAATTCATTAATTATATAATTCATTACCTCGATTGTAAAGATTCTGGGAGTACCTCGAGGGTTGGTAACATTAATAATGAATTAAGTGCTGTTCCAAAAAAAATTACAAGTCCGGACTAAGATTCCCATACCAAAATTAAACACTGTTGCCATTCTGTTAAAAGAAATTCAGTAATGCCATCCCGCAAAAAAATCCCCTCGGAATCTTTGACGAAAATAAACCGAAACTAATAGCAGAATCTCACATCCAGGAAAAATGCAACCATCCAGGAGCAAAACAACTCCACTCCACTAGTTACGTCACTTCCGTCCACGCTCCCTATGACGTCATAGCCGCGCCGTCTTGATGACGCCACTTCCGCCTCAGCAGCGCCTGCTCTTCAGTAAGTGTTCTCAAATGTAATCCTTAAAAGCATTCCTTCAAGTGTGCTAAAAAGGATGACAAAAGAAGTGCTCTGAAATGTGTTTCAAAAAGTGTTCTGAAATGAGTTCCAAAAGGTGCTCTGGAATGTGCTTTTAGAAGTGTTCACAAAAAGGGGAATAAGTGTTCTAAAATGCGTTCAAAGATTTGCAGTGTATTTCATTACAGTCGGGCTATTCTTTCTTAGGGCGTCGATTTTTTTGTTATGGAGTGTAATAAATTCTCAGATAAATAAAATAATTACAGGGCTTTAGTTCTCACTAGGGGTTACATTCGTCATTCATAATGAAAGAACATTATTTTTTAAGAAGAGAATTTGTATTCATGTACTGTATGTATATATCAACATGCGACAGAATAATTGCACCAATGTGCAAAATAGTTAGCAATTATTGAGCATCTAAACTGCTGAGAAAAACCTCTTGCGTTATTTTGAAGGATTTCTGTATTCCTTAGATCTCATGTTTTCACCGCATTACATCGTCTAATTCAATATGACACACAACACAGTAATTGTCGAAACATGCAATGCTTTATACGTAAGTTACAAAGAAAAAAACCAACAAATTACTTTGATGCTAGAAATTTAACGCTAGAACATCACATTTTATACTGTGATAATCGGGGCTGTTCCCAGTTCATTGTTTCCGAATCCTTCATACGTAAGATGCACGTCAATTTAATGTCAAGTGTTTAAAAATAACCAAATTGGCTGTTGACAAAGTCTTAGGGGGGAAATATGACGTGCGAAATATGTAGGTCTTTTCTACAACAAAATAGTTTGGAAGTATATAATGTTTTCTGAAAAGTGTGGAACATTTCTTAGAGAGGCACAGAATTTATTTTTTCATATATTTAGAGAAAAGATAACATTAAGAAAACACTCTTCTGTTTAATTTTCAAAAAGTGACGATTTTAAATTTTAAATTACACGCTACGAAATAAACAAATAAATAAATAAAGACTTAAAATGTGCCCCCATACACAAATAAGGTGATGGACAAAATTTCAGATGTTCAATATAAAAGTCTCAGAAATATCTTTAAAACAAAAGTAATATGTCATGTAAATGTCATGTGGATTTATGTTGGGGGCTACACATGAATATGAATGTTAACGTTTATTGATAAGAGCCCCAAAAAATAATTTCTTTCGTAATTTCTGTAAGATTCCCGAAACGCGATGGGATTTTTTTCTCTTTGAGAGCCATTGAAAAGTGGCTTAAGACAGCCTATATTTGTCTTCATATTTCTGAACCTTTTTCGGATATGGTTCTCAAATTTCGTACATTAGTACTCGGGGCACATTCCACTAATTGTGATTTTTTTGTACGAATATAGTATAAAAATTTTAAATGTCAGTTTTTGAAAATTAACTAGAGGAGTTTTCTTAAAATACTTTTTTTTTCCCTTCCTTATTTTAAACTTTTCCGATTTACGTTGCCTCTTACCTCTAATGGATAAAGGATTAAAGTGAGTTACCATCTCTTTTGTACACCCTGGTATATATGTATCACATAAAGCAGCGTTCCCCAACCACTGGTCTGAGGGACTTTACTGCTGGTTCACGTACAGAAAATTCAACGAAAAATAATCAGCAGCAAATATCGTTTAAACAAAAACATTCTATCAGTGTAACATTTTATTTAATAAATAATATGCATCGTTTACACATTTATTACTTTTGCCTGACGTTGGTGTAAATATTGTTCCTATTTGGTCGATCCGCAGATGTAACAAATATCTGCAGTGAACACTCGACTTTCCGAATAATGTAAAAGAAATCTTTGTCGTAACCCTGAAGAAAATCTATAAGTCCTTAGAAGACGGAAGTATACATTTTACTTTCGTTTTCCAATTTTTACTTTCGGAACATGTACCATGTAAGGAAAGTATTATCATCATGAAAAAATACGACTTCCACGATATTCTACACCAAAATCAACACCGGTCTTGCGACGGTTGTTTGTAACATGAATACCCAATTTGAGCTCAATCGAATGCCCCCTTTAGGAGCTATCGTGTTCACTCACATACACACAGACACACATCTCGTAAAAATAGCATAAATGAATTCAGATGATCTCAAAACGTGTCAATACACCAAAACCTCAAAGTCGTATTTTTTCATGATGACAATACTTTCCTTACATGGTACATGTTCCGAAAGTAAAAATTGGAAAACTAAAGTAAAATGTATTTCCATATTTTCTAAAATATTACAATGAATTTTTAATCTATGCTTGTTTCAGAAAATGCTAAGCTGTGTTTAATCTTTAATGAAAAATAAATATTTTTATAAATCGCGTCGAAACATAAAAATTCATATTTCTTGACAAGAATAATCGCTAAGTGATAGTGTAACTACTACACTGGATATTCTCTGAAGGATATGTAACACACTCTTTTAAAATAAATTGCATTTTTGCGTAGAAAGTATTTTAAAAATCCAATAGAGACAGCCAGAAATTATTAAATGTCTTCGTAACAAAATCAATGATATGATACTTTAGATGACAAGATTTTTCCCAAGTTCAGTATTTTATTTCAACAAATTGGATTTCCTATTTTTATATGAATGAATTTTTAGAAAATGCATTGGCAACGTAACTGAATGCGAGTTTTAGTGGTTTAGAAATTAAAAAAATAAAAACTCGGCTGTTCTAGCTTCGTCAGGGCGAGACCACCCCCTGAACCCCCTAATTTTTTAGTTTCATTATTAAAACGATATTAATTGACTGTCATTTTATCTCTCATGTTTCGCGTATTTCGCCTGATAACCCTATGTTGAAATTTTTAGGATTGTAACCTATTTATAGAAAAATACATGTGTTGCATATTCTACAGCTTACGGAATAGTGTAACAATAGATCGATTAAAGCGGTTGTGAATTAATAGTATTTAAACATATGTAAAACATACGTTGGATGCATATTCTACAGCTTCCAAAATATTGTAACAATAGATTAAAGCTGTTGTGAACTAATAGTAGTATTTAAATATATGTAAAATTATGTCGCTTTTTTGGGACACATTTTTCGGAAAATTTTCAATAAAGTGGGTGAGAGATAAAATGACATAGTCATTAATATAACATGTAAAAAATATTTGAACAATAAACGTTGAGAATAGATGTTTCCACAGAGATAAAATTAATTTATTATTTAATACAGTGAGCTCTTGTTTGTACGACTTTCTCGGTTATAAGCCGAATTCACTTTGTCCTGTCCACGCCTTATATGAAATAATGATAAACTTCTCTGTTATACGACTCTTGTTATACGTTGTTTTAAAGAGTTCAGGGGATTTTCCATTTTTCACCTAAGAATTCAGTTTATAATTTGCAAATCATGAACGCTCTCTCATCTTCCTCCTTCCACTACTGTAAAATTGTACAATCAACAACGAATAACATTTCTTATCTGAATTTCTTTGTTATTAGCAATGAAATCTATGGCGGTAGTGTGTTTGTATGTCCATCAAAATGATTATTCCCAAAATAGTTTAACAGCTTTATCAGACCATTTTCTCTTCCTTCGGGTACAGAGACAAACTAACATACCCGTCAAATTTTCTGAAAAAAATCTCATGTGTAAAATAAGCATAGTGGTAAATTAACAGCAACTTTGCAGTTTGTGAATTTTTTAAAATTATTTATGTTTAACACATTTTATAAATTTTGTTGAAATGTGTTGTTAATATTTATTTATTTGAAAGGAGGGGATAGCTCACGTCACTGAATGTGTCGTTCAGCGCTCCATACGTCCCCACCCCCCGGAGTTTCCCTCCACAATTTGGATCCTCATCAGAAGGTGGAAGGCTTCTGAATATTGGCAAACTTCGGAAACTGCAAGCTACCGCCGAGAGGACTTTCGGAACCACGGATTGAATATGCACGTGCACGAAATGTACAATGTGGTGTTTAGTGGTACGTCGGAATCGAATCCACAACCTTCCGATTACGAGACCAACCACTGGGCTACCACGGTCATGTTGTTAGTATTAAAAACTCCGAGTTTTTTTATGCAACAGATTTTAAGTTTAATGATCGGCCGCTTTATGATTTAGCATTGATTTTTCTTACATAAAGACAAAGGAAATGAATACAAACTCGGGCATGTGAATCACAGTTAACAGAAAATCAGTTTAAGTGAGTTAATAAAATTGAGTTTTTGTAAAACTTATTAGAGAATTACTTATTGCTTTGCAATATTGCTTTATCTTAGGAGAATCATTAAATTAATCAAGGTAATTTTTTTAAATGTAATGATTGTATTAAGTAAATGTTTGTTTATGCAGATATCTTGTAGTATTATCTTTCAAATCTTTTACAAAACAAATACTATAAACGAACGAGCTGTTGAACTGCTTTGATTTATTTAATTTTATCAATTTCTTAAATATTTAGTGATTTCATTTTTCTGCATACATTCTGTATGCAAAGGGTTTTAGACCGCTGTGTTTATCCATCATGTAACCAACGGAATAGGAGAAATTGAGGTGTCCTTTAGTTAATCAATATAGAGAGAATTTTCGATTATGTGAAAAATCAACGAAAAAAAATGCTTGACTGGCATTCTTTTTATCGAATATTTTTTGTATAGTAAAGTTTAATCTGAAATCTAAGCGGGTATGAGTATCATGCCAATTCATTTACATGACTTATCATAACTGTGTTCCAGCATCATCAACTCTTACGTTGCCAATGTGAAATTTAAATTCAAAACACATCACGAATATTTGCTAGTTTTAATTTCACTGAAAATCACACAGTAAAATTCTACTGAGAGTTCTCTGCAGCAGTATTACAAAAATATAGGAAGGGTAGGGTACACCTATGTAGCGTCGCAAAGCGTCAGTTTCATGCATAAGGTGACCGTACGTCCCGTTTTGAACGGGACAGTCTCGTTTTTACGTGGCTTGTCCCGTTGTCCCCAAGCACAGCTTCGGTACACCGTAATGTCCCGTTTTTAGAAAATGTCCCCTTCAATGTCCCGTTTTTAGAAAAGAGCAACCCACGGTAATGATTTCAATAAAGGCCGCTAAAAATCTAAAATCACCCAACGGCAGTGTCTGAAAAAAAAAAAAAAAAAAAAAAAAAAAAAACTGACCTCCCTTCCCCCCCTCTCGAGACGCAAAGAAAACGTAGGAGGGATGAATTGTTTTTGTGTTTGTCCTATTAACGTTCTTTTTTGTCAACTATTTCAATTTATTTAATTGTTATTTCTTTTTTTAAAGTCATGTTTCTCTTTTGCTTCCTTCCCCCCCCCCCCTCCCCTATCTTCACTTTATTTTCCCTTTTCACTCTGGTTTTCTAAGAATTTTTTTCCTTCCGAATGACAACTTCCTTTTTTCTGTGTATCCATTTGTTTACATTTCTCACTTTCCTACCTTCCTGCCTTGTGTCGGAGGGTGTTTTTGAAGTCGAAGACGGGCCTACCCCTTGTAGCACCCGAAACGTACGTCTTGCACATTTTTTTTTAAATAGAATATGTGTATTTTAGCAAAGGTTTTTTTTTTCATTTTATTTTGAAATGAACATTAACACAAGCTTTTTTTGTTCGTTTTCTTAACAAATAAACGGTACCCAGACCTGAAATTCTGTCTCCCAACACTATTACCTTAACAACAGCAGATGTCCCGTTTTGAGGAAGAAAATAAATACACTATTGCCAAAAAAGTAGTGGATGTCCCGTTTTGAAGGAAAAAATAAATGGTCACGTTATTCATGCACCTATTAATAATCAATTTAAAAGAAGTGATGTAGCATCAGTCGAATTTCTGAACTGCATTTCATGAACAATACTCCGATTATGCCATCATTAAAATAAAAATAATTCATAAAACGTAAATCTCTGTAAAATGCTTTTGTAAGCGATCTATGTGTCTTTTCCCTCCTGTAGGCAGTATGATGGTTAATAACATTCTATTTTACTTCAACACGATTTACGTGCTAATTTTGAATTGCATGAAGACTACGTCTGCGACCCACACTTGTGTAAATCTAAGTGTATCCCAATCCTCCTAGATTTTTATCCCTGGTACTAAGACACTCTTTAATAAGAAAAGGTTGCGATTTTAATAAATACTTTTATTTAACAATAATCAGGCCCTAGGTCACACTACTGAGCAATATCTGATTTTCTTTGGGTATATAAATGTTAAGCAAAGAAAGGAAATATTCTATGTAATGCTATGAATTTTAGTTCACGTTTGTATGCAATGTATCATTAAGAAATTAAAATTAACTATAAAACATTTTAAAATACATATATAGTGTATAAAAAACACTATGCATAAAAAGTTGTTTTATGCAGACACTTGCAGTGGTTTGAAAGATACATAATTTTAGTTACCCCAAAATTAGATAGAACAGACAAAACTTAAGTAATTTTGTGGCAAAAAGTACTAAGACAAGTTAAAACAAGAATATTAATTTTATAATCGAAACATTTCTTTACATATAAATAATCAACCAAATAAAATTTGAAAAAATGCAGAAATTTTCATACCGAAATGTTATAAATTCAAACATTATAGTTTTTTCTTTAGGAATGAAACAGCATTCTCCGATATGAAATTTATTATTCTTCTTAATTACTCACTTATTTATTTTATAAGCATATAATAATAATGCTATACTTACTTAGAATGCCGTAACCATCTTCTTTAAGAACTCCAGCGATCCGATTCAGTTATGAAAATATTTGTTTTACCAAAGTTATCTGACTGTATAACAAAAATAGACTCTTCAGATCAGTCTGTTATGCAAATATATACTGTCCTACACCCCTTTTTTTTAAATTCAAGGCAGTACCTCTATGACTTGCACATTTATTTATCCAAGCAAACCATTAATCGAGAAAATTGTGTTTACGGATGCGGGTCACATGATCAATTCAATAAAGGTAAAACCATAGGGATGTTTCCGAGCGCAAGTTCCTCCCTTCTCTGAAAAGGGAACTCATCTCATCTCAACGAAGGGATACATACATCGCCACCTGGCGACAGATTCTGGGATGCTGTGGAAGTCATCGCCAATTTGAAGTGGAAAAAACTATCTCAACGCAGTTGAGCTACACGAAGCTTTCTTCTTTAAAAACATTTAAAACAAACCTCATTATATTTTTCATTAAAAACGCTCTCTCTTTAAGGAAAAAAAATAGAGACGGGGAAAACTAATCTTCAATATTTCTTTTAATACATACATTTTTTTTACGTTTCAGTTTCTTTATTTCTTTGAGAAAAAATATGTTTCTCAGAGATTAAGTATTTCCTAGCTAGTTATTTTTCGGCTTGCAAGAATAACAACATGAATATTTTTTGAAAGGAGTTTTCAAATGAAAAGATTCAGCAGTTGAGCGAAATATTTCATGAGAAAATACTAATCAGCCAAAATGTGTGACTAAATGATTTTATTTTATTAATTTGTACTAAAAATGTATATTGAAACCAGTTACTAATGAATAATTGTTGTCTTGGACCATATTGATTATTTCTGTTAATTTTGTAGTTGTCAAAAATGTGTTCTAAAAGCTTATAAAAAATGATATTCCGGAAGAATGCATTTCATGGAAGAGAAATGTTAGAGTCTCTCAAAATATGACAAAAATATGTTTAAAATGTTATGTTTGTTTATTTGTAATTGTAAATGATTGAACTGACATCATTAAATTATTAAAATTGAATTTTTTATATATTTTTTCTCTTTCATTTTAAACTATATTATTTATCTCTGTTACTTCTTAAAATATGTATCTTTATTTCTTAACCCTTTAACGCGCAGTGTTCCCGCTCTGGGAACACCCAACTCTGATGTTTTGACTGTTGCCAGTCACGCAGAATAAATTTGATTTCTATAAAAACAGTTGCGGGTGACATAGCTCCACGAGAATCCTTTACTTTTTAGCACGTCATTTCCCGTAAAAAAATTGTCACGATTCTTTTTAACAGCACTGACATCTGCTGAAAAGTGGAAGAATGCGAGAACAGCTGGATAGATTGCCCCATGCTGAAAAAAGGGCAGCCGTTGCCATCGCTCGACTTAACTACTAGCAAGATGGCGGACGATCGAAACGTTCATCGCGTGCCACAGATCTAGAGACCCTTTTTTGACACAGCTTGCTGTGCCGCACAGCCAGCTGTCGTCAAAAAAGGGTCTCTAGATCTGCGGCACGCGATGAACGTTTCGATCGTCCGCCCCCTTGCTGATAGTTAAGTCGAGCGATGGCAACGGCAGCCCTTTTTTCAGCATTGGGAAAGGATTGCGCCTCAAAGGGTTAAATTATTAAAATTGAATTTTTATATATTTTCTGTCTTTTGCTTTAAACTATATTATTTATCATGTTACATTTTAAAATATGTATCTTTAAAACGTATAAAAAAATTGAGTGATATACCCAAGGCCTCGCTGAGATTAATACAACGAAACGATGCAAGAAGCTTTATGCCTTATTAGAAAGGCATTTTTTTGAGCAAAAATTGTGCGAAACTTCATGAAATTGAGAGCGAAAAATATAAATAAAGTGTAACTAGAGGAATAAATATCAAGATATCTATCTTAGGAAGAATATTTTAATTTAATGAATGAATGAATGCTTCACTTTAAATTTTCTTTACATATTTTTAAACAATCAAATATAGGCTTCGGAAAACACCATTTTTAGAAAATATAGTTTAAATTAACGTAATCAAAAATTGTGCGCAGTGGGCAGACGAATAACTAATCACTCAAATTCTACATAAGTTTCAGTGATTCCTCCAATCTGTTGAAATTAGTTATTAATTTAACAAAATTGGGTTAATCAATCAGGTAGAGAATAGTTTTGATTCAGTGAAAACCGGTAAACAAAAGAAGAGAAAAAATACCGAAAAAATTTCATCGTAAATCATGCACAAAAATATACTCCCCATGACATGCTATTACAATTAAATAAATACTCAAGGACAACTTAAAATAAGTTTCTTGAATAATTAGTAAATTATTGAAGTAGTATAGCTAATCTAAAACGCTTGAAGAAGTTTGAAACATTTTTAGCAATTTAAAATGCGTTAAAATTTGTATAATATTTTTTTCTACTGTGGTATATGCTGGAATCAATATGATGAACGCCGTAGTTTTGTACTTATCGTAATGAATAAAAATAATTATGCGAAATACTTTTCCCATCTCCAAAATTACATGTCAGAAAGGAATATTGTCGAAACCGTTGTGAACAAATTAGTAGCGAAATATTTGTCAGAAAATCAATCGTCTTTGAAAAGTAGCTAAACGTAGAGGAAATCTCGTTTCTATTTATTTATAAATAGTTGCATGTTAGAAACAATGAAATTTTTGTTTCATTGTTATATTTTTCACTTTAAATTATTCCATTGTATTTATTGTTTCCGTAGATGGGAATATAAGGTTATTCAACGGCATATTTCCAGATATAAATGAAAGCGATAGAAGAAAACCATTATAAGAGATAGAAGGGGTAGCAGAAAACCATCAAATATCGTTTCTAAAGAAATTTATTCTATACTGAAAATCGTATAGAATAATTTTGTTCCGTTTTGTAGGCATGTGAATATTTATGATTTAAAATAATATAAATCAATATACTAGATCCTGTATGAGGAGACATGCCCTATAAACAATCAGATTCTTAAAATAAAGGGAATATGCTCGCTCACAGCTATAGTTGTGTATATAGAACCTTTTTATTTCCTTGTCCGATGTAAAAGGAAGTAAAGTGATAGAAAAATTTCGGTATCCAGATTTCGAAAGTCTTGACTACCTCTAGATTTACTTCTACGAGTTGTTGCAAGATCTCATCTTACGCATGCATGCATGTTCATATAAAAGCATGTACAATCCATTTTGACCAGTTCGTTATCTCAAAAACTATCGGTCGTAGAATGTTGAAACTTTATATTTAGGATTGTACCATCGAATTGTGTACCTCCTATTTTGGTTTCAATAGACTGGATAGTTTATTCACAGGACTACTTAAAATTTTTCCATACATAACGCTCTATTGGCAAAAATTCATTAAATCTTTTCTTTTTTTAGAGATAGTAAGTTATTTCAAACGAATCGAAAGTGATCTATGTTTTAAAGGATTACAAAATGATAAAGACACTTTTAGAGGGAGAGATTCATTTATAGTTCTACAGGAACGCTTAAAAAATTCAACACACTGCGATCAACAGCAGTTATGGTCATTAGGTACGTAATGGTACAACTTCCAATGTTAAAAAGCATTCGAGTTTTTGTTTAGGATACAGATACTGAAAATCAAGTTTAATTGGGAAATTGTGTTGTCAAGTAAGATGACTAGGGGTTCCTCATTCTACAAGGCACCGTGTTCTCGTGTTTCTCCATGGCACGTGCACAACGATCTGGTTGGGATAGTAATGAAATGGAAGACTGCCCCTGGAAATTACTTTTACTAAATGAATAGAATTGCAATCCTTTTACTAATTGCATGTTTTTAAAATTCGTATGTAATCTGCGATTTCGTATTTTTATTTTATTTAGTTATTTATTTCGTTACTTGTTAGTCCAACTAATGATTAAGATGACGAAAATTTCTAGGAAAGGATATTTTAAAATCATCTAAGTTTTAAATCAAAATGTAGGAAGTCTTTATGTGCATTTTTATGTATTAAAGCGCTTATGGAATGCAGGAAAAGTATTTTAATCTTAAATCAGAAGTTTTCTGAGGTCTGCAAAGTTCCAAAATTTATTACTTTAAATGGAAACATTGGCTTTTTAATCTATATAGCAAACCGTTCTCTAGAAGGAATTGATATTGTAACGAAAAACATTCAAGCCTGGTGTTCAAAGCGGATATAAATAAAAGCTTTGTATAAAACACATAAAAAGATACTTAATTGGTATGATCGTCTCTGCGGTAAAAATCGCAGAACAGTGATTACAATTATGCGAGACTGTTCTGAAGCTGATGAAGACTATTCTGCCGAAACCATCGTACCAATCCGCAAGTACCTTTGCATGCGTGTTGTTATATACAACGTTATTTATATCAAATTGATATTGTTCCTTACGCACAATCAAGTTTAAATTCTGCATAAAATTGTGACCACGCTTTTAATTTGAATTATAAAAAAAAAAAATCAATGCAACAAAACCAGCTCTTTCAGTATTATTCCCAATCATTCACTAGAAAAATGTCCTAGCGTTTTGCTGAACAAAAATACTTGCTTTGATTTCCCGAGAAAACTAAATCTCAGCAAAAAGATATGGAGTGCTGAGGATTTAACCCTTTGAGGCTCAACCCTTTCCCAATGCTGGAAAAAAAGGGCAGCCGTTGCCATCGCTCGACTTAATGACTAGCAAGAGGGCGGACGATCGAAACGTTCATCGCGTGCCACATATCTAGTGACCCTTTTTTTGACGACAACTGGCTGTGCTGTTAAAAATGATCGTGACCATTTTTTTACGGAAAATGACGTGCTAAAAAGTAAAGGATTCTCGTGGAGCTACGTCAGCCGCAACTATTTTTAGAAATCAAATCTATTCTTCATGACTGGCAACGGTCAAAACGTCAGAGTTTGGTGTTCCCAGAACGGGAACACTGATTGCTAAAGGGTTAAAACCTTTCAATTTTCGTGTAATGCGACTTCGCATAAAAAAAAATGGAAGAACTGCGATTTGATTTGAACTGATGAGCGCAATTATTTCAAATACAATCGATTTTAACGAAGAACTGCTGGGTGTTGAGAAATATACAAACTAATGCAATTCTCCAGGCATCTATTCATCCGAACTATGCCAGAATCCGTAAATTTTATTGATTATTCATAAAAGCTGGACAGCATACTAATGACAGACCCTCAATTCTAATCTTCTATAATCATTAAAATGTGCCCGAAAGTAAAAAACAATTCGAAGGCGCTAGAATTTTTAAAATATTGTAAAACTAAGTACCATACAAGATCCATCTATAAAATAATCGTGTTCCACTCCGTACACAAATATTTATTCATTTTAAATATTACCAAAAAATTTAACTGAAGTTAATTCTGTATCAAGAACAGCAAATTTATCGAATTGACCAAAGTTTTTTTTAAAAATCCGATAGAGTTGAGGAATGCAATATCAAAAATACTCGTACAAACAATAGGTCAGGTGAGGCGGAGCCATGAATTGCTAAATTCATGGCAAAATAACCATGAATTTAGTAATTTTCGACGTTGATAAGCTACACAAAATAAAATAGTTATAACTCCTTTAACCCATTAAGCGCCAAAGCTCCCGTTACGGGAACATCTAATATATTTTTTTTTCTTAAAATATATGTTAACGCAATTTACAAAATACACATTTTATATAAACATTTACACTATAGTGTGTGTTATATAGTGCAAATGTTTATATAAAATGTGTATTTCGTAAATTGCGTTAAAATATTTTAAGAAAAAAATCTGATGTGTCCAACACATGACTTCCTTGCACGTCCATTAGATCAAAAATATTTTCGACGCACTTCCTCTAAACTTATTTGTTTGAAAGAGATAAAATATCAATAATAGTAAGGTTTAGCGATTTCTAGACAAATATTTCGATATCGCCAAGCTGAGTTCAATTTGAAATATTTCCTTCTGACACTTTATTTGGCGATATTTCACCAAAAGCCGACAAACTTGAGATAGTCTGCGAGATTTTGGGGATAGCCAAAGTAGTCATTGACCACAGACTTTCAATGAATTGAATGCATCCATACACCTCAATGTATTCAAAGTCATTTGGCTCACCCTGTAAATAAATTCTCAGTCGATTACTGTCAAAAAAGATATGGAAAACAGTTAGATATTACAATAGTTCTAAATACAAAAGTTCAAAAATCTACGGGTTAAAGTTTTAGTGTTATACAAAATACGAAATAATTTTTGGCGCCAAATTTGGCGATATTTCGGCGAAACTCGTCAATGTCGACGAAATTTGGCGAGATTTTAAGCATGAACCAAACAATGACAGATTATCGCCAAATTTGGCGATATTTCGCCAAAACTCGCCAAGAACGATGACAAATGGCGATACTTTGGGCATGGACCAAATGACTGACTATCGCCAAATTTGGCGATATTTCGCCAAAACTCGCCAAGGTCGAGGACAGACGGCGAGTTTTTGGGCATGCACCAAACAATGACTGTCTACAGTTGTATTATATTGAAGATGTCCATAGACATTAAAGTACTAAAATTCTTTTCGGTGGTCCTGTATATAAACTCTCCAGTAGATTGGAACCAAAAATCGAGATACACAACTAGATGTTACAACATTCTTATATATGAAATTTCATAATAGTTTTTGAGATTTGAGAGTTAAATATGCACACACGTACACCAAAAGTCGCCAAGCTTGGCGACTTTTGGCATAGTTCTTGAGGGAGGCACGTGACCCTGCTAGGACCATTACCTAACTTATGTTGTAGGACGGTATTGTGCTTGAAATGGATGAATGCCCCTAAAATTGCCATTGACCGTAATGTATTGGAAATCTTTTGAGTGTTCCTGTAGCAGAACTACAAATGATAAAGACACTTTTTTTAATGGAGAAATTCATTTTCTAACTCTTTCCAGCATACATCACTTCTGAGTCGTTTGAAATAGCCCAATACCTCTAAAAAACGCTTTGATGAATTTCGGCCCATAGAGCGTAATGTATTTCGAATCTTTTGGGCGGTTCTGTAGATAAACTATCCAGTCGAATGGAATCGAAAGGGGAGGTGCACAACTAGATGTTACAGCAATCCTAAATATAAAGTTTCAACATTCTACGCCTAATAGTTTTTGAGATATGCGAGTTTAATGAGTTTCGGCCCATTGAGCGTAATGTATTTCGAATGTTTTGGGCAGTCCTGTAGATAAACTATCCAGTCGAATGGAACCAAAAGGAGAGGTGCACAACTAGATGTTACAACTATCCAAAATATGAAGTTTCGACATTCTACGCCTAATAGCTTTTGAGTTAGGCGAGTTTAATGAATTTCGGCCCATAGAGCGTAATGTATTTCGAATCTTTTGGGCGGTCCTGTACATAAACTATCCATTCGATTGCCACCAAAAGGGGAGGTGCACAACTAGATCATAGAACAATCCTAAATATCAAATCTCAACATTCTACGACCCATAGTTTTTGAGATATGCGAGTTACATACATACGTACGTACGTACGTACAGACGGCATGGAAAAACTGGCCACAGCAGACTCGCCGCTGGTCAAAATGAGTTGCAGACGCGTTAATATGATCGTGCATGCTAGCCTACGATAGGATGCATCGAAAAAAATTTTTAAATTAAATTTAGAGGTAGTCAAAATCGGTTTTTTTGTCGAAATTTGGCCCCCAAAATTTTTCGGGATCACATTACTTCCTTATACTACGTACAAGGAAGTAAAAATATATAATAGATGTTACCGTAACGGGAGCTTTGGCGCTTAATGGGTTAAGAAATATTTTACATTGTACTACCTGAGAGTTGCTAGAAACGTCTTTTAAAAGCTGACTAATCGTTACTTTTTTTCTGACTTTTGATCGTTTTACCCCGTAGTGTGGGGTAAACGTATTAAAGATGAAAAAATTAAACAAATCTTTGAAAATTATGTTTTATGAATATGATCAACTTGGAAATAAACATTCACTTTATGAAACGGTTTTGCACGGATTTTGATTACTGACGTATCAAAAATTGAAAGTATGCCCTACACTACAGAACTTCGTCCTATCCTGTATTTGACATATCTGCTCAGTTTGAACTTCACTGACGTCATCTTTCCTGGAAATGTATACTTCCAAATTTTATTTTGCAAGATATTTAATTATAAATTCCTTTACACAAAATTAACAAATTTGAATAGAAGTCTCACCATACCTAACGGGCAGAAGATATTTTGCCCAAAAGAAGTGTTACAGACGGACAATTTGTAACATTTTCAATTGTTCAGAAAATTTTGAAAAAGATTAGCATACTTTATTGGATGGTGTATGCTTTCCTTTCAAATTTAAATTCTTTACACAAAATCTCAACATATACCACAGTACGTAACCGCCAGCAAATATTTTATCCAAGAGAAGTGTTACGGTCAGACCATTTTAACACTTTCAATTTTTAAAGAAAATTACGCATCTTTCTCTTCGCAAAATTTCATGGTTTCCACGCTTTCCTTTCAAGCGTGTGTCAAATATATCCTCTCATAGCACATATATAAATTTACGATTCCGCGATATACTAAACTTTTGGGGTTTTCTCATTTTTTAGGTAACAAATTAAGTACCTGAATTTTTATTTAATACCTTATATTTTTTTAATTTTATATCGTAACCCTCTGGCTGCTCATCCCGCGATTTCCACGGCCAACTCAAAGAGCAAAATTTGCTCATCCCTCGATCTTCGGGGGGCAAGCGGTTTTCTTCCTGTATGGAGGAGTGCATGCCGCGTTTTAACCCCTTAATCTTCGCTCCCGTCAAAATCACGGGCTAAGCTTTCTCCCTCTACTTCTCGTGCCCGTCCAATTTCCGGGCAATACTGTTCAAAAAAAATTCGCCAGAAAGATAAAAGCGTTCCAATTCTGATGCACGGATTTTTTTGTAATATATAATTTTACACAACAGAAGACAATACCAGAGTATTTTTAACTTAATTCGGAGATAGTTTATTTTTAAATACATGGTAGCAGTACTCAAACACACGTGTATTTGTGATATGCATTATGCAATCTTAGCTTACCTTTTTTTTTTAATTAAAGTTCAAAGAAAATTTTAGAAATGTTTACTTATTTTACGTACCAAGTTTAATAAAATTTTCTAGTGTTTAAAACATTTTTAATGATTCCCTGCTTACTACAAAACACACATTCAGTCACAATGACCCTGAATGTTGGCTTTTCCTAAAAATTATTTTTTTTCCTCTAGTGCTTAAAATGTCCAAAACCTTAAAATGAATAAATATACTATATATGCACTTGTTTTATACAATTTTCTGGAATAAAAGAAATAAGCACTTTTATGACCGTTTTCTTGAAAATAATACGACGGTTAAGGGGTTAATTAAACAGCGAAATAAATTAAATACAGTTTTAGACGTTTAATTTAGGTTTTGACCAACAGATATCGTTAGTCGTCTACTTAATTGCGGCATTTGAAGATACTACTCTGTATTTATGCTCCAACTTCACTTGTTTGCAGCCTTTTCTAATCAGAAATGTCTGCTAGAAATCGTTCAGCAATGGACAGAGTGTCTATTCCGGATGATTTACGAAATCCTGAAAGAGATTTTAGTTTGATAGCGATAATGATTTAGATTTTTTGGACTGCTCCTCAGACGGCGATGAATCTGATCATATTCAATAAACCTGCAAAGCGTTAGGCGGGGGTGCATTTTCTTGTATTATGTAATAAACGGAAGTTGACTGTCATTCAGTTGAGATTTATTTAAATTTTTTTAATGTAATAACATCTGAAATTGGTTTTTCTGAAGCTTAGATTCTCATGATAAAAATATATATAAAAATCTTCTCTAGAAAGAAAAAATGCGAATTTCAATTCTCCAATGTATATAGATTTGAAATATGAAAAAAATTACACAATTTTTGAAGCGATTTTGGTCCATAAATTGAGCAGACAGTGTTAAAGTGCTTACAGATGGAGAAAAAAACTATTTGAACGCTGTGTATCATTTTTAAAATCCCACTTTACACCTCTCTAAATTAAAAGTATTAATATAACTTTTTGAAGATTTATATTCCTTAAGAACGATAGGATTTGAATTAAAATTTCTTTAACTTAATTTCAAAAATTCTACCACAAAGTAAATGTTAATGTTTAACAGAGTCAGACTTGAAACTAAGTAATGCCATTACATACTAGAAGAATGACACTGATTCAAATGAATCTTAAAGTATTGCTTACGATGTACTTGAGCTGTAAAAAAAAATTGGCATGAGAAACCTATGCATTTTGACTTTTGTTGTCCATTTTTGTAGATTTCATTTTACCCCACCTAACCCTACTCTAAACATATTAGCAATGTTTCTTAATACTACCTCAAAGAGAATGAATTTGTTCAATTGAAGACACTAAAAATGTGAACAAAAATGTTTATTAAACATACAAAATACACATACTTCATAAAATACAAATTTTAATAATGCATACTTATTCCATAATACAAGTTCTAGTTTTTCAATGAATCACTTATCTATTACATAGGAAGTGCAACTAAGTTATTCTCACAAAATTCAAGATTGCATTTTATAAAACAATGGGGATTTTTAAGATTTCTTAGAAAGCTAGAAACTATCTTTAATACTAAAAGGTTTGAGAAATCAGATTAACAAAACGACTGCGTATACATAAATATAATCCAAATTTAAGATTCGACGTTAGTAAATTTTTACCCCATACATATTAGATTCAACTTGTCCAGTTAAAACCTTGCTCAAAATTTGGGTTTAATGTTTTAAAAATAAAATTTCATTCCTTTACCAACCAATAAAAAGGCACATTCTATAAAAGTTTTAGTAGCTGCAATTATAGATTGTTTTTACTAATTACTTTTATTCAAGTGGCATTCAAAAAAGTACAAAATTTACTGCATGGTAATGGCAAAAAGCAGAGGATCTTTAAAATTTATAAAAATTATTGCAATGCAGTTTAATTAGGGATTTGATATTTTTAATTTTTCAAATTTCATTGTATGTCACAAGTTCTGAACTTATGCATAAATTGACCATAAAATATTAATGTAAATAGAGGAATGAATGGTAATGTCACTTCATTCAGTGTGTTATTTTACTTTTGCAATATTAATAATATTAGATATCCCTTATCTAATGAATGTTTTTTATTTCACAAAATAAAGTATTTTTTTATATTTAGTTTATGGATTCGTTAGAATTTCTCAGTTGCACTTAAGTAAATTCGGATACTGCCAACTGATCAAGTGTTTAACATCCATTTTTAGAATCATTACAAACTGTCCTTACACGATTACGCTACAAACAAATCACAACAATTCATAAAAACTGCACATCATCTACTTATTTCAAACACAATAAACACAAAATACAGATGTTTATTTAACAAACATTTTTAACAAGCATCTCAAATTGGAACTTGTCGATTTCACTTTAATATATAAATAGCAGATTGGACATTTAATAAATGTCATGATAATTATTGGAAGTTCCAGAAGATGTAAATACTCCAGCTATGTTTAATTTTATTAAAAAGTATAATCTAATTTTGCTGACCAGTTAGCAATTGGACCTCGCAATCGCATCTTTAAAAGACAATTTAATCCTTGTCATACAATACTACACTGCACATGTACGTAACTTTTATACAGCATATAAAGTGATTGCAATATAAAAAATATTTTTTGATCCTATTTATAAAAGTTCTTATTTTAAGAAAGTTGTACTTTGGGGGTGGGTAGATGCAGATAAATTTACCCTTCAAATACTTTTCGAAATAATCAGATTAGGAAATTCACTATGCAAATATCATTCATCAGTAACATTCTGAAGCTACTCATTAGAATATTTTAGTTAACATGTTCAGACAGCAATTAAGCTCGTAAACAGTAAGTTATAAATCTCAAATTTATAATTCTGAAAATTTTGTTTTTTGGTTGTGTGCAAACAATTTTATTATATGTTACCAAGAATTGAAATAACTTCTTTAACGTACCATTAATATGTAGAAACAATATTTAAAATTTAACTTTTTTGAGATTCATGCGAAAACTTCTACATTTTGTATTTGAAGATTCTACCAAAAAAGAATTTTTTTCCAAGGTTTATAAACATAGCAAATAAATCCTATGGTAATTTGCATGAAACGCTGCACGCGTAGCTAAACTAAAATCTTTTAAAATAAAGTTCATAATTAGAATTTTTCAAGAGTCCTGAATATTAGCAAAACCTTTCTGAACTCCTGAAATATCCAAGTTTTAAAATCGTATATTTTAGATATATCAAATAAAACACCAACGAAGAATGACCATTCTTTCATCACTCGAAATAGGTACTTAACAAATTTAATCACTTTTCAAGTTTAGAAAGAATTTAGTGCAATACTTTAGGTCCAAAAATCAGCTTATCAGTAAATTTTAAAGAGTCATTTAGAGAAAAGTAACCCAGGCTTAACCCACTCGCTGTCCTCGTCACAGCGACACGATGCTTTCAGATTCCTCTTCTGTGGTAGCAGCTCTTCTCCGCTTCAGTCGCTGAATGCCCGGCTAAAGCTCAGCGTTGCGGGGGCCCCCTGTGGCAGCGCTGAGCGCGGTAAAGCATTCGAAGACCAAAACAGGGAAGGAACATCGCCACAGAGAGGCAGTCTTCGCCATTTTAACTTTGCGAATAATAGTGGGCAGACTAAGGAATCGATCAGTAAGAGTTCACTAAAACGCAATATGGGACAGACAATTTACATATAGCTTCAATGTATGCTGCTGATAGTGAAATAATCACGCATTCTGAAAAAATTCTGCAATTTTGGAACATTAAAATAACTATATATATATATATATTTTTTTTTTATATTCAAGATCTTTTTACAGGACATACTATGCAGCAATAGTGATAAACCTGTGTCAGTCCGAGTCATTTTTAAAACTATAGATTTTGCTATCCCTCCCCAATAGCGGTTATAAACTTTGTCCAGGTTTTGAATTTGACTATGTATCTAACTAACCCACTATTTTAATGTCAGTTATTTGGCAAAAAATACTTTGTGCCGAAAAATTATAAATTCTCGTCAGCTTAATCAGTAGCTCCGTTAGTTTCAACCTTAAATTCTACAAAACATCAGTGTTAAAACATTGGAAAGCTTTATTTCGATTTTTTAACAATAATGTCCTAAAATATGCATAACCATTGTCAAAGCAGGATAAACTACTGGCCAAGCTAAAATAGAAGTTGATTGCTACACAACATTTGGTAATCATTTCTTCATTAAACACTCAAGCGAAATATACAACATCGAATATCTGTAAGGATTTCGTGGACACATTTGCAAAACTAGAAATAAATGGTGGAACTATTTGGAATGTAATCAATAAAAATTAGCATAAACAGATTTTTCTACAGTCAAATGTTCTTGTTTGTACCAAAAGTTAATGCAATTTCAAGTATATTGAAAATTTAAATTTTTATTCAGAATCCAACTTTTGCAATGATAAATATTTAACAGCAGATTTACAAAGGAAAATCACCGTTAACCATTTGAAGGGCAGGAATATATGCAAGGTGTTTTAATATTGCTCTTATGACCTATTTCGTTGAATCCATGCATTATCCATATCCTTTAACATTAGATTAAAAATTGTGAGACAAATACCTTTCAGCACAAGTCTTGAAATGAAAATAAGTTAATTATTCAAGAAATCAAGAGACCTAAATCTAGAAGCTCTATAGGAAGTGAAAAGCGATTATTTAACAGAGAATTTTATTTTACTTATAAGTGATTCTTTAAATGAAAAAAATAAAAAGGAGTTCAGGAGCTAAACATTTTTTAAAATTACCATTTTTAGGAAACAAAAATATGAATAGCAGCCAATTCATTACTGATGTAAACTAAGCGTAACTGGTATATATTGCATTTTCAGGGACCTTCAAATGGTTAAACATACACTCAAAAAGCTAAGTATTCCCTGGGAGAAGGGGGAAAAGCTACGTAGCTACAATATCCCTTATAGGGTCAGACACCTTTCGAAGACGTCAAACATTTAGAAAACTTCCCTGGTATGAAAATATTCAAAAACATTTTGAAGTTAACTATGGGAAACATTTTAGTTAGAATTACAAAGTAATTGTATGAACTGTCACTAGAAAAGCTACAGTTATCCACTTCATTTTTTTTTATGGTGACGTTTTAGTTGACGCTCATATCTTTGCGATACTTGGCTAGAAATCGAAAGTTTAATATTTGAATTTTTCTTCGGCGCAAAAATTTCTCTCCATTTTAAATCCGACAGTTTTCCCTCACAACGACAAACCAATCCGATGCAAATTTTGCATGTATTGCAGAAATAAAAACTGCACAAAGCTTTAAAAGTACCTAAATTATTTTCCAGAAATGTTGAAAGAACTGTGAAACAGTTAAATTTTGTACAACTTCAGTTATTTTTTAGAGATCGCATTTGGAACAAAGACAATCTTTCTTTGGTATTATCGATCAAAATCCTTCCTTTCTAAACAAATTTAACTAATCTTAACGAATTTTAAAAAAGAAGCAATTTCTTTCAGAAACTTAGTTCAGAGGATACATTTCATGCCCAAGGTTGAATTTTTAATTTTTCACAAGAATGAAAATCGCTAAAACCTTGGACGAGTGCTCAACCCGCCGACTGTCATCATTGCAGAGACGTGATGTCAAAGATTCCCTTTCGGCGACAGAATTCCTTCTCCGCTTTGGTCGGTGAATGCCCCGCTGAACCTCAGCGCCGCGGGGATCCCATTCGCAGCGCCAGAGCTCGGCGAAACATTCGAAGACCGAAGCAGAGAAGAAACGCTCTCACAGAGAGGGAATTTTCGACTTCGCTTCTTTGCAACGATGATAGAAAGTTAAGAAATTTAATTTGGAGTTAAGCTGCGTCTACCTTTCTAGTTTCATTCAACAGTAGAATTTTAACCGTTACAACTTTACTGAATTTAACTGCAAGCTACAAAACGCAGGTACTCACGGTTGTTTCTCATTTTTTGAATGATCTAGCCAATTATGTATTTGGCAAACATTCTGCATTAAACCGAACTTTAAATTAGTCACGATAATGAGTAGCAGCTCACTAGCTCTTCCCCATCCCCCACAAATCAACAGCAATGGTTTGTTTACAAAGTAAAATTCTCAGATTTTGAATAATTACTTCACGCTAGATTTAACTTATTACATATAGTAACATGCAGTAGCATTTACATCTTGCATTAACTGCAATACTGACAATTAAAAAGCTGATATAAATTACATTTGAA
>JAWZYV010018419.1:0-27352 GCA_038373885.1 Cheiracanthium punctorium | reverse complement strand
ATTTTTTCTTCAGATTCAGATTTGATCTCATTTGTACGGATGCTCTCAGCAGCTCCTTCTTTTGAACCCTAGTTCAAAACTTTATGTAACAAAACTGCCCCTTGGCAGTAACTGTTATTACAATCTACAAAAATAAATGTCTTACTAATTAAATACAGTCCACTGTTTACCTAAAGGCTCCCGACAGGAAAGTTGAGTCGAATTAGGAGAGCCTGTGGTCTTAGATTGTGCTTCTCACTGTGTCAGCAAAAACAAAACATACTAGAGAGGCCACTTTTCGGGTTTTTCGGCTCGCGCAAATGTAAAGACAATGAAAAAGGCAAGTAACAGTATTTCGATCTGAAAGAATAGAATATTTTGAAAAAGGCATTTGTGGGAAAGACCCGATTTCACAGACGGTTTTCGTGAAAGGGTCGCTTTCAATCCGAACCTATTTTTATGATGGAGTTTAAGCTCGCGATTCATACTGGCCGTACCGCACCGCTAAGAAGCCGCAATGACGTCACGTGGCGGAGCAACCACGGCGCCCGCCGAGGGTTTGCGCATTATCTGGCGAGAACAGATATTCCGCAGCGACCGCAAAGCTACAGCCAATTACAGAAGAGCTTTTACAGCTACAGCCAATTACAGAAGAGCATTGGTGTATTTACTTGCGGCACCGCAAGCTCGCCTCGCGGACAGCCAACGACCAAAACGGCGAATTAGTACGGCATGGTTGCGGTGCGGCGCGGCAGATATGAATCCACCTTTACTGTACTCAATCGTATTTCTGTGAAGGAGCCGTTTTAATTAACGTATTTTCGTGATGGGCCGCAAATGGTATGTAAGAAAATATATAGTAGTGATTGCTGACAATAATACTAAAAATGTAAAAAGCAGGAGGGTGCAGAGAAAGAAGAGAAATATGTGTCGCCAGGCTCTGCACCTGCAAAATCAATCAAAAGGTGGATTTGAACCCTGCCGCGCCGCACCGCAACCATGCGGCAACGGCGTAACGATCCAAAACGGCGTACTGTTTCGCCGTTTTGGATCGTTGGCTGTCCGCGCGGCGAGGTTGCGGTGCCGCAAGTAAATACACCAATGCTCTTCTGTAATTGGCTGTAGCTTTGCGGTCGCGGAATATCTGTTCTCGCCAGATATTGCGCAAACCCTCGGCGCTCGCCGCGCTGCTCCGCCATCAGGGCCTGATTGCTGAAAAGGCTCGGGAAGCTTGAGCTTCCCCTCTGAATTTCAAGGGGGCCCAAAAATGACAGAAAAATTGCGATAAAAATTCAAAATTTTGTTTTTAAATCTTTTAAGTTAGTGTAAAGATTTTTAATGAAGAGAAGTGGAAAGCTATTTTTATTTTTTTTCAGAAGTCTGATACTTCTTGTCGCAACATTTCTAAATTGGTTGGTTCAGTTTGTGATGTCTTTCCCGGGACATCTGCTCCAGTTGAGAGAGTTTTTTCCATTATGTGGAACATTGGGTCGGCAGAAAGGGGTAGACATTCAATATGTAATGTTAAACGTCTTCTAAGTGTCAAAATTAATTCTGAACTTTCATGTTGTGATATTTATAATATCAAAAGAAACAAGAATGCCTGGAAAAAAGCCATAAATGAAAAATATGACTAAATAAATAAAGTTTAATCTTCCAGTAAGTTAATGCTTTTAGTTTACTTTTAAAAGTAATTTCCAAAGTACTGTAAAAAACTCGTTACGATGAACTAAACTATTATGAAGATTAATGAATAAAATATTTTTATCAAAGGAAAATTTCAGATTATGGAATAATTTATTTTATCAAAGAAAATCATTCGAACTGATTAAGTCCATCAAATTTCATTTTATCGAATAATACATTTTTATCAAATAAAATCATTAAAACTTTACTTTTCCCAAACAAAAAGGGGAGGGGGCCCGGAAATGAGACTGAGCTTCCCCTCACTTCAGAGGTTAATCGGGCCCTGTCCGCCACGTGACGTCATTGCGGCGTCTTAGCGGTGCGGTACGGCCAGTATGAATCTGGCTTAAGAGTCAACTTCCGTAGTCTAATCTAGAGTCAACTTTTTTATCTGCAATAAATGCAGATAAGAAAAGCAAAGTTTGTAAGCGTGGCAAAAAATTAACAGAGTCAAAATGTATGTATTCGGCGCAAAAATCGGCTAAAAGTGTTGTCACTGACGTGACAATTCTAATAAAATTCTTATACTTTCAGCAGAGTGCAGTGTACCAGAGTGATAAGCAAGAGAAGACAAAAGTTGACAAAAACAATTTCATTTATTCATTTCCTTCCAGAGCATTACACCACTTGAAGTAGCTCAGCATTAAAATATATATAAAAAAAAAAAAAAAAAACAGGGCAGTTAAGATTTTTGCTTTACTGGACTGTTAAAAACATTATGTAAATATTAAAATTAATTTTGTAACTTTTAAAGTCACCGGTTTCCCATTACTAATTACTAACTCCTCCCCAGACAGCACATAAGCTTAAATCAAGCTTGACATTTCTTTGAATTTGACGTATTAATATAAGCGTGACAGTTCAATTCATTTTAAGCTTGCGGCAAGCTTGGGGAAGTCATTTGAACTGTCAAGCTTGAATACAACTTGATGACTGCTTGATTTGGAAAGCCACATCCACATAACAAATAATTTATCATCAGTTGTAAATGTAATTGAGCATAGAATTAAAAAAAAAAAAAAAAGATTCTATATTTCTAAATATTGAAATTCTTCAAAATAAAATACAATTATACTACAAAATTGATTTCAAAATCAGTCGTTTGTCTCGATTTCGGCCAATATTGTCCAACATGAGTGTCGCGATATGAAAGTTTTAAAACGTGTGCTGCTTTTAAGGTTATATTATGCTTATTTCCCTATTAGTAGAGTCTATAAATCACACATAACATTATTTTAATTTTGATTCATCCCATGGAAAAATAAAAGAAACAAATCGGCTACTGACCAATCTCGGCAGAAAACGGCATGATAACCATAACAGTCACTCCAAACTTTAGTCATATCAGCGCAAGTCAGGAGGGCTGAGTGGTTAGGATGCTGGCTTCCCAAACCTTAGGTCCCGAGTTCGTTTGTGGGCGCTTGATGGAAACAGATTAAAATAACTTGAAATTTCAGCGTAGAGGGGAAAATGCGTGGAAAAATAAAATATGTGGGACGAGTTCGCCGACGGGCGCCCCGCGTATTTAGGATTTTTTTTTTTTGAAAATTTTTTAAGCTTGAAATTAATCTTGCTATGTCAAGCTTAATGCAAGTGTAAACTTGAACACTTGATTCAAGCTTAATGCAAGTGTAAACTTGAACACTTATCAAGCTTGATTAAGCTTACACGCTGAAATTTTCAAGCTTAATTCAAGTTTATTGACTTGAGAAATCAAGCTTACTGCAAGTTTGCTGCAGTTGTATTTATACAGGAATGGTCGGAAGGCAGAAGCGCAGAGCAGAGACGCTTCCATTCAGGACTGCGATTCGCCGGAACGAAGCGAGAGGATACAGCGATTGTCCAAGGAGCGCCGACAGGAAGAAACTTCATTTCGGATGGAAATCTCAGCCGAGAAGGTTGTGTTTTGAACACACGCTATGATTGCGTAATAGCTTTAACGTTGACAAAAGTTATTCAAACATTAATTGGACTTCTGTTAAGTAACTGCGCTTCTAATAAAGGAAAAATGGTAAGCAAATATTTCAGGAGGTCTTTATAAGGGACAGGAATTTATTTAACTTTGAATTTTGTCCTAACAAAAAGTACAGTTTGACGCAAGATTTCCGTTTTGGCGCAGCTCGGCACAAAATTAACATCCCCGCATTATTCACCAAATGACGCCTTTTTTGCATAGTATTTTGTATTGCATTAAAAAATTAAAATAAATAAACAAATAAAAGTTTTAAAGAAATCCTATTATCCAGGTAGGTAGTACTTAAAACCAGTACAAGAGATTGAAAATGAGAAATGCAGGGTTCATACTCATTTATCAAAATGAAATTCCCTGAGTTTTCCAGGTGATTTTACTAGAATTTCCAGATTATCGCAAAAAATAAACATACGACAAGTATTGAATAATTAATTTTTATTTATATGCCCCAGTCTAAGGTAATGAAATTATGGGAGCATAATGACAATCAAAACTATGCTCCCTCTCAATTATAACATAAACAATAGCTTACATTTATATCAAACATATTTTCATTTTCAGTTTGACTCATAAGAAATCAGGAATTATGTAAAAGCTCTACAGGAGTCAAAAATAATTTTCCAGGACTACATCAATGATGGATAGTTCCAAGATAAGTTTTTATACTACTGACAGTACACAAGGCTGTAGGTAAAAACTTCCATATTCTTTAGAACTAAGTAAAACCCAGCAATCCTATGCATAAATGATATATTTAACATATAGGAACACACATTCTACATTGTATTTTAGCAAACATCGGCAGCGTTTGTATGCACGATAAAAATATTACACTATCAAATTTTGCACACAGTACACAACACAACGAATAGCCCCTTCTTAATTCAACTAAGAAATGATAGAAACCACAAATGCACAGAAAACAAAGACAAAAATGAGAAGCAAGTGTGCCATACGCCTTAAGCAGTCATACGTAGTAGATGATTCATTTTGTATACATACATTTCCGATTGTGTGTGTGCATCATTAGGGAAGTAGTTGGCCACTGAACAGGGTGAGGCCATAAAAATAAAGAGAGAGAAGTCAATTTACTTAAAATTCCAGGGCTAAAGCTGGATTTTCCAGGTTTTTAAAGGAAAATTACATTTTTCCATGAGATTTCCCTGAGTTTGAAGAGCTAATTTTCAATTCCCTGAGTTTTCCCTGAGGGCGTATGAACCCTGAAATGTTGTTTAAAGCAAGTGCTTAAAAAAAGTAACGTTTAAATTAAACAACCTTGACAGTGGATAATTAAAAAAAATATTTTGTAAAGATGCAGACTGGAGTTTCTTTTTGCATTTTTAAGTGAAACAGTTAAAATGACCTGTCAAACAAATTTTTAAAATGAAAAGAATTTGAGACGAAGTTTTGTGGGGGGGAGAGGTGGAGACGTGCCTCGATATACGTGTATGGTTCATATGTACTACATTCTTAGGAAAACCTAATAACAAGAGCTTTCTAAGGAAGGCGGAAGGTTTATCACCGCTCCCAGAGATACTGAAATTTTGGAGGAACACATGAAAGATTTGGGGGGGGGGGGGCACATATTTAATTTATTTAAGAGCAGGAAAGGGAAGTTTCTCTCTATTCTAAAAAAAAGTAATGGCCGCTGTCAAGAGCTTGTTGGTCTATCATCTCCTAAACCGTGGGGATTTGAATTTCAAGAAACACGTTCACGGATTTAAAAAAATTCCGAGGAACCTGATAAGCTGACTTTCAAAAATCAAAATATTTTAGAAGATATTAATAAAAAACTGAAAAAAATAAAACATAATGGTTGCCAGATTTGGCATAAAATCATTCATTCCTTTGCAATAAAGCGTTTCCAAGTATGTAGAACTGCGTGAAATTGACAAAAATGAAGTAGAATTAAAACAATTTCATGCCAAATTAAAAATTATATGAAATAAATAACTCAAAGTGTGTTACACAAAGTTGACAATTTTCAAATATTAAGTTTGCTTAGACAACAGGAGTTTAGAATGAGCGATTATTTGTTTTTCCAAATCAGAATAACTAATTCTAACTTTTAAAATAAGTGCCATCTTGGCATTAAATACGATCTGGAAAAATAGTATTTTTCCAAGGAGGGTGAATCTAAACCGCGAACTCAAAAATATTAGAGCCCAATATCTTGAAAATGAAAAATAATTAAAATGCAGATTATTTTAAAGCCGGTTCGGTCCAGCTGGAGTATTTGCTACCAGTAGAAATATTTGGGGGCGTTAACTATGCCATTATAGCAGTTATAGTACACTTTGGATATTTGCCAGCATAGCAAGATGATATAATTCGTGGTGCTAATTATGCCATTCTGCAAAGGATTATGTATATGAAAATATGGATAACAGTTTTCTGGGAGCCTCACATGAGCAGTAATTATAGGTTGTGAGCATGTGTAAATCGCCAAGTAACGAAAAGTTCCCATTGGCGGCAAGCTACCCTAGCTGTTTGGTAGTTTTTATGAAAGAAAACATAATCAGTACTGTTTTCTTAGAGCTAATTATTAACTTTACATATACGCAAGTCATCAAATAATGAAAAATCACCATGAATGGCAAATACGCAAGGTGTCCAATAGGTTTTACATAATTAAAAATACAGCTGAAACAGATGTTCTGGTTTTATTACGCTTAAGCTCCTAATTAACATAACTTTTGAATGGCAACATTAAATATCATTGTGTTTTTGAGGAGTGCAAATAATTTTTTCTAGCGATTATACGCGGAGTCCACACTCCGGGTGGAGTATAGCTCAGGACCCGTACAAGAAGGATTCCTATAACAAAATATCTACCGTGTTATGTGAAGTTACAAATTTTATGTTCCAAGCAACATGCAAGAACCAAGCAATGTGTAGCTCAGTAACATTCTATCTGATCCCATCTTTGGGTTTTGTCTGTTGAAATTATGTCTTTTTTACGAATAAGCCTTATTAATTGCCGAATGCCTCATACGTAAAGTGAGCGAAGCGAGTCTAGGGGCCTTGGCCCCTAGTCTTTTAAATTTTAAAACAAATGTTTGTTTAAAAGATTTTGAGAGGAAGTTGGGGGGACAGGGGACACCTGCCCCGTGACTATAGGGCTATGGTTCATATGAGTTATGCGCTTAAACAATAACTAAACAAAAATTTTAAAACAATACCTAATAATCTAATAACGATGTGTCCTAAGGAAGGCTTATCACTGCTCCCTGACCCAGAAATTTTGGAGGGGCACATATTTAATATACGAGCAGAAAAGGAAAGTTTTTTTAAATTTTCAAACAAATGTTTATTTAACAAATTTTGAGATGAAGTTGGGGGGGGGGGGGCACGGAGGGAGGGGCATATGACCCCTTGTGTCCCCCTCCTGGCACTTTTCGTATGGTTTATATATCATATGCTTAGGAAAACCTAATAACAATAGCTTTTTAAGAAGTTTACCACTCTCAGACCTGCTCTAACTGAAAGTTAACCCCTTTACTTCAAAAACAAAAGAAATGTGGACATAAGATCAATTACCTTTCTCACGCATATTACAAAACAAAGAATGTTTATGTTCAATATTTAGTAAAAATTAATCACGTGGGATTTTTACCGTGGGCGTTTTTACCACTGGCAGTTTTTCCGCACACCGATGTTTTTCATGTTTTCTGAAAACAGTCTTATTGTTTATTTCTGCTATGCCTGGAATCTTTCCTTTCGGTCATCTCTGTCTGGATCCACTTCTTTCTACCAAATGAATACGGAGTCATCCCTCTCGGAATGGACCAGTTCCGATTTCGGACCAAAAGGAATGGGTCCGGATCCGTACCTTTTCCTTGAAGCGAATACAAAAGGACCGGATCTGTAAGGACCAACTTTACCCACCACTACTCTATTGACCCTCATCATCAATCAGTTTATTGCTGGTTTGAGTAATTTTATTTCAATTTTTCTTTTGAAAGATTATGCTGAAATGAAAAATGTAATTGCTTTAGTTCTGAAACATTTAATTTACTAAGTGCTGTGCTATTTAGCCTGCTTATTATTTACGCTAGTTTGGGAAAAAGTATTGTATTGAAAAATGATTAAAATAAAGAAAATACTAATTATAAGAAAATGAAAAAAAAAATGTAATAACTAACTAAGGGAGAATTTGAAGAGAACAGCAAACAATGGTCTGTTCGCACACTAAAAAGGTGTGAACAGAATGATATCTGCAATGCCTTACTTCTAGTGCTTCTCTATTTGTTTCTGTTCTCAGAAAATGGTTTAGAAGGGTATTTCTCCGATCGCATGAGCTATTGAGGAAAGCCCTGGTTTTGTGCTGTAGCAACCAACAATATAGTATGTTAACTATGACAAGAGTATTTAATAATAGTGGGAATGGGAGGAAAGAAAATCTCATGTTGTAAATACATAAACATTTATAAGTGTGCTTGATATTTTTTAAAAACTTAATTTGTTAATGTGTTTGTATTTTAGTTTTTTCTTTGGGGGTTCACATGCTCAAATAGAGGAACTGCCACTACTGGATTTGTAAATTAATAGCATTGCTGAAAGCAAATTTTTTGGATTTAGCACACGTTTAAATTAATCCACAATTCTAAGTAATTTTTCTTACAGTAACTACAGAAAAAAAAATAAACAAGAATGATAAATCATGCCAAACACAGTGATAATAAAACAATTTTCAACACAACAGTCTTATTTTTTGTCAAATTTGATGATGTATTGTTGCCAAACTTGGTGACATTTAAGAGATAATCCCAAAAAAGCAGTAAATTACTAAGTGTTATAAAAATTTATATACTTATTGTATTGTTCTTGAAATGGATTAATGTTGCTAATTGTCACAGACAGCAAAGAATTAGAATTCTTTTGAGTGCTGCTGTAGTTTACATTACTTTTTCAATGGAAAGCATCACTTTGTAATCCTTAATAACATATAAATTTTGTTTTGTTTCAAACAGATGAATATTTCTAGAATATGCTTTATACAATGACTGTCCACTTTCTGTCTGAGTTCTTTTGGGTGCCCCTGTTATAAATGATAAATGCATTACTTTCAATAGGGTAAATGGTACAGTACCTAATAATATAGATAAATTTATAGTAATCAATGCATACTTATGGCAGTTAGAACATTGATGGATGGACAGACAGACAGACAAACGGATATCACAAACACTTTTCAATTTTTTTTGGGAAAGAGTTAACAAAAAATTTCAATATGTATTTCAGAAAAATCATAGTGTTAGAACTCTTTTTATTTATTTATTTGAATCATTTTGTTACCATGCTTCTGAGCAAAAAATACTACTTTTTAAATATTTTCAAATAGATGACACTGATTGCTGTTAATTACAATCAACTTAAAACAATTTACTTTTCAAACTAAAAGGAATTATAGAAATTGCTGTAGAAATAAATTATTGTAAAAAATCATAAAACTGAAAACAATTTATTATTATATTTTTACAATAGAAATAAAAATATTTTCAAGATATCTTTTGATATCTTTTTTGAACAGATTCTCGATAAAATTTCATTAAATCATCAGCAGACTTTTTTGCTATTTCTAAACACTTTTTGAAATCTTCTTCCTCTAGAAATGTCGAACTTCTTATGCCAACAATGTGTTCACCAGGATTTTTTATACAAATAGTTGTTATACATTTTGCATTCTGTAGAAAGAAAATTAGAGCAGTTAGTTGATGATATATGAAAGAATATGTAAAGGTGAAAACAGCATTTTTTTTTTTTTTTTACATAAATAAATTTGGTTGATCAATGAAATTTTATATAACTAGCAGATTTATCATACAATCATAGATGATATGAAAAGATCCTTTATGAATATTTAAAAAACACTCTGTCATATTAAAAAGTTAAAAGTGCACTAAAATCTTTTAAAAGCACTTTCAGTGGCCATCTCATCACCATCTTCAGTTCTTCAGTTGTGCACTGATCTAAATTCTTTCAAAATCACCTTCCATTCCAGATCTATTCCCTAGTAGCACAATTAGTCCAAAAGACGTTTAAAACACGTTCTTTAACGTCAAAAAACATGTTTTCAACGTAATTTGAACGTTTATTGAACTAGTTATGCTACTAGGGTTGGGGCATGCGTCATATCGTTTATGGTGCCATCTGTTGTTATGATCTGCATTATATGATTTCTATTTTTAATGCATAATCTAGATTACGGAAATTGGATAATTTTTCTATTTCTTTGAAGTTAATGTCTATCTTGGGCTATTCTTAAGAGGGCAGTACTTGGAAATTTATTAAATTTTATGTTTGCAATGTGTTCTTTTTCCCCAGTCTTTTATTTCCTTTTTCATTATTTCTATGTAACAGCCCGATTTGTTAGAGTCTTTGAGGTTACATTTATTTTATATATATCCCTGCAGTTTCTTTTTTATCTATTTCATCTTTGTCGATGCACATACGTCTGAAAATATTTTTGTTTTTTTGGTCTTTTTGTATCTTTTTTGGTTGCCTCATTAAATATTTTAATAGCCACTCCCTTGTAAGGTATGCCCTTGGAGTATTTTTGTTTTTCTTTTTGCCTATTTTCAATGTGTTCAAGCTTTTTGAGTCTATTTTTATACAGTTTCTTGACATGGTTATTGGGATATCCTGCGTTTGTACATTATTTTTTGATAAAATGTATTTCTTCTTGGAGGAGGGTTTCGTTAGAGCAGGTTTTTATTGCACAATTCATATATTAAATAATAATCAAATAGACGCCTGTCTCTAAACAGCCATTGACTATATTATATTGAAATTATTTTGAGTGCTCCTGTAGAAAACCTTTTAACTATACACACACTATTTTTGATGGAAAGCTTCATCTAGTAATCCTTAATAACATATATCAAATTTGTTTCATTTCAAATAGCAGAATATCTCTAAAACTAGAAGTCAAAGCCCATTGTGAAGGCAATTATAACGGGCGCTAGAAAAAACATTTGATGAAAGCATGTCTACACTTAGTATATTTAATCTTCATTCACCTAAAATAAATAACTTCATATTCAATTTTTATTATATACTATAAAGTCAAAGCCCATTGTGGAGGCAATTACAATAGGTGCTAGAAAAAACATTTGACGAAAATATGTCTATATTCAATATATTTAATTTTCACCCACCTAAAATAAATAAGTTCATATTCAATTTTTATTATAGACCCAAATCTAATTTTATACTCTTCTGGAAAAGCGCAGAAACTTTTTGCAGTCAAAAGATTTCATTTTGTGTACACAGCCATTCAAATATCCATGCAGATGATTTATTTGTGAAATATATATATATAATAATAATAATAATAAACTGTGTAATCTGGAAAAACAATTTTAAACATATTGGAATCCCAATTGTACGATGCCATTTTCACTTGAAATAGGTAATTTTGTCATGCAAATGATCCACTTTTTTTATTCTCGGAAATAAAATGGTCTGAAAAAAGCAAAAAATTGCTTAAAAATGAGGAAACAGGTAGATTTTCAGATTTTTAAGCAGTGCATATTGTTTTCTAAATTTTTATTCATGACTATGAAAAATTTCAAGCGGATCGTATAAACGACGTTATTAGACTTTTTGTGTTAACTTTGTAATCTTTTTGCAGTAATGGCAGAAAAAGTTTTTTTCTTTAAGTCAGGGATCAGCATAACTATATAGTAGGATGATACGCTTTAAAGAATAACTTCCCATAGAGCACAATGTATTGGTTATATTTTGCTCCTGTAGAAAAACTATGAATGCTAGATAGATCATTTTCAATAGGGTACATGGTACTGTAGATAAGAATAACATACATAAATTTCGTAGAAATCAATGCATATTTACGTGAGTTAGAGCATGGACGGACAGATAGACAAACCGAAATCATAAGCAATTTTCAACCTTGTTGGAAAATGTTAAAAATGGAAGCTCATATAATGCAAATCATAACAACAAATGGCACATGCATGCCCCAATAGATCCGGGATGGAAGGTGATTTTGGAAGAAGGTAGATCAGTGCACAACCGAAGAACTGAAGATGGTGGTGAACATAGTCAGATAATGCAGACATATGCATGCATGCCGTGCGCAGATACATTCAAAGGTCTTGCAGATAGTTTTCTGGTAATTCCAATTTTTTAAATTTTTTTAAATGGATAGATATCTAAAAAAATTTTTTTTAAAGTCACTATTGTGAAAACGTGTTGTGTGCCCTTTTATGTGTGCACGTATGCATATACACCTGTTCACATATGCACTATGTATTCAGTTATCACGAGCTATCATGAGTTTGCAGATAGTTTTGGATTAAGAGCGAAGATATTTTTTTTCTTACATCTGACTATGGTGGTGAGATGGACAGTGAAAGTGCTTTTAAAGATTATAGTGTACTTTTAACTTTTTAATATGATTGTATCTCCTTTTATTACTTTTGTAAACACACTTTATTAATTCAAGAATTGCCCATATGGTTTTAGAATCAGTGACAACAGGTTTATCATGGTGGCCACCAAGCTGTCATATTCAAACTCCCTTATATTTCTTGCTATTCCAGGTCAGAATCCATGGAATTCGCAAGACTAATTTTTGTAACTTATCTGTTTTTTAAACTACTATGAATAACCTTGCACATAAACTAGGAAAAAGTAGAATTAAAATAATCCAGCAATTTGATTAATTAGGATTCAAATGTACAGGGATTTAGAAACTGCAATTCATGTTTTTTTTATAGATAAAATAAAATATAAATAGGGCTGTCAACCTTGGAGGAACAATAATTAGAGTATCTGTAGGAATTTTGTGAAGCATTTTGCTTCTTTGCGGATCAATCAAATGTGAATAAAAATCATTAAAAAGCTATAACTGCTCATATAAATTAGTGTTTGTAACTATAATTTAACCTAAGCATAGGTCTATAATTATATTTTACAAAATATAATCAAATACTAATAAAACTAGAACATACTTTTTATCATTAAACTAGCCGCCTCCGGCGACCAGTTGGTTCACCATCTTAATAAATCTTGTTCGGAGAGAATCCTGTTCGTCACCGGCTTCCTTGGCACTGAAATCTCACAGATTCTGAATGGAATTAAGATGGTTACAAACAGGAGAGGCCCTAGGGTAAGTGGCACCCTCGGCTAATGTAGAAAAGACGCCCCCTTTTATGTAAGTTTTTGAGTTCGAAATGATGCCATTCGAAGTCTGCCCCCCGATGCGATGCTTACCGTGTCGGCCCGCCCCTGGTTACAAAAATAAGATGGTTAAATGATAAAAACCTACAAAAAGTTACAAATTATTTTTGTCCTATATTAATTCTGAAGAGCTTCTGGATATATTGGCCTTTATCAAAAAACGGAAAGGGAAAAAAAAAAATCTGAAACACTTACGAATTTTAAATACACACTAAAGTGCTATATATTAAAAGCGTATTATAATCCATGGGTCTTCCCTATTTTCATTCCTTATTTCATTAAGTTGGAAAATATATCATTACTCATGAGTGTGATTAAACAAAATTAAAAGTGATATTTCTAACATCCTTTTTCTGGATGTAATACATAGAAATAGATTGGGGAAAAGCTGCACAGGCACAATTCAACTGAATGAAAATTTCAAAAACTTATTCTCAGTTTTATTCATAACCCAAGTAGCAGACGATAAAAAGCACCAAGCATTAGAATCATCTCCTCAGAATTCCACATCAACCATTTTATTTTTTGCCAACATTTTGCACTTTTTAGTCTCGGAAAATTTTCAAATCCTATTTTTCTTTTGAGTATGTATAAAACATTTTATTCATACTCTGATTTCACATGGACACATTATTTTAATTAAAAAACAACCATACAATTAATCTAAAAAAAAAAAAAAAAATCGTTATTCTTTTATTTTTACTTCAAGAATCTGAATCATTAAATAAACTTTATGGAAACCTAGATATTCTATATTCTCTTTTTTTCCACTGCGGAGTTTACAATTGCGAAATGGCGGAGCAAAAATTAGCCTTTTGCGACATGTTTTTTATCGATATCTCCTAAAATAATTCGAATTTTGAAAAAAAATCGCTTCGAGGTATGTCAGGACCCGCCCTGGAGAATTTCTATACAAAATTTGGTAGGTCTACAATCGCCCGTTTCGGGGCTATGCGAGACACAGACAAACTAACAAACTAACCAATCAACTAACTGACATTTTACAGTTTGTTTAATTTATAAAGATGCATTTTTAAAGTCGTGACATTAAAATGATGTCAGTTTCGCTTGTGAAATTTAACTTAAATTATTGAAAGAAAAGTAGTTATTTTCATGTTTTAAACTGATCTACTTTTATCGTATACAAACACTATCGTAGATGGTGAGTGACATGACTTTTTAAATTACAAAGATTTGATAATCTGATCCCGTGAAATAAAACTGCTTATTACAATTATATACAAATTCGTGTGGTTTAACCTGAAAACCTTATTGTGAAGGCGTAAATATTGCCTTTTTCTTCGACACACGTGCATATTATTGTTGTACCACGATGTATTATACATATAAACCTTCCTCTTGAATCACTCTATCTATTCCTGAAAACTGCATTAAAATCCGTTGAGTAGTTTAAAAGATCTAAGCGAACATACAGCGGAAGCGACTTCATTTTATACTATGTAAAGAAGATTTAATTTTCCTGTAGACATAACATAAAATTCTAAATTAGGTAAATGCTTTTATTTAATATATTCTTTTTGAGTTGTTTAAGGTTTTTGAGTGGTTTTGAAGTGAAACCAATATTTTTGTGTTTCTGTTAGTGTTATTTGAATCATACTGATTTTAAGATTAGTTGTATAGCTAGATTACTCAATCTGCTGAAATTGTTTTAGGTTAAAAATGAACTACTATTTGGATTTTTTGAGTTGTTTTAGAGAGAGTTTGATTTTTTTCTCTTTTTTTTTTAGCGTAAATAACTTGAAAATTTAATTTGTTTGTTTAAAATCTTTTAGCATTTTTTTTTTTTTAAACTGGTGAAAAAATAAAGTGGGTTGAAATGACCCCAAATAGACAGAAGTTTAACCATTTTAAACAGAGCAGATCAAGAGTAGAGATTAGTTTTGAATATATTAGCTTATTATTGCTAGCCAAGTTACCTTTATTTCTTTTTCAGATGGAAAAGGAATTATCTTATCTTCAAATACGCCAACACATACACCAGCAACTATTCCATTCATTGAAATTCCGGCATCTAGCAGAGCAAGGTAAGCTGCATTTACAGAGCATGCCAGCATCTAAAAGAAAATCAAATAAATACATAATATTAAACACATATTACAAAAACAATGTACTGTATAGAACCTGCTCTCCAGATTGGTCAGGACCAGATGTATTCTGGATAACTGGTTGGGCATTAACATAACATCCACTGATTTGATTGGTAGCATATATGTTAGTCTAGTTTTGATAATAATTAAGGGTACTTTTCCGTTATCTCGATACCACCCAAATTTCGCGACTTTTTTTTGTCGCCAAGTAGCTCCGATGTTTTTTGGCAACTTTTTTTTGTCGCCAAGTAGCTACGATGTTTTTAGGCGATTTTTCCTGTCCGCAATTACCTACCGGATATTTATTTCGCCTTAAACATTTTCAATGCCTACAAAACAAACATTTTAACAGAAAATACAAAGTTAAAAATGTAAACATACAAAATAGACTCACCATTACATACGAAAAATTTCAATGAATGTTAAATCATAATATGAACAATTCATAAAACGTATTACTGTTATAAAACTAAAATGATAAGTTTCAAACCAATGAATATTTTAAATATCGACACGATAAGTTTCAAACCAATGAATATTTTAAATATCGACACAATACGACAACGAGATTACCTACGGGATTCTCTTTTTAACAAGTTCATTGACACACTGAGCATGTGCAAGGCGGTTTGACTGCTATACTAATTGCATTCACCAATTTCTATATCCTGAAGATTCTACACAAATCGAAATATCAGCAATTCTACACAAATCGAAATATGTTAAAACATACTCACATTTTCAGCTTCTTCTTGCAAATTCCAAACGTTTCAATTTGAAGCTCAAACTATGAAGACACACAATTTCAAAATTCACATGGCGGCATTCACACTTAACAAAACAATTCCTTTAACAACTCTGCCAAAAACTTATTTTATCATCTACATTCGTCGCCACATTTCCTATTAATTCATATTTATACAAATATATATGTAAAAGCAACACTCACCTAAACTGAAGTAAATATGGCTACACACGCTTATACATACTACGCACGTTTATACATCAATACAACAACAAGATCGCGGAAGGATACAAAACTGCTCTCGGCCTACGCAAGATTAATAAATCAAAAATGTTGACGAATACAAAACAGAAAAATACGTTATCCTTTACTATTCAAACACAAGCTAACACACTACGGACACAGAAGCAACGTTAGTAAAAAAAAAAAAAAAAAAAAAAAAACAAGCTCGCCGCACGATTCAGGATACACGTTTGCGTATCAATTAACAACACACTCGGAAATTAGTATAATCAGTACGTCGCATTATTTGTTTTGCTTTCCTTTTGAAACAGTAGCGCTTGTACTATGCATTAAGAATCCGGGTTACCCCCCCCCCCCCAAAAAAAAAAAAAAAAAAAAATGAAGATCGCCACGCAAACGAGGATGGGTTACCAGAAAATATTGTCGCCAAGCATCGCCCTCTACTGCCAGGAAAAAAAAATCGCCAAATTTGGCTGGCTCCGAGATAACGGAAAAGAACCTAACTAAGCATTAATTTTTAATGTACTAGAAAAATAAGATAAAAAACTTAATAAGATCAAGATAAATAATAAACATATTTAGAGAGGAATTAGTAATTTATGATAACTTCTTGAAAACTTAGTCATACACATGGAAAATAAATAAGTAAATAAAACACCTTACCTGATTGCTCACATTTTACTTTAAATTCTAGTTGAAGTACTCAAAATGAAAAAACAAAAACACAAGGAAATGGAAAAAAAAAAAAAAAAAACCCTCATTACATGCTTTTTGTTTGGAAAAAATAAGAATTTAATTGATGAAAAATGATTCTGGATAACTGGTTTTTGGATAAGAGGTTCCATACTGTACATGAAAGTGTAGCTTTTTATATCAACAATGCAATAATTTTTTAAAGGTAATAACTTTTTGATTATAGCTTTCCCTTATAGTGAGTTTTCACTTTTAAGTAAACTCACAAATAATTTCCCAAAAATCACTTTGTTACATTTTAAAAAAATACAAAATAATTAGTGAACAAAAGAGGAGCTATTTTGTTAAGAAGTGTTGTCTTAAAATCTTGCTCAAAAATGATCCAAAATTTGAAATCTTCAAAAGTTTGACGAGCCATAAAACCAAACTCATAAGCACCAGGGGCAAAAAAATACATGAGGTTTCTTAGTACCACAGAAGGAAGATTCATGCCAAATTCTATCAAAATTCGTGATTATGGGCAGGGTTGTTAAAAATCCGTTTTTTTTTTTTTTTTTTTTTTTCAGAAAAAACCCAACCCGCTGGGTTTTTTCAGAAGAAGGGATTGGGTTTCAGAATATTTGAAAAAAAATTTGCTTATTACTAAATGCAACTTAAAGCAAACTAATTGATTACAAAAATCAATTATAAATAAAAAGTGGTTAATTTAATAGTAATTACTGATTACAATTATTAATCATACATGAAAAAATGTATACATCAATAACAATAGCAACCTCAATCATGGTTTGCTCTTAGATAAATTGACTATTAGTCATAATTTTAACAGTGATCTACCAGTGCTTAATTACAACTTTTTAAACTAATGATTTCTTTATGGTTAAAAAATACTTAACTCATACTATTATTTTAAAGCAGATAAGCATAAAAATTTACTCTAGAAAGTTTTAATGCTTATGTGAAGTCTGATTAAATTTTTTTTTTTTTTTTTTTTTTTCCCCCTTAGGTAGTGGTGGTGTAGGGGGGAGGTAGGGAGCTGTTTATAAGCTTTACAAGTGGTGTACTGATGTTAAGCGATGTATTATCTACGTAATTACAGTTGAAATTTTGAAAAAACCCAGTTGGGTTTTTTCAAGTGGCCTTTTTTGAAAAAACCCACCCGGGTTTTTTCGGGTTGGGCAAAATCATAGCAACCCTGATTATGAGTGTCAACACCCCCCCCATTTTCTTTTGGATTGATTGACATGGACCAACTCATCGACATGGAATGACTCAATATTTAATAAAATTTTCTTATCACAAACTTCAATTTTACAAATATTTAAGATTAACAAATAAAATATTTCAGTACATTGCACTATCCTGGCAGTCTGCCAAGACGAACAATTTTTCGCCTAGATAAATATCGGACATATGATATTATTAATGATTTGGAATACGACTGGCAACAGTCTGCCAGTATATTTGACGAAAAAATAGTTTGGTGGGAATGACCGCCGGGATAATACGTAATTATCGATATTTCTATTCAAAGAACACAATGTAGTACAAATCCAGTCATAATACAAGTGAATTATTCAGAATTGTGAATTTCATCTTCAGTCCCTTGAAATTTGTACATTTTACTGTATGTACATTTTTCTATGTATTTTGATATAATTCAGTATGTATTGATAAAACATCTGCAATAAGAATATTACAATAAAATTTTTACAATATCAAGTATGACAGTCCACTGTCTGATTGAAACATAATAAAAAAAATTTTATTTTGTCTAAAATTGCTAAGATTTTTGTGTGCAATGTGTAGCTTTGCCACCTGTGCCCAACGCACAGCCCATCTCACATACAAATAAATGTTATTAAACCAAATGTTCACATATATATAATGTTCACATATTATAAACAAAGTTAATGAGTGAGGATTATTTCAGATGAATTTGATAATCGTTGAAATTTCATAAAAACATGCAAAACTGTTTGTTTCATTTGATCATTTTACAAATTTTCCGGTAATTCTATTGTTTCCAACTGTCAAACCTGTTGGAAACCAGTGCACTTGCTTACAATCAGTATCAGCAAGGTGAACACTGTTTGGCAGCAAACTTTAGGTGCCCCCCCCCCCCCCCCCCCAAAAAAAAAAAAAAAACCTGCCGCTTTTCCATATTATTTTTATTTTCATAATTTTTTTCAAAACAATTTTAACATTTGAAAAAAATTATTAATAAGGTTGAAAAATACTGAAATTTTTACAACTATTCGGTATTAGCCGAGTATTGAGTAATTACAGAGTACTCAGTACATCCGTAGCAAAAAGGTTGGGAAACACTCACTGGTGTATTCTGTTAAGGCAAATCTACGCAAGGGGTATATCTGCTTAAGGAGAGAAGATGTGCGTGCGTGTGCCTAGGGTGGAAGACATTTTTATGAGGTTTAACGCATATTCTTAGGTATTTTAATGGCAATCTAAATGGGAAATGATTATCAATTATGAATATGCATAAACTGCCAAAACATAGAAAATTGCCATAGGAGGCATATGTACAAGCTGTTTAAAAAATTAAAATACTTATATTTAAAAAAAAATCTTACATTTCCAGCATCTTGTATTTCTTGAATGATAATATTAATGCAAGTACGTGGATGCAAATTTGCCAAAATAGAAGACTCAATGGAATTTCGAATAAAACACTCCATTAACCTTTCAGTGCAATCTAAAGGAGTATGAAAAATAGTGAAATAAATAATAATTCCAAGTAACTATCATTTAAAAAAGAAGCATTTACAAAAATACTGCCAAAAAGAAAAACACTAACAATTTGTAAAACAAAATACATACCTGACTGGCCCACTTTTGGTTTTAATGAAACTTCCACAACAGCTTTATCATGCAATTCTTTACTAATTTTTATTTCTGAAGGACCATACACTGCAGCCTGCACAACTGATTCGCCTAAATTAAAACAAAACCAACCAAACTTAGTAGTAAAAATGAAATCGAATAAGTGTACAGAATAGAACAATAACTATTTAAACCTAGGGATGTAACGAATATTTGGCCACTATTCAGTATTCGTCTTTTTCACCAAATATTCAATAGGCTGAATATTCAGTTGGCCAAATATTTGGTAAGCCTAATACTGAACAGGCATTACACCGAATAGTTGTATCCAAATATTTCTACATATTCAGCTGAATAATTTCAGAACAAAGAGACAGAGATTTTTTTTAAATGCGTTTACAAATAATATTGCTTAGTTATACTTCACAATATGTTAATCTCATATAGTAATATATATTAAGTCACTGAATTTTAAGCTGAATGAAACATAATCTAATCAGGGTTGGACGGTATTTACCGTCTGATGGTATTTACCGGTTTTTACTACGGTTTTTACCGTCTTTGGAAAAACATGTTTTTACCAGGGTTTTTACAACCTTTGAGAAAAACTTAATAATTTGACTATTTTTGGTCACTTTTTTGAAGATTTATCTCTCCATCAATGGCTGAGAGGTTCTGCTATCAAAACTGGATGGTGGGAGGTGCCAGGTTCATACCCTGCTATTTTTTCATTTTCTCTGGGATAAAAGTTCAGGATATTTAATATCACTATTTCCATTTCTATATAACAATATTCACCTAATTCAGTGTCTGATTTGGTAAGTAAAAGAATGCTATACGAAAATAGTTCATTTTAAGGAATATAATAAACACAGAAAACTTTCATCCATGTTTTCATCTTACAAGAAATACAAATTTATAGATAATGTACATTTATCATTATTAAACTTATTAAAACTATTATTATGAGAAGGCACATTACAATATTTATTACAATTATGTAATGCAGGCTAGTTTAATAATTTTTACTTAAAGGAAAATTGCAAATATACTTTTACTACACTTAACTTATCTTAATCATTTTAATGAAAACTAAATGCTTACAAATATTATTTGTTACATAATGTAGTTTGCCATCACATCATGTAGTTGCATCATCATGATGCATGATATATCCACATCCATTACATGAGAATACAGTTTTATAAATAGCATTAATGTGCAGTTTATGACTCGGGGAGTTTATTGTATCATTAGGTTTTTACCCCTTTTTCCCAGGTTTTTACCGGTAAAAACCTAGTTTTTACCATGCCCTGGTAAAAACCAGTTTTTACCGGTAAAAAGCCAACCCTGAATCTAATGCATTTAATAGTATTACAGAAATGCAGACTTTTCTACTTGGTGACACTACTTAACTTGATTTTCTAATTTCTTTATTGGGTGGGGGTAGGATGATTTTTTTTAGATCCTCAATTACAAACATAATTTTGAAAAGCTGCAAAATATGCTTTGCTCAGAGGATGTAAAGCCCAAAACATGTGATTATGTATAGTTACCAGATTAATCACATTTACCATATGATATTTATTAAATTATGAATATCTCAAAATATAACTAAGCTGTTATTAGTGTTTAACTTCGTAAAAGATATTTTTTCATGACGAAGATTTTTCAGTATTACTGAAAATATACTGTTGCGTTTTTAAGTACTTACAAATACCATAAAATGAATTTTATTTCGTATTTAATTACAAGATTGAAAAGCGATATTCTATTTACAATTAAAATGAAATTTTTAAAATTTAATATTCAGTATTTGGCCTGATCTATTGGCCGAATATTCGGTATTCGGGCAAATCACTATTCGTTATATCTCTATTTAATCCAAGTAACAATTATCATACATAAGAAAATTACCTGAGGCTAAAAGCGCGGAGCCGTCGCTGCGTGTAAGATTGTTTAACATTACAGAATGATACATATTGCAATAAAAGTAAATCACGATAAATATAAAGAAAATCCTCTTAATAACTCCTCTTGAAGGGTCAATAAATTTGTAAAAAGGATGAGAGAATATTGAAAGCAATTATTAAAAAGTTGAATAAATGCACTTTTCTTCGTCTTTTAAACGATTTTGAATGCAATATTAAGTTTTGACACAGCAATCCATAATTCTTAACTTCTAAGCACTACGAAAAAATAAACAAAAGGCATATTTAATATTACGTTCCAGAATACAGTTCACGAAAGGTTCGTTTTTATTGGATGAGAAACAGAAAGGATTGGGACGAAAAGCAATAAAATCCGGAACCCGGAACGATAAACAAACGCACACAGTTAATTTCAGTTGCCATAAGTTTTTTTGAAAATTTAACAAATTTTCATTTTTAACCTAACATTTGAACAGACACTTTTCTAGTTTTAATTTTATTATTTTCACAATTTCTTTCAGTTTAACTATTAGTAAAATCAAAGTATTTTTATATTATAAATAGTTTTGTATTTTAATATTTTTTTTCCGTTTAGTTATTTTTGGCTGATGCTTACACCCATGCTTACACCTCAACTGGATCCGTTAAATTCTTGTTTATTTACTTGATTTACTTCTGACTTCTTCTAATGACTTCATGTTATAGTTTTATGGCGGTTCTGCTTGTTTAGGACGGGGATGGTGTCTGACATTTATTTTAATTTGAAAATAAAAAAGAGCGTGTTCCATTTTCAATTTTTTTGGTTACTATTTTCTCCTAATTTATTGTTACATTGTAAAAATGGTGTGAGAAGTGGGAAATTTTTGATGCTCCTGAAGTTTTAAAGTATTATATAATACTCAGAAACCAATGTTATAATACCAGCTTGCATTTCAAACTAGTTATCTTTGTTTTGAGAAAATGGTATCCAGAAGTAAAGCATTTAATGTATGGGAGAGTGCTATGCTGAAATTTAAAAAAAGGGAGGACACATTTTGTAAACGTTTGATGCACAGCACTCTTTGTGCTCAGGACGAAAGCAGAACAAAGAGCAGAGCGAATAACAAAATAACAGTTGTGAAAAGAATATTCAATAAAGACAAACAGACGTGTACTGAGATTGAGTGGAAGAGTGCATCTGATGTCATGAGAAAATTGAACTATGAGAATAAACATTTATTTGGACCACTTCTGATTAGTAAATCCGATTCTTTTATGAACGATAATGTCCAAGATTATAACGTAATAGTTCAGCATGAAACTCGAATTCCCATTATAGATGATCTCAATGAGCCAGATAACAGTGAACCGAGCAATAAACTATGTTCCATACTGGCTTTTCCACTGGCCAATAAATGTGTTAATCCAACAGATAAAATTAATGAATTTAATTATTTGAGAAAGCACTTGCATTATCTTTGTGACAATACTTTCCCAAGTGTGACAAGTATTCTACAAAAGACGATGCCTGCAAAAAGTGTTGAAGCATTGGAGAGGTGGAAAACATATATGATCAGTAAATTGGGAGAAGAAGGCTTCAAAAAGTACCAAACAGGTCTGCATTTAGATTTTTTTAAATGTCATAATACATTAAGTGCTCATTCAGTAATTCGAACTAATTTTTACAGGGGACTGTTTGGATTATCGAAAAATTTGAAATGCAGAGTGTGATCAAGGGGAGGGGAAGGAATGTAATATACTTGAATTTCTATGTACTACAATAAAACAGATAACCATGCTACAAATAATAGACAATTATTCCTTATTATTCCTAGTAAAATCATACAAGCCGGTGCCCACCCCATGTAAACATGGCGACAGTCGCTGGAGCTTGGCGGCCGCCAAGCTCCAGCGACTGTCGCCAACCATTTTCCACTATCAGCACATTAAAATTGCACATATATTCCACTAAAAATGAGCAACCAGTGGACCGTTTTTAACTAAAAAAACCTCAGTGGATTCAGCAACCTAGTTGTACAGCTATCTAAACTAGGCAACCAGTGGTCCGTTTTTAACTAAAAAAACCTCAGTGGATTCAGCAACCTAGCTGTACAGCTATGTAAACTATGCAACCAGTGGACCGTTTTTAACTAAAAAAACCTCAGTGGATTCAGCAACCTGGTTGTACAGCTATGTAAACTAAGCAACCAGTGGACCGTTTTTTACTAAAAAAACCTCAGTGGATTCAGCAACCTAGTTGTACAGCTATGTAAACTATGCAACCAGTGGACCGTTTTTTACTAAAAAAACCTCAGTGGATTTAGCAACCTAGTTGTACAGCTATGTAAACTATGCAACCAGTGGACCGTTTTTAACTAAAAAAACCTCAGTGGATTCAGCAACCTAGTTGTACAGCTATGTAAACTACGCAACCAGTGGACCGTTTTTAACTAAAAAAAAAAACAACAGTGAACTAAGCAACCTAGTTGTACAGCTAATGTAAACTGGGCAAACACTGGCCCGTTTTCAACTCAAAAAAACATCGGTGGATTAAACAACCTAGTTGTACACCTCTTATAAAGTCAGTATGATTAGAATAGCACGTAAATAGCACTTACGAAAACATAAACACTTCAAATATCAATTTAAAATTCACATTAAAAACCTTAAACATTGCAAAGATTCGTTAAAAAAGAGCACTTACCTCTATTTTTTTTTTTTTAAATAACCGCTCAGAAATGTCCCCAACACCCACCGGCTTATAACGTACTATATTTCTAACAAACACACACAAATTCTTTTCTTATATTAACATAACACATTTCATTCCCTTCCATCAATAACGCAAACAATTTCAAATTCCCAAACCTGACGAAACACGTATTCTTTATGGTTGCCAGTCACAACTACCACCGGCAGTTGGCGGTGCATCGCTCACTCTCGCGTCAGATTGTTCGCCAATGATTTGTAAACAAACCATTGATATGTAAACAAAGCACCGTATACGGAATATAGTCCTTATTCCTTTTATTCAAAGCAGATATTATGAATTTTCTTTATATTACCTTATTTTACACAGACTTTCAGCTGAGATCTTACAAGAGTGCTTCCGCCTCATCCTCATGGGCCACTGATGTGTGTGATTCCACCTCCTTCCACCCTTTTACAGCATCCTGCTCTGCATGGTATCTATTTGTGTGTGCTTCTTCTTCTTGTATGCTGTTGGCTGTGTTATAATTTCCGTTGTTTCACAAAAAAACATGACATTTGGGGCTATTGCAGTTTGCTATTTTCTTGGTACTTTTAAAATTGATTACTATTCCATAGCCCTGTGTGATTTTTCCTGTGGCAGTGTTCAATCTGTTAAATTTTGCCACTTGTTCAGTTCATGTTCTTTAATTTATGCACTGTTATGAATTTTCAAGGCAATCTGCTGTTCTGCGGTTTAAAATATGTGTTCTACATGCCAAATAGTTAAATTTTGCATTTTGTCATCATTTTGTTCGTTTGCATCAAAATCGGTTAAATAGATCTGGAGATATGGAGTTTTTGGTTTCCCCATTGGTTACATAGTGTTTTCGAGAAATCTGGTTGTGTAGGCCTTTGCTAACCTCACTTTGGGGGACTTATTGGTACTTGCGTATTATACCAGCAGTCTGCCAAGACAAGCGATTTTATGCCAAAATAAATGCCTGGGCACATGAAATTATTGATGGTTCAGAATACAATTGGCAACAGTTTGCCAGCATATTTGATGCATAAATAGTTTGGCAGGAATGACCGCCGGGATGATACGTAAGTACCGACTTATTTTTGGTGCCAAATTTGGCAATATTTTGCCAAAAAGTCACCAAGCTTGGCGACATTTTGGTCATTTGGCATGATTTTCCCAATGGGGCTTCTAAAGCTAGTTTTCTTTCATTAACATTACATAATAGCCTAATATTGCTCTATTACGTAATCAGAATTCGTACTTTATGGGATCTTTTGAGAAACAGTTTCCTCCAGAAATTTCTAGTATATTCTGTGTCATCTGTAAAAAGGAGCGGGCTGCCTTGGTCCAATCAGTCTTGTTTCTGCTTGTTCATAGAGCAGATGTCTGTGAAAGCTTGAGGCTTTGTACTGGTAAACCAAGCATTGGTAACAAGTAGTATTTCTGCTTGTTTTTAAGTGCTGTGAGTAAATTCGTCATTGCTGAGTCTTGAGTAGGGATGTAATGGTGCAATGCATTGTTTTTGTTTATTTATGCCATATGCATGAAAGATTGAATGTATGTTAATCCAGGGCATAAGCTATCTTCATTACAAATTTTTCCAAATCCGTTCAACCAGTTTTGTGTGATTCAGTCAAAAACATCTAAACACACAAACATACACATTTATATTATTCGTAGGATTTGGAAATTTATGAACTTTAAGAAACACATTTGGACTTTTCTTTCTAATGCTTTTTAATTTGGCATAAAATCAATATAATTTTCATACCATTTCATGTTTTTCAAATGCTTGTGAATCTGCAAATAGAATTTCTGCTTTATTTCAAAAGCATAAATCATTTTGTGTGGGCAATAAAACGGTTTTTAATTAATAATTTCAAAATTCTGAGCCTCAGGTGCACTTTACCAAAGTCATGGGCTTATATGCTCAAATTTTCAAAGCTCTGCTTTCTGTAGATTTGTCTGCAGAACATTCATTTTTATTATTATAGATAGATAGATTTGGCATAAAACTGGCATAATTTCCGTGGTATTTAATGTCTTTCAGATGCATACGCTTCTTCATTGAAGTAATAGCATTCTTGTTAGCTCAAAACATGAATCATTTGATACGGGTGAAACTCGCCAAGCATGGCAATGTAAAAACGGTTTTTAATTAATAATTAAAAAATTAAAAATCTAAAATTCTAAGTAGCCTATAACCTTCTCAAGGGTCCCATCTATATCTAAACCAAAATTCATCCTAATCGATTCAGTGGTTTAGGCATGAAAGCATCATAAACAAACAAACACACTTTCGCATTTATAATATTAGTTAAGATTATTTTAAATATTTATCTGTTACAGAATTTTTTATTAAGTTATTGCATAGGTCAGGTGAGGAAAAATAGGGGTATATTAAAAAATACCTTTTTATTACCATAAAAATTTAGATGTTTTATTTTTTTCTATGGAGAGAAACATTTTAACTACATAAGAGGTATATTTCTAATGAAGTTTTAGGTTATTTCAATAATATAATGTGTGCAGAACTTCTTGTTTTTGCTCTAAACACACTGCCTGTTAACAAATGATATAGAAAAACGTTCTTCTAGATTCCTTATACTTAGATAAAGCATTTATATTTTGATACAAATTAGTAGAGAGACTTCAAAAGAACTTGATTATATATAAAAAAAATAATAAAATTATAATTGCTATTTTTAATTAATTTGGGTTAGACTGGTAAAATGACCAATGGGTACGTCAGCCAGAAATGAAAGTTTTTGCTGAAAAATCTTAATCAATATACTAATGTAATATATCAATTTAAACTAGGAAAGTTGGGGCATATGAATTTGTAAGTTGTTATTTGATAAGAATCAGTATAGAGTGAAAATTTGCTGGTAATAATGGTTGTAAAGTAAACTTAATTTGCTTTTTGGCCTGAAAACTACCACTTAGTATTTAGTTGTATAATTTTCTTACTTTTGTTCATAAAATGCAATTTTTCTGTGTATAAATTATCAATTTATTATCAGATCTATCAGATATGCAGAGTTAAAAGTTTCAGAATAACTTTTAAACACAATTTTAACTGTATTTATAATGGATATTTAAATATCACAAGAGTAACAGAAAACATAAAAGTTTTGATTTTAGAAAAAAGTACTTGATAATTAGTTAAAAACATTAAAAGCCTAAAATTTCCGTAAAAAGATTAAAACATGCACCATGAGCGCTTTCGACAGCTTAGCCCGCTGTCATCATCAG